>CM036625.1:4268286-4775786 GCA_020746105.1 Trogon surrucura | reverse complement strand
CTCAAATTTTCAAATTTTGTGCCAGTTTTCAGCCAGGAATAAAATTTTAAGCCAAGTTATAAACCACTGAAAAAGAAACATTGGTACAGCCTTAAGTAAAATAACAATGCCTCTGTGTCCAGTATTTTGATATCTGTGATATTAATTTGTACATTTTGACTTCCTAGATACGTACAGGCAATAAAAAGTGCAAGATTTTTTCTAATTACGAAATCCTTGCTCTCTACTGTTTGGAAAAGCAGCTACCACTCCATGTTATGGCTGAAATCCCAAGAAGAAACATGGGGGCTGCTGCCTTCCTCAGTTCCACTGGTGTCAGCAGGAAAAAAAAAAAAAGTCTTACTCATGGCAGAGGGTATAAACGCTGTGAGAGATGAGAATCATCCCTCTTATTTTCAGGAGACAAATGATGGGTCCTGCTGAATACAACAGGTGCTCTTTCAAGGAGACAAGCGCCTGAAACTAAAATAAAAATAAATTAATTTTCTCAACTTTATGGGAATGGCTTTCCGCCGTAAGCTTAAAAAATTAAGTTAATTATCTGTTCCTTTGAAGCAGCCAGAAGTGTCATTTCCAGTGACATCCAAAGCATCAGCATTAGCAGCTCTGACAGCTGAAGGAGCGACCTGCGGCGGGGCTGCCGTCACTCTCATTTGGATAAGAGGAACCTTCCGTTCCTTGCAATCCTGTAATGGAGGGGACGTTTCCCTGAGCGGGCACCAGGTAGCTGGGCTCATCTCAGGATGGGATGGGTCGTGCTGGAGGTGTTCCCTGAGCAATCCTGACTAACCTGCAGAAGGCCACAGGTTGGTTAAACTTCGGAAACGGGCTCGTTAGGTGGTGTCTGAGAACGGGTTGCGCTCCGCGTGTGTTTCAGTCTTTCCCCGAGTTCCGAGTAATTTTTTTTTAGTACTGTTGAAGTTAATATACAAGTTTTATATATATTATACATATATAAATTTATATATATAGGGTTTAAATACCTGGGTACTAAATTTTGGGGCAGCCTGGGCTGTATCCCTTTAGAGTCTGCAGGTGTTTGAGTTATGCAACTCACGAGATTCAGCTGTGACAAGCAGCTATAAAATGGGCTGGGGGGGCTCACGAGTTTTTGGCCAGTGTCTGGGGTGCTGAGTGGAGGTTAAAGCTCCTTCTCGATCTCTCAAGCAGGTAGGTCATTCTGCTCATTTTATTTAAAGTGCTTACGCTGAGTTCTCACAGAAGAGTTTTAGGCTTCCTCTCAGTTTGTATTATTCTGTAATTTTAATAGAGTAGGAAAATTTCAGCTTCTCTCTTTGCAGTTTATGTATCTGTAAAAAAACCCCGCAAAACAAAAGCACAGCAACTTTCTTTTCTTCTCTTAATGTTAAAATGGCAGCTGGCCTGAGCACTGTGCTGTTTACTGGTTCTGTGGTGCCACTCTGCAACTTAGTGAAATAGATAGGTAGGAATTTTAATGGCAAGTTTCTCATTTTTTCTTTCAATTTTTTTTCAAATTTATTTTCTTTAAATTTTTTTTTTTTTTTAAAGAAAAGGTGACTCTTAAGCCGAGCTCATATGCAAGCTCTTAATCCGAGCGTCTCTGACTGTAGAGGAAAATTTGTATTTGAATTTGATGTCTTAAGCTCATGCCTGATGAATTTTCAAGAGGGGTATGTACTTGAGAAGGATACAGCAGGAGGGAAAATCTCATTGAAAACTCTGTGGGCACCACTCTGCTGCCCTCGCTGTGTTTCCAGGTTTGGTTAAGAAAAATATTGATTTTTCTCCATTACTGGAGTGGCACACTTAACATGCTGAGTGGGAATTGTGCCTGTGTAACTGCGAACAGTGTTTTCTTAAGGTGACTTTCAGTATTTTATTATACCAACAATTTGTTAGATCAAAAATTGCACGCTTAAGCGTTGAATTCTTTCGTCCACTCTGAATACTTGGAATTCTCTTAACTTCCACAAATGTGGAAGGATTGACCAATATCAGGCTCCAGGTTGATGGCTTAATATAAATTTGTTAGTTATTGTCACTCTTTTCCCTTCAGTAGCACCTGATTATATGTTTAAATGGTGGGGAAGTTGATTAGGAAGACAAATGCTAGGGATGGGGTGAAGGATGGAGACACAACTATCCTTATGAAATGTAATCTCTTGTTTTATTGTTAAACTTCTTTAGAGGTTGCCACAGTGGGAACATAAATTGCTCCATCTTGACCTCTAAAGTATCAATAAGAGTTCTGAATACAACATGTACCTGGGGGACACTTCAAATATTGTCTGCTTTAGTGGAGAAATTATTGCTTCTGCCAAAAGAAGCAGCTCTTTGAACCTATGTTTTCTCTCTTCATGGTGGAGAACCTGAAGGCCAGGCAGGAGCTGGAGCAAAATGAAATACCAGCTGCTCAGAGTTTCTGTGATTAGGATCTTGCTTTCCATCAAGCTAAAACTCACCTGGAGTGAAATGTTCCTTTAATGTCCCTCTCAAATACCATGCTGAGGATTTATGTCTAGTGTAGGATTTGTGTAGGATTTTCAGCTAAATGCGTACGTGTTGGTTTAACTGCCCTGCCTTGATGTAAGGGATACTTGAAGCAGTCACTCCTGGGTAGTAATCCAGAGTTGCTTTATTTTCAAAGCGATGCTTTAACGTATTGGCTACTGAGCACAAAGGTTTTAGGTTGGAAAACTCTTTAGAAAAAAATCCCAACTGTATTTCTCCAAAATGGAGCCAAGATATTTGTGGGTGCCTGGTGTCACACAGAGTAAGTCTTAGTGTGCCACCAGGAAGCAGTATGACATTTGTAACGATAGTGTGGCAATGTTTATTTAAAATTTATTATATTTTTTTTAAGCTTACATGTGAAACTACTTGTGGTTTATGAGACCCCCTTTCTGATCTCATAGCAGAGACTTTGGACACTGTGGTTGTGTCCCATCTGCACTTCAGGTGTATGTGTTCATGTTAACTTGATACCTCTGTGGGTTTAAGGGGTGTGTTATTTATCAAATCTCTGTTTCTAATGCTGATTACATTGGAAAAGAGCCAAAATTTTTTTAAATTAGCAATGGATTAACTTCACTAAGAGGAGTGGCATATTTGCATGTTGTATATGTCATTTAGACTTTTTAATGGCTTTTTAGGATCCTTTCAGGTTAAAGGGGGATGGAATAGTTTCTTAGGAACCAAGTACTCCTGTGAGATATGTCTGTAAAAGCAAATTCCTGGGAAGGTGCTTATTACTGTCTGTTCTGGGGCTGGTCCACCAGGGCAAGGATCCAAATTGCAGATGGTGTTTGGATGGATGACTTCACTTCAGTGGGAAACTCTCTGCAAGGTCCTGGATGGCTGTTATTTGACAAAGTCTAATTCTGATGATAATGAGGAAATATCAGCGCTGGAAGGATATTATCAGGAGTATCAATAGCTTCTTGTATGTACCTACATAGTCCAATAATTAGTGAAATATGTAGGAAAATTAGCCTTTGTGTGTTATGACTCATCTCGGAGATCCATTAGTAAGACAAAAGTCTTGTTCACATTAAAATCAAAATTATTTGTATGAACTGGTTTAGCAGCACCATAAAATAACTTGATAAAATGCCATAAGAGTTTGGAAGCTGCTTCATGCTTATAGTGTGGAGGCCAGAGACTATAGTATGGAAACCACAGAGTGAGCAGAGCTCTGGGCATCACACAGAGAACGTTTCTGCGTCCCAGCATGGACAGAGGTGCTAGTGAAGGTTGCTCCTTTCCAGGCGAGGCTATTTGTTAGTCGATGTTGTAGTCATTTATAAAAGAGTAATTCTCCCTGTGGTATGTGCCTTCCAACCGGAGCGTTGGGACAGCCTCCACCGCTACCACGCTGTAATATGGAAAGGGGGTGATCAGGAGGAGGTGTTAACACAGCTTGGTGCTTATGTATAAAAAACCCTGCATGGAGGCCGGTGTGCTGGAGGAGAACCTGTTGACTTGGGAGGCAAACAGTGATTTCTCTCGTGCTGGTGACAAATGTTCACATGGACAGCATGCAGAGACCATTTGGGCAAAGAGATAGAATGCTTTAGGCAACAGGACAACCACGTATAGTCCGCTTTTGTTTTTTAGTGCGTACTCCACTTAATCTGTTAAAATAATAAAATCTTCCTTAATAGAATATTGTTTCTTAATGAATAGACCCCCTTGTTATGGGACAGCTTAGTGCTGTTAACATTTTTCTCTCTTGTTTGCCTTTATTAGGTGCTATCTCCCACGGCTATCTGTAAAGCCAATTAGTGGAGAAAATAACAGCCATATTAATCTCCCAGAGCAGTGCAAGAGAAAGAGTCATAATATCATAGGGAAATTGTTCTAAGTGTGAAAAATCACCCACTTCGTCTATTTCATTTTTTTCCAACTCCAAAATTAATCACTTTCTGAAAAAAAGAGATATATTTATCTCTATATAAAGGGGGAGATTTGATGAATGCTAAGGAGAAACCAATAGAGCTCTAATAAAAATGTATATGTCCATAATTCTATGAAATCCTATGAATCCTATTCCAGCATGTTAAACTGCTGATTTGTATCTCTGTGTCAAGTATAATTACAGGCAAACCAGAGCTGTGTTATAATATCTATTAATCAAGATTATAATTAGGATTTTAAGAAGCTGGTTGCTCGAGTTGGGAACTGCAGCAAGGGAAGTGCTAGAGCTTCTGAACCATCAGCGCGTGGAATCCTTTGCAGCCTGGGCACAGATCTTATGGGTGATGCCAACCAGCATCCCGTGGAGAACAGGCTCTGCTGATGGGAGATGCCTGCGCCCAAGACAAGGTTCAACCTCTATTGTGTTTTATATTTGGGGAATGAGAGAAGTGGTCACTAGCTCCACAGACGCAGCCACTTGTGCCAAGCCAGCAAAAAGT
The DNA here is from genome assembly GCA_020746105.1 of Trogon surrucura. Classification (NCBI taxonomy): domain Eukaryota; kingdom Metazoa; phylum Chordata; class Aves; order Trogoniformes; family Trogonidae; genus Trogon; species Trogon surrucura. The sequence continues at coordinate 4,770,888 of CM036625.1, read as the reverse complement.
CTTCATTTTTGGGAGGGTTTCGTGCCATTTAGGTGAGTCCCATTTAGTAGTGTTGGGTCCCTACTTAAAATACTTCACTGAAAAACATCTTGGCTCAGTCTGTGTTTCCCAGCCTGGGCAGTAAGGAACTGTGCACCGATTCCTATAAATAATATTTTTGAGCGCTTACGAGCTTTCTGGCTTCTCTAAGTGCCATACACACAAAATGGGGTTTGGGAAAAGTGGATTGATGGGCTTTTGCTGTTGGCAAAAGAGAAGTAACTGATAAAAGTAGGCTCAGAAAGCTCGATCCACTGTTAAAACAGTTGATGATTCAATATTTCAGCATATCTAGTTTTTTTTTTCCCCTCAGAACAGCGAGTTTAAATGGTTAGGTTTTTTCTCTCTGAGCCCTCCCCCTGGTTCTCTCCCTTTAAATGGCTGCCTGATGTACGTGAATTTGGCAAATTTGGATAATATCTTTTGTCTGTTTCCTCTCTCTTTTCTTTAAAATTTCCTTCTTGTTTGTTCACCAGGCATATATTCCTCAACTTCTACCAGGTCTGGTCATAACAAGCTGAACATGTTCCCAGCTTCATTTTAACTAAATTAACTACATTTACAACCTTGGTGCCAGAGCTCTGAACAATGAAAGCTTGCCGCTGAACACATGAAACAAAAATGAAATTAGCCAGTGGTAGGAAACTACAAACAGCTGAGACATTGAATTGTTAGCCATTTGAAGGATTAACTTCTAAATCATGTAGAGCTCCCTTGGTAGTTTAGCTAGTTGGGCACTCAAGGGTATATAAAAACATGCTTTAAAGTAGAAATGTATTTCTTTACCTATAAAAAAAGAGATTTACGGACAGGTTGTGGTGATACTAATACTGGGTTGGTTTTTTTTTTGCTATGGTCTGTAGTACTTAATCACGCTTTCTTTTACTTTCTACATGCACTTTTTTTGTTGGGTTCCTATGCAAGACAGTGTGGATGAACTTGGTGTTGGGAGACGGATGACGCTATTACCTAGAAATATTTGTAATCAGCTTCAGTTGGTAAAAACTGCCTTCTGTATGCAGTTCTTGCATGTGAATAACTTTCTCCTGTGGATATTTATCCACTAGATGTATAAATTGCTCTTCTAGTCCTAAATATTTGTATCTGACTGTTATACTAATAATTGGGAGAATTCTCTGTACATTCTCACTCTGCGGAAAGCTAAGATATGCCAATGAAATAATGTTTTATAAAGAGTTGGTCAAACATTTTCTTAGTTAATTCTCTGCAAAGAGTTGCTAAGGGCTTGATCAGAATCATTAGAAGGGAACTTTACTAATTATGGCTGTTGTGTTTATTTGAATTCAGTCTTTTCCCCATCACCCAAGAACACTGTCATGGACTTATGGAACTTCATAGAGGAAGAATTCCTCAACCTCTTCCTTAATGGTTTTTTTTTTTTTCAAACAAGACCCTGAAGTCTTCAGACAAGTGTTTATTCAATCAAAATCCTTCAGATTGCACAATTAAGATTGATGAATTTTATAGCGGTCTTTTTCTTTTTAAATGAATAGCACTAAACAGAGGCGACTTCCTCCCCTAGCACAGACTTGATAATGAAGCTACTGAATTTACTTGTATTATAAATATATATTTGTCCAGAGAGTCTTTTGCAGAAGTCCAAAGCAAGGAGCTCATTTGGAAGAAAAAAAAAAGAAATAACAGCAGCAAAAACAACACAAAGCTGAAATAAAGGGGGAAAGTGTAGAATCACAAAGAAAACCTAAACAAATAAAGTGCAAACAGAGAGTGACAAGCGCACTCAGCCCCTGGATTGGTTATGGATGAGACGACAAGTATATGATGAAATTAATGACCCTCTGTCAACTTTTTAGATCTCACTTTTAAAGAGAATGGACCAAAAATCAATAGCCCCCAAACCACTAGTACTCCAGTGAACCAGTTTATCATTTATCTTACTGCTGGCACTCATATAGAAAGTGCAGCCAAGCACAGCGCAGGACTTTCATTGGTAGTCATCATTACATGCAATGTTTGAGCTCTCCAGTTAAAGGTCAAAGGTGTGCAGTACAGCTCCTCTGAGAAGTACCTATTTGAAATTACCAATATCTGTGTACGGCTTATCCATGCTGTACACTACCGGTTTTATTTCCTCCCCCCCACCCCATGCGCATTTCCCCTTTCTGAGCTTTACCTGCTGGCCAAAACCAAAGCAGTGGTGGCTCTGCACCCAAGGTTTAGTCTAAGCAGATATTTCCATTTTCCATTCTAATTTTCAGAACACTGCGTCTCCATTATTTCTTGAGGCATCAAGCTGAAATCACTGACATATGAGCTAACCCCTTTAATGAAAAATTTTCTTTGCTCTCCACCCTTGAAAAAGTTTTAGAATTCTATTTAACATCTGGGGTTGTTTTAGATGATTTTAAGAATCCCAGAGCAGATTCACCTGAATTTAAAGTCTGTTTATTATAAATGACTTTTTGGGTACCTAATGCTAAATCCAGGGGACTAGCAAGATCAGATTTTTTATAAAAATAAGACTTTCCTCCTTCCACGGATATTTTAAGGTTACCTTTTTGTCATTTCTGGTAAATGAGCTGTTATTGTTGTATGCCTGCAGTGGGATCAGGCTGAGTTGTACCAGTTACTCTGCACGCATAGCAGTTGTTGCCTTGAAGTGTAAGGGTAAAACTGGGATAAAGTGAAGGGTAAAACTGGGATAAAATAAGGAAGAAACCCCAAGCATTTTCACCTTACACAGGTGGGAAACTAAGGCACTAGGAGGGTAAGAGGCAATTTTCAAAACCACTCGAGTTAGAAATTACCTTTTCCTGTGGGAAAGCTAATGAAGTAGAGATGTGAATCCAGGTTCCCTGATCCATCTTCCAGTAGGCAACCAAGGATCCCACTGGGATCCTGGGGTGTGTTGTTCCAGACTTGTGGGAGGAGCCTGGAGCTGGCACCTTCCCAGGTGCCGAAGCCCGTGTCATGCCCTGGCTGGGACTTTTGTCTGTGTTACTGGTCCTTCTGTGGGTACTGGGGGTTTCCTCCTGGGCTTCTCTGCATGCCCACGCCTGCACACAACCAGGGCAGGTGCTGGTTGCATTGAGCTTGCGATGGGTGTGCCAACAGGGCTGTGCTGACCCCGTGCATGAGCCTATTTCTCTCCTCTTCAGGCATGTGCCAAATGCAGGGTCAAGAAGTCTGCATTTACAGAGCCAAGGCACTCTGAAAATGTTGGCACAGCTGAGGGAGAATAAAATATTTCCTGCCACAGCGCTGTGGGAAGGACGGCAGCTGCCCTGCAAGGTATTTTAATGCTGTTTTATAGCAGAGGAGTTTTCTCCAGATGTCTGCAGTCCTTGTGTGTGGGGATGCCACCCTGATCTGCAGGAGGGGAAGGTGTGCAGCCACACTTCCATTGGTTGCTGTGGGACAACACGGTGGTGGCCATGGAAGGCAGAATATCCCCAACACGCCTTTGCTACTTGATGGGTGTAAGGGTGTATTTAACACGGCGGAGAGGCAGACAGAGGTTTTGAAGGACTTGAAGAAAGTCTGTGAACAAGTATGAGATTTTGCCCTGGCAAAAAAATTGCTGTTACAGACAAGAATGATAATGCAGGTTTCCTACTGGATGTGCATGTCCTTAACCCCAACGTGGTGGTTGCATGTTAAGGAATTGGTTGCAATAGGGAATATGGATAAAATGGAAAACAATAAAAACTGAAAGAAAAACCCCAAGCCAACCAACCAAAAAAGCCCCGCAACAAAACCAAAAAGCTAAGAATTGACCCACAAAATCTCTCTGTAAAATAAAAATCTTTAAGAATACCTCTAGACATAATGTACTATGTAGGTGAGTTAAAATACGAGGCCAAGAGCATTTGTATGACAGCACTTAGAAAGGACCTGTTGTGTATTCAGTATTGTCATGCTGATGCACAAATGCTCCAAGTCCTGCTCCTGCTTTCACAGGTGTGAGGTGTGCTGGTACCTCAGTGCCTCTCCACCTCTGATCAGCCCTCCCTGAAGCAGCTAAGGAGTGTGGTGAGGTCCTCTGTCCCTCAAGCACTGAGAATGCAGGTGATTGTGCCATGTTGCAAAGAAATTCCTGCTGTTTGTGGCCTCCTGGTGCACTGTTGTTTTGGTTTGTTGTTCAGAAAGGCTATGAGGGGCATGATGCAAGGACAAGCACTAAGGGTGGTAGTGCCCAGCAGCAAAGGGAGAATGAACGTGTCTCTAGAGGGAGCAGGACTGAGTGTGAAGAAATTCAGTGATCCAAGCGAGGTGTGCATTCAGCAAAGTTCAGGCTCCTTGCATGAGCAAAGGTACAGGATGCTCCAAGTGCCGAGTGAGGAGATGTGTTTGATGCTGGACAGGAGTTTGAGTGGAGGGACTGAAGTGGAGCATCAGCATCAGTGTGATGGACAACCAGAGACCTGGAGGTGGCAGCTCAGAAAAGCAAAGATTTCAATTAATTTTATGCCTAGAATTAATTTTGTTGGTGGATGAATGTTAGAAGACTCAGTAGCAGAGGAGAGTTTGTATACACAGGTCACTGGGATTTAGTGCAACTTTTACTGATGTCAGTGGAAAAACTCCCATAGGTGTGAAAGTGAGGGCTGGATCTGCCGTGGGTCCGTTTCAGAGCTGCGAAGTCAGTAGATAAAATTTAAACCACCATCGGGGCCTATGAGCAAACAAGCAATCTCTTCAATATTCAGTCCACGTTTTTTTTTTTCCCAGCGTGTTAAACCCATATTTTATCCATAGCAGTGAATAGAGACAATTACTTGAGTCACACCTACCATATCCTGTTTGCTTGTACAGCAAGTGCCTGATACCAGAACAGCGAGCTCATATTGTGTGTTCCTTTCAAACAGAAAAGGCAAGTTGCTTCAAGTAGAACAATTCACGTACTAATTGCACCCGTTTCAAGTTTGCCACTCCAGGCTGGTTTCCCCGAATGAACACGCTAATCTGTTAAGACTTGTAATATGTTAAGACATTTAATAAATATTTTCTTTGTAGTTTTTCTTTTTTGTTTTACAACTAGACCAGAGACTTTTCGGTGGAAGAAACTAGGAAAGTCTTGTTTACTTTGACATTAAATCCTTCTGTATTCAATGAGGCTGTAGCTTAGCTCCAGGGGATACTTGATAAGATGTGGGGAGAAAGGGATGATCTCCAATACAAACCTGTTCCCGGTCTCTGACAGAAGTGCTTGAACCAGTTTGCTTCTGCATCCCCCCTTACTGAGGGACAGGCACAATTACACTTGCACACATTGCCAAATGCATCTGCATTTCAAGCTTTTATGGTCCAGGCTTCCAATTTTAGTCAGTTCATTAGGGAAAGAAGGAAAAAAAGTGTGTTTTCGTTTCCTGCCTCCATGAGTAGCACCAGCATAAAACTCTTGTGTTTACCAATTTGTGCTTTTATGATCTGCATCTCTAATTCTAAAGTGAATGTTAAAAACTGGGTCAGGACAATGAAAACTCGCAAGTTGATTTCATTGAGCGGAGCTTGGAGCTGCTCTTCGGGGAGTTTTTCGGAGTGCAGGTTTTCCTGGTCTGAGCAAAATGTCCTTTCTTTCTCCCCTTGCCCACAAGTTCCTCCTGGGGAACGTCGCTCCCAGGTGTGGCTGGTAGGTTGTGGTCTGGTGAGGACCAGACCCGTGCTGCTACAGGCACTAGGATTGCATGGCTTTGGTAATTAAATAGCGTCAGCCTGCCTAAAATCTGTCTTGTTTTTAGGAAGAGGCTTCCCGTATCTTAACCGGGAAGAGTCATAGCTACTTGTGTGCGTATTAACTGGGAATCTTTCCCTTTAAAATCAAGTACTGGACATGTTGTGCGTATTATAACTTAAAAGCTTCGGTGGAGCTGCATTTTTGAGAGTTGTATTCATTCTGGAACTGTACCACAATTCATCATATTAAACTTCATTTGTTGGAAGCCTTGCACTGGAATATGGGCTTGGTCTCTGAGGAAGTGCTTCATTTCTGTATTCCTTACCAATAACAGCACACGGCACTGTCTTTTTATTACTCTGTAGCTAGCACCATTCATATAGTGCATTTCTACATCAGGGCTGGAGAGACCCCCATCCTGCTGAAAAATTTAGACGGCTACAGCAGTAATCAGAAATACCAATAAAGTGTCCCTGGTTCTAGGTGGTGATGTGGGATGGAGGGAGAGAGAGATATAAAAATGAATCATGATGTGAGACAGCATTGCTCTGGCAACTGCTTCAAAACCCGAGTGCAGTGAGACCATATAAAGGCTAGAGAATATTCCTATGATCCTAAAGAGACCTGCAAAGACATTGTGAACTCGTCAGGCGGCCAGTGCTGCAAGGAGGAGGAGAAATGCTGTTTTTGAGTCATTCTTCCCCGAACAACACATGTGCCTTAACCTAGAAATAGGTAATATGGCTTCCAACTGAGGTGAGCTGCTTTGGATAAACCTCGTTTAAAAAACAACCATACATTTGATGCAGGATGCTGTCGAAGGTGTAAAGAATGGCTAAGTGAGTGAGTGGGACACCATTAATCTTGGTTTGTTTCAGCACTACATCTTTAGCTGCTGAAGAAAAAAAAACCCTTGCTCCTAGCTCATAACCTGAGTGTTAAAACTGATGTCCTCCCCATTAAGGCCTGTAAGCTCATTAGCACATGGCAATTTATCCTCTTTTATTTCTTCTCAATTATCCTATCATCCATTGTATCTGGACCTGATTACCCTTTCCTAGAGTCAAACATTATCTTGTAAATCATTTGCTTTAAGCCTAAGCCTGCCATTGCATTGCCCAGGATTTGCTTAGGCAGGTAATAAATCAATTAGCATTAAACTTGTGGCGTCATCAATTTTCTTTCCTTGCGACTGAAAAAAAGGAGTACCTGAACTTTGCAAAGCCCTATCAAATTTCCTCGCACCGTCCACGTTGAAATTTCCCTCCTCTTCCCTTCCTTTCCCCGACATCCCAAATCAATATACTTTGTGCAGAACTGGAGGCGAAAGCGGTTGGGGAAACCGCTGCAGCCCAGATGGAAAGTCCAGGGAAAGACTTCTGTTGGCTTGGGATCCTTTGGATCAAGCTCAGGGCGAGACCCGTGCAGCCGAGGGTGTTCTGGGTTCTGCTATTTGATAAACGTTGAAACCTGGATAACAATGATTGTCTAGCGTGACAGGCCTGTGACCTCAGGAATGTGAAAATAATGTGTTATTCCTGCCCTTCCAGTGGTGGGAGTGATCTGCTGGTGCTCTGTCAGCCCCGTACTGCCCCGGAGCTCTCTGTGCTGGTTATGTCTGGTGCTTCTCTTGGGTGCCAGCAGCCAGGGTGGTGGAGAGAGGGTGCTGTGCTCCTGGCCCTGCTCCTTCCCAGATGCTGATGGAATTGATGGGCTGAGGTGTCTCTGCCCAAAGTGGTGCTTTGGTATAAATGCAATTCGGAACTGGTGTGGACAGCAGGAACACAACTGGCTTTCATCTTCTCCTACATGCTGCTCCTCCAGGCTTGCTCCCACGACTTTTTGGCGGATCCCCAGGACCTGATCCGACAGTAACAACAACATTTATTAGCTGCAGTCTGGGAAAATAATGCAAAGGGAAACATTTCTTACACTCTTTGCATACAACCTACCAGGGCAATTGCTCAATCAACTTTCTTGTGTTCAGGTTTTGATGTACACAGCCTCTACTATGTCTTTTTTTTCCACATTAAGCCTTCAAAATGGGAGATGTAAAAGTTTTAGCTTTTTTTTTTTTTTTGCCATGCTTCAACAAACTAACTGCATGTGAGACCTGTGCTCTGATATCTGCAGTGGATTACCTGAGATTTGGTTTATCGGTTGTCTGGTTTACCATAAGACGTGTATTATAAAAGCCTACAGAATTGACTTAAAATATTGACTTTGTTTGCTTTTAAATAAAAAAACTGACCTGTTCAGACACTGAGCGCTAACTCAGAATCACAGAATGTTAGAGGTTGGAAGGGACCTCAAAGATCATCTAATCGAACTCCTGTGGAAAATGTGTTCCATAACCACAAATTTCATCTTCCTTTTGAAGAGCTGGTGCTCCATGACTTCTTGTTAAAAAAAGTATAGTAGGAAATAAGAAATACATATATACAGGTGATACAAGTTACTCGTTTTGAAGAGAGCTCAATAGATGTACCTGGCTGTCAGTAGCGAGGGCTAGAATTTGTTCTTGTGGATGTTGGAAGGTTTCCTACAAGTTCTAGTTGTTGTCTCAAGTTCATCTCAGTTAACTAACCCACAAGTCCATGTTTCCAGAGGAAAGTCCTGAGCAGTTTGTGCCCTGTCCTGTCCTGCCTCTCCCATTGCCATCATGTGAGGAAGGTACCTGCATCTTCCTCTTCCTTTCTGTTGTGTGTCTGCTGTCACTTTCTTCAAATAATGGAAAGTCTTTGCATTTAGCCATGTTCAAATGGGCTAGTGCAATTGCTACAACTTCTTGACATGCTTTGTGCTCAAGATGTTTTCATAAGCCATGTTATGCATTTTTGTGGGTCTGAAGGCAAATGAGTTCTTGCTTTGATCAACTGGCTGGTCGCAAGTGGAGATGTCATAGCATCTCATCTGCAGAGCAGAATTGTCCAGTTTGTCTGGTCTGCATTCCTGAACAAACTTGTGGAAGACTTGTCTAAGATGGGCAATGCTATATTTAACAGATATTTTCTAACTAGGGAAACTGAGGCAGTTGGCAACGAAATGGCAAGGTCACGCAGAAACTCTTGGCAGGGGTAAGAGCAAAGAAGCTCCAGTTCTCAATGTCGTGTACCTCCCAAGACTGTATCTCCCTCTCTTTACATCCTCCCCATATGAAGTATGAAAGAATAGAAGAGATAATTTTTCTCTTCCCAAAAGTTAGGATTCGAAATAGGAACTTCTTTTTGGAAAGATTTCATTAAAATCCCCAGGGTTGCCAGATTTAAGGCATTTCCTGGGACTCTTAAAGGTCATTTGTTGTACAGTTTCTTCTAAGCATATATGACAAATTATTCCCTTGGCACAATAAACAGGACTCAAGCCCTTTAATTATAATATAGCACTCAATATCTTTAGACATTTCAACGTTTCCTATGTATCCTACACATTTCATTACAAGGAAAGGTTGAACGGAATTAAAAGGATGACGTTGCCCGAAGATTGATAGTTTACCTGTCCAAAAGGAAAAAGTTGCAGTACGAGTGAGCACAAAGGAAAGAAGGATCCAAACCAAGTTTTGATTGCAGAGGAGACTGAGATAAGAGAGTTTTTATTATCCACAGCTTTTAGCCTTATTTACCATCAGGCTATCTTGCCACAAGCATGCTTTTTAGTTCTGACAGCTCTGAATTATGACCATTGTGGGATCCTATCTCATTAACTGAAATGGGAGAATAAAACATCAAACAATCATAAAAATAATTTGGCACTGTGAAACCACTTAGGAGCAGCTGTCAAACAGGTTGGAAGATAAAGTTCTAAATAAAAAGAATAGAGAGAGCTGCAATGTCCTGCCATATGCTTCCTCTGCATTATAGACTCCTTAATAATATGAAGTGCCTGTGTTTATGCAGAATAGGCCAGACACTCCATATATGATATTGATTATGCCTTAACCCCAATTTAGTAAAGACGTACTCCTCCTTTTCCTAATCAGATATTGCAGAAACAGTTTTCTGAAAATGTCCCTAATGCCAGGACATATTTTATCTCTGAAGGCTGTGGCAGGAGATAGGGCTTTGTCTTGCCTGTTGTCATGGCTTGGAGCCCAGTTTTAGGACAGCAAGGCCCCTGTGGGGCTCTTCTCCAGCAGTTTTCATCCAGCAATTCAAAAACATACATCTTTATCAAGCTGTTGTTGTCAGACAACATTAGATAATTAATAGGCCATTTGTCAGCCTGCGCAAAACGTGTTAAAATCCCAAACACAATCAGGATAAATATAGTTGCCTGCTCTCTGAAGGCTTTTTGTTCTGACGTGCAGGCATTGCAGGCAGATATTTACTATTAAACAAGACTCATTATTAATCACATCTAATGTTAATTAATTAACTGCCTCTGTGCATTGAGGGCTCTCTGTGACTTTCAATTGTTTTAAGGAGCTAATTGGTAACTTAGCAGTTTGCATGGAAGTTGTTTCTTGTTCAGCTCACATCAACTTTTTTGACTTAATAGAATAACCACGTTCATTAAAAAAAATAAGTAAAATGGGATATATTTAGCAGGATAAATTAATACTGAAATAAGCCCACATCTGAACTTTTTAGGGAAGGTGTAATGATTTGGTTCAGATGCAGCTTTACTGTTGGCAATGCTGAGTTAGGGCAGGTGTGTATCTGCAAAGCTCTCTGGGGGCTGAAAGCCAATTAGGTGGGACATAGATGATGTTGCATTATGCCCCTGCGGCCAAAGCAGAGCTGCTGGCAGATGCTGACCACCTGGAGACATCACAGCAGCCTTCTTGAGCTAGCAGCACTCAAAGATAGAGTTGCTGAGGAGCAGAAATTACAGAAGATGTCTTTGAAAATCCTGATGCCTTTGCAGTTTGGTCCTACTTCTTCTTAGCTCTACACCTTGGCTCATCAATGAGCAACGGAGAACGAGTTCGCTCCTACTGGTAAAATGCCACTAAGTCTGGTTTGCGTCCTGTTGGCCTGATACGTCTGACTGCCCGAGGAAAGGAGCTGTTGAGAAGCAGACCCTTTCCACTTAAAGATGCCCTCCTTCTAAATGCTGTTTATTTCTCCTGCAAGAAGAGAGGCAGGACTTGGCAGCACAAGTTAGATCAGTGATCCATGTGGAAGTCAAAAAAGCAACAGAACACTTGAGCAGTCACTTTGGCTGCAGAATTCCTGATGAACCAAACAGGAGGGCCATGGGCTTTCAGGCTCTGTGATCTAGCCCAAGAGCTCCACCAGTTTGTACGTGCCACTTGATAGCATTGCAAGCAAGTATCATGCTTTGTTTAGTTTTGTTTTCCTCTTTGTTTTTTCTTAACGTGCCCATTTTATTCCACACTCCGAATGTCACTTGGATGCTGTAATGGCTGGTTATGGCAAGTAAATGTGTGGCGACTAAGCACACATGTAAGAAGAATTAGCTTGTATAACTGTATAAAACCATTTAAAAAATATGGGGGGGAGTATTGCTTAATTACCTGTTGCCAGAAATTTTGTTCCTGCAAAACTTCCATGAAATCAGCAGGAGTCCTGTGTATAGAGAGCTCGCAGCATTAATCCCAAATGTAACTTGCAAAAACTGTCTTTCCTTCACATTCCCATTATATAACTTGGGGGCATGAGTGTCTAGGCTACAGAAACTATAAATCTTTTAAAATAGTCCCTGATTTCATCACCCACTAAATAAAGATGACATTTTTTGTGAAATATTTCATATTCAGACTGTCTGTCCAGCCATGTTCTTGCACTCTCTCCTCTTTGCTGTGTCAATATTTGCGTTACCAACCCTATTTTGGAGGGTTTCTAACTTGATCTTACGTTTATTTTGGCGAAGAACGTGGAACACAACTTCTTACTCTGAGAGAGAATTTATTTTAAGAGATGATGATGATGATGGACTTTGACTTGGAGAAGGGCTGGAGTCCTTGAGGAAAATGCAGCTCTCCCGGGCTGGGAAGGGTTGGCTTAGCCTGGCTGGCAGTGTTGTCCTGCAGCCCGGGGTACCACAGTAGGAAAGAGAAGTCCACATCTGGTCAAAGTGGTCCGTGTGCTTCTCTGTTGCTGTGGGACATCACTTCCCTCTTGAGCTGGAAACTTTAGTTGGGGGGGGAATGGCTTGCATAGGGCAACTGGGTTTTTCTTAGCGCTTTGTGGCTTTGCCCGTCTTGGGTGCGTGTCCTGCTGCTCTTACCTCTGGTGGGATCTGCAGAGATTTCCTTCCAGAAGAGAGGACCAGTCTCGGCTGCATGTTGCCTAAAGCTGGGTCAGCTAGTGAGTCCTGCTAAAACTGTCTCATTGCCTAGATTTCAGTATCTGAGGTTGAGAATTGCATCATGTTGAGCTTCCAGTCAAACAAATCCCCAAATAATTAAGGAAGCTGACTTGTTTTGGGTCCTAGATACAAATATAGTTCATGAGCACTTTTGAGTCTGTGTATAATTTTGTACTTTAGTCATTTATTTGCAGATATGTCTAAAAAAAATCTGTCGTGTACCTGTGCCAACAAACATATTCCTACACATATATTCCTACACATATTCCTACAAATATATTACTATGTTCAGAATTGCATAGATACATAGGTAGGTGTATTTCAGACTTGCTTTTGTTACATGTGTATCAAGTATTTTCTTGCAGAGATATACCTAAATAGCTCTTACACGGGAGAACTGCAGGGCTTGGATTGTTTTATTCCCGCTGAAATGCTGACACCAAATTGTATGAAAAGGGGAGCTTAATCCAGGGTGAAAAATGTCCTTTAGCTAACAAAGCCTGGTGCTGGGATTAAATTTAAATTGGTGTTAGCATTACAGAAGAAGCCTCATTGGCTAAAACTTTAAGTGTTGTATGAAGCTGCGTTATATTCTCTCATCATAAGCCCAACAAAATGTTTTGATTAAACATATGTCACAGACACTTATCCTGAGAGCATGAAGCTGTTGCTGTTGGGAAAGTTCAGTTTTCATATATAACTCTGGCTTTGAGTACAGAGTCTTTGGGTGCATCACACCCGCATTCCTTCTGGGTACATTTATCTAGGCTTGAATTTTAATATGCTGCTCGAGGAGCCCATGTCACCCAGCAGGGGTGTCAGTCGCACTGGGTTGTGTGCTGCGCTCTTGGTGCTTGAGAAAGTAAATTTCCTTCTCCCAGCAGCCTGTTTGTCACATCACGCATCGCCCACTGCTCTGGGCTCGTTGTTGAGTTCCTGGGGCAGCCTGTTCATCTTGCTCGTAGCACTGCCTGAGACCTCTGTGCCCACACCACCCCTGGCCAGCCCGAGGCTGCCCTGCAATGGGAGCTGCATCGGCATCTTAGTGGTGTGTGTTTGAAAATCTCACAAACCATGTTTCCAACACGAGCTTCAAACAATGTGGGATTAAATGGTTAAGTAGGTTTAGGCTAGCGTTTCAAACAAGGCACGTGTTTGAGAAATAACGTTTGCATTGGCTCTGTGCTAGCAAATATACAACCAAGAGACAAATCAGAAACTTTGCCTTTCAAGCTGTAATGCTGCTTTAAGGGGGAAGGGGTGGTTCATTCCCCAGCTAGAGGAAGAATTTTCTCTCATGCACACTCTGAGCTGTGAAACACTGTTTCGGGCAGAGAAACACCCTAAAAATTGCAGAAATGTTTTCAGTAACATTTAACTCTTCTGTGACCCTTAGATGAGCAAATTTCCAAGGAAGGAGGCAAAAAGTATGGCAATACCCATGGAGAATGCAGGAGTCTGGGCATCAGTTTGCGTTTTCCCCACCTGCTCTGGCTTGCAGCCATTCTCAGTCTGGGTTACACCTATCCTATCAAGAACAAAAAAAAGGCTCCTTAGCCCAAAAGGCAATTTTATTGAATCGTGTAGTGATTGCCAAGTGGAATCTAAGATTTCCTTATGGACTTTTAAGCAAGCTTGCCTGGAGTTGGGTAACAAAAATTTAAGGTTCCCTTCATTCTAGAAATGCCAAACCATTTTGAAGCAAGAAATAATTCTAGAGAAAATTTGTATATGCTTGATTGATTATCTTATTTTAATCCATATTAAAGCTTTAAGTCTTTAGGTGTGGCTCTTTAGTTCTAACATCTCATAAATTATGGCTATAATGAAGCAGTCATTTATCCAGGGCTGATGATAAATGGCTTGCCCTAGGAGGAACTAAAGAATAGGCAAGTAGATCATTTTCATATTTGGTGAAAACAATATTAAGTACCCAGACCTCGGTGATTGCCCTAATAAATGAATAATCTGAGGTGAGGGGCTTGGCAGTCAGTGTAAAAAATAACCTGAGCTTTCCCTGTCATTTGTCAGGCTTTGCTATGACAGCATGCATTATGGGTAAATGAGCAATCAGCAAGAACTATGTTATGGCTGGGATGGTTTTGAGAAATTTATCATATGCATTGCTTGGTACCTTTAAGACCTTAAGGCTTAATGGCTATAGTGCATGACTGCAAGTGAACACAGTTCTTATTTACCATCCTATGCTTCATTTGCACTGGATCCCCTTTTTTTTTCCCCGTGTATTAGGGGAATGAGCCTCTGTTAGTGTTGTTTCCCAGACATACTTTAACTTGCACAGGATATTCCAGCCTGCTCCATGTTAGTTCTAAGCCACCAGGATGTGTAAGGGATTTTGAGGATACTCTGCCCAGTATGGTAGAGATGTCAATTTATATTTAATGAGCTAAGGCAGTAACACATGGGTAGGATGTGTAGGAACAAAACCCAGGGGAAACGCAAGGAAACACAACAAAGCATTCCTCCAAACACCTAAAGTGCAGTGGGAAATTAGGTGTTGTTACCTCTTAATTAGCCATGAAACATTCAGGTACAGAGTGGGGACCACAGCGAAGGGTGTTAGCAGGTGTCTTGGCATGATATAAACCTGTTTTTCCAGACTGCTCCCCACAGGAGAGCAGCATCAGTGGTGTGCTACACGATACAGTGCATGATGGCTCATGGGCTTGTGGCAATATTCAACCTTTCTTCTCAGAAAGCACCCAGATTTCAGCAGCAGAAACAAGAAACGTAATGCTTTATCCAACAGCTCTTCTCCAGATCGTTTCAGCTGTAACTTGGCAGAAAGGAAGACACAGAGGCACTGAAACTCTCACGCCTCCTGTGTAATCATTTAAATGAGAATATGAGAAGGCATCAAATGATGGAGCAGTACTGGGGGGACCCAGATGTGCTGGGAGGAGCTGAGAGGTGGTGCTGAGACTGTGTGGAAGAGAAATTCTAAGCAGTGGCCACTGCTGGAAGTGTTGACACAAGTGGTAGCCTGAAGTGGGCACAGACGTTGAAATCCAGGGCATGGATTTCTGTGAGACTTGGTTGTGACCAAAATGGATAGGAATTTCTCTCTCCCTAAAGAGACACAGATTAGCAGGGAAAGCAGTTAGGTGAAGGAACGAGCGATGAAATGTGCTCTTTTGCTAGGCTGAGCCTTGTGAAACAAAGCTTGCCCTGACATCACACCTACCTCTTCACGGGATGGATGTTGCCTCAGATTGTTATTCTCTTAATTTTCTTAAGGTTTTTGGAGGAAGAATTGGTACAAAGGCATGACTAATTATTTTTTTTAATAGCTGGAAAGCAAAACTGTATAGGCTAAATTATGTTTTCCAGTGGCATCAAAGGCTGTCAAGATTAAGCTTTTAGGGGAATTTTTATCTATGACTTTCTGTTTTCTTCTCCTAAGACCTCATCCTGTGAGGTGCTGAGGGCACTACTTGCAACAAGACTGTCTTTGCTTACTTTTAAGTTGGGCGAGTGTGGGTTTGTTTTGTTTTGGTTTTTTTAAATAAATGCGAGTTCATATAAGCACATTTCAGTGGTTTGCTGAACCAGGACAGAGCTACTCAGCATATTCCAGCATGAAGCCCATAAAGTTTCCTCTCTCCTCCCCTCAAAGTTTGCCCTTCTGCTGGTGTGCCATCTTCCCTGCAACCACAGCTTTGGATTTTATTGGGTTTGTAATTATTATTTTTTTTTTTCTTTACTATCATGGAAGAAAGGAATGTTAGAAAATGCTCTGATCTAGCTTTTCTGAAAATTTAAATGCCAGTCTGCCTCAGCTTTCAATATCTCTTTACCTGCTGCCACTTATACCTTTCGCTTCTCATTAAGGAAACAAACCCAGAAGATTAAAGCACTCCCAATTTAGCTTTCTAAATAGGAAGTGAAAGTTGAAAGCAGACCAGCTGAGAATAAGCGCCACTGAGAAGTGCAGCTGGGCTGATGCTATTAGAAAAAAGAGACCACTTCTTGCTTCTGATCTGTCATTTAAAGAAGCTTGTTTATGTATAGGTCTGACATCAGATGAATACGTAGTGACCTTTCTCATCGAGATGAAAGTTTTACTTTAGACCGGTCAGATATCACATCACTAAATACTAAGAGTTTTGTAAAAGTAAGGCGGCAATCCCGTCTAGAAACAAGTTTATCTTTGTGGAGCCCGTTAAGAGCCTGGAGATCTGCATGGGATTGGATCCTGAGATTGCAGAGGGCAATTTCAAAGCCTCTTAAATGAGTTTCGGGAGACTCGGTCTGGATGCTGACAAACAAATCTGGAGACCCAGAGGGTGGAAGGAGAGGAGGGCGGCGGGAGGGAGAAGGTTCCTGGTGTGCATCCTTGTAACTTATGCTTGTTTTTTATGTCTGGCTGCTCTGCTCATTACAATTATTTCCCTCTATCTCTGTGTCAGTTCAAAGTTGATGAAACAAACAGGAACTCCTCAAGAGGTGTGGGTCAGATCCTTGGGAAGCAGGACTTGGAAGGAGCACCAGAACACCCTTGGCAGGAAGGAAATCCCTGCAGGTTGTCCGTGAGGCACAGTCTGCTTGAAATGGTGATGGGAGGAACTCGGCTGCTGCTGTCTGTGAATTTCTTGAATAGCATCATTCACCAGAAAGCAGTATTGTTCCTTTGCCTTAGGGACAGAGGAGTGAAGGGCCCTGGGGCCATGACATTCGGTGCCTCAGGTAGAGAGGGGTCCCCAGGAGAGCTGAGCAGCCTCCTCTGGGACTATGAGACAGGAGCGGCCGCCTTTCCTGGAGGAAGGATGTGGTACAAGCTTGTGTGCTGATCCGTTTCAAAGTCTAAGGCTTCACAATATACCTTAAGTTTACTCTTTGCTTAGTTTCAGAATGGCGACCTGTGAATCATATATATGATTTTAAAATCCCTTGCATGCAGTTTCCAAATATCTGATTCTTATTCAGATTTTTCTGAATTTTTTCTAGTGTTATCTGTATGTTTGATAACTACAGAATCTAATATTCAAAGGAAACCATTACAAATGCAGTACAATGTAGCATTTCTAATGAGAATCTCAGCTACACCTGTGCGTATGGTTTTTGTGTGGCTATCTTACCACCTATAAAATAAAGATAATATTATTATAGGCACATCTCACTAAACCAGTGCCGATAAGAATAGCTTGTAACTGAGAATGCCTTAAGTGATTATTGGAAAGATCAGAAATATCTGTCTCTACATTAATATATCTGAGTTTGTGTCGGCAAATTGAAGGCTTTGACTTTTCTTAAATTTATTTAATAGTGCAATTGCAAATTGAAAACACAGAAATGGGGTTCACTGCCTGATATTTTCCACATGGGATGAGGATGCTAAACCTTTAACCTGGGCTATGTTGTGTGCTAAGTGATCTCTCTTTATACTAGATTTATACTAGACTATGTTACGAGTATCAGTTTGCTTTAAATATATCGCTTTTGAATAACTCCTGACAAAGAAAAGGAAGGTCTGAATATACCATGTATCTTTTATTGCTTGTTTGCACTGATTGTAAATAATAATAGAGTAGACTGACTACGGACACTCCCCTAGTAAATTCTAGGAGCACTGATACGGCAGAATTTCTCAGTTTGATGTGACTCTATCTTTGACAGTTCTTCTAAGGTAGGTTATTTTGGAGAAAACATATGTTTCCATTTTCTCTCCCTCGGCTTCCCTTTTAGTCCCCAGGCTCCACTAGGGTCACAGCAACATTAAGGCTTTTGTCACTGTGATTAATAGCTCTTTAGATCATCTTTAATTCACTCACTAATGACTGAGGGTCTTTCTGCTCTCCAAGTAATCGCGTGATGTATGAGCCGATAGTACACCTTGTGGCAGAGGTGAAAATCATTCAGGCAATGCAAATATTGTCACGGGGACAAATGTTTTCCCTGTTAATAAAAATTAATGAATTCTACCCAGGAGCTAGTTAAAGAAGCTCTAGTGAGAGAGATCCAAACACAAACAAGTTCTTGCTGCTTGGAACCATCAATTCAGTCTTTCTAGGTATGTGAGGATAATTATTATTAGTATTTCTGCATAATAGATGAGAGAGTGGCAGGTTGATTTAATTATACAAATGCATTACACCACGGGTAGATCTGTCTTTCAGTTATGCCCACTCACTGGTCTTCTCTTGAGAGCTGTTATTTTGCTTTGCCATGGTTATACCATGAATTTCAACACTTTGCAATCTCTAAATAAGTAAATTCCAATTCCAGGTTTGAATGCTTCCAGCCAAGAACTGATTGGTCAGAATATCGTAACTGCAAGCCAATATAAAGATATTTATGTTTTTTTTTCAAGTCCCTGTTACACGTCGTAAAAGGTTGATGAAACAGGCTGTGAATTAATCATCTGGAAGAGGAGGAAATGCTCAGAGTATCTTATTATGTTTATTGTGCCCATACGAATGACAATAAAAGTGCTCCATCCTTCAGCCAGGTCACCCCGTGGGGCATTTTGTCCCGCTACGATCCCTTCCCTCACCCAGGGCTCGGGCATCTCTGCGCGGGGGTGTTGGAAAGGTGCGTTTCTTATTTACTGATGGAGCACACGCCATGGTTAATGCTGTTGTCTTGTTGTTGCATTTTGATAGTCACCACTTCTTTCTTCTGATGACAAAAAGCTATTGTCTCAGTGGAATAAATATTTCTGAATTACTTCCCAGTCCCAACCCTATCATTTACATCTCGGAACAAGAAAACAGTAAACTTTTAAAAGACATAATTTTACCTCTTCACAGCGCTTATCTACAAAGGAACATATTACTGAGGGGGGGAAAGAGCTCTAGTTGTTACTATTATTTCTGGTAGACACCCAAGGAGAGTAGCTAATTTGTTCTTCATTAATGCCAAGGACAAATAAAAAAGCAAGGACTGAATTATGCATTTATTTCCATTGTGCCTCTAACATGGGCTTCCACTCCCCATCATCCTCCAAAAGAATTCCCAAACCTTTGCTGTGCATTTCATGTGATACCATAGGGTGCAATAATATGGTTTTAAAAGAAGATGAATTTAGTGGTGAATCTTAATCGAAGGCAGAAAATTACATGCAGCCCCCCTGCTGAAAGTCGGATGGACAGTTGGCTGCAATCAGAGGGGTTTTTGCTATAGCTTGACAATAACCTTTAGTATTAGTCCAGAGAGGCCTGGGCAAAAATCTTAGAGTCAAATGTATCTGGAATTTGTAAATTTTTTAAATTTTTTTTTAATAAACCTGGGCATTGTGGCAATTTTTCAAATCACATCAGTTGCCTCCATTTTGTGATGAGCTTAGTGAGTCTTGGACCTCAGCTTGAATTGTGAGTAACTGGAGAGAAAATTGCGAGCCTGTACAGCCCCTTGCAAAACGAAAGTATATGGAGCTGACCTTTCAATTATTAGCACATGAGTTTATGTACCCAGGTCCTCCTGTGACAGCTAAATGCCACAGGGTCCGAGCTCAGCCCCTTAGGGTTGAAGGGCATTTTCAAATGATTCACTGGGCTTTGGATGTGTCCCTTACAAAGGTTTTGTACTTGCATAACCCAAAGTGCTTGGATTTGAAATTAATAGATTTTTATTGGAAAAGCTTATTTTTTTTAATTCCCTATAGAACATGTAAATATTCAGTGAAAAGAATTTTTTATTTTTCTGTCAGAAGAAAAGTTTGACTCTTGTCTCCAAATGCTGTGATAAATTATATTGTTATACATTGATTTAAAGAATATTAAAATATCGAGAGAACTACTATACTGTACAATACATATTCCTGCTGAAATGTATGAAGGAGCCTTCAAAAATGCATTACCATACTAGAGAGAGAGAGAATTTTCTTCCAGCAGAATGATTCTCTGGAAAACGAAGCATGATTCCTCAGTGCGTTTCTGGAGATGCAGCAATGGCGTATTGAGGGAAATCAAAATCTGGTTTTCACTGTTTGCATCTAACTTCGGAAAAACAGGCTCTGTTGATTAAACTTTGTTTAACAAAAAAATACTGGGAAGGATTTTTAAGTGCCCCCAATGATAAATTGCTGCAATGTTTTCTTTTATTATCAACCTGCTAGTCCTCTGCTGCTCAGTCCCCAGTTAGGCATCTAAATAAGATCCAGATTTGCCAAAGTGCGCAGGAGTCGGGAGCTTCCACTGGGAGACTTTTTCCTGAGCTTCCAGAAGAATTAGGTAACGGAGACTGCCCGTTCGGTGTCACAGCAGGAACTGGTCGGTTTGGCAGCCTTGACCTGAAAGGTTTCAATTTTTCTGGGTGTTGTTGCTTTGGCACTTTCAGGTGTGTCTGCAGATCAAGCATGGATATTTCTGTGTCACCTCTTGCTGGAGAGCTTGTGCTTCTGATAGCGGTTGGGGTGAGAGGGGATGGTGTCCCTCTAGAAAGCTTCTCTTCCTGAAAATACCTGAACATCTCCTGTCACTTCGTGTGGTTGAATGCCAGCCGCTTCCCTTGACACTGAATTTCAAGCAGGTGCAACAGCCATTGCTAGAACAACGTTACGGAAGTTCTACTGGGGCATAATCTGCTTTTAGAAAAATTTTGATATTGTTCTGGTGGAATGTTCTCACTGTTAAAAGTTGAATATTAATACTTAAGTACGTATGCACACATTAATTATTAGTAAGGGAAGAGTGTTGCGTTAGGACAGCGCTTCATGCAGCCATGGGGCGTTACTTCCCTGGGAAGAACCCAGTTGCACAAAAGAACCTTAGAGCACGCTTTGCAGCTTTGAGTTTCTTGCTTATTTTTATATCCTTGGGCTTAGTTTCTCCCATTCAGTTTCTTCTAGTCCAACTCTGTGTGGAGAAGAAATGTTCCTGTACTGCAGAGGAAAGGAGAGCAGAAACTAAATCAGGCTCGGTGTAAAGTAAATTCACTTGCTTCCTAATCAGTCTGAGGTGGGAAAACCTGAGGAAGGACACATGCAAGACATTCCCCGTCTCTCCCTTCTCTCCTTTTCCACTTCAGGCTTGATGAGCTGAAGCCCAAAAGCCGTCTGAGCCTGGGCTTCTGTGGGATGAAACCACCCTACTGCAAATGGAGCAGTTGTCTCTTCACATTCAGGTCAATACGTAGCAAATGGGTACAAGAAAAGGAGGACTGCGAAGTTCATTAAATCAATTTAAAAGAGAAATTTAAACAATTGCATTAGAAACCAGGCACTATATGTTGTATAAGATGTGAAGGATTTATATTGGATGACTGTCTAATCTACCATGTAAGTGGAACTTCTTTGGCCTTATTTTGAACTTGAAGTAATAAAGAGGGAAATGAAAGCAAAGGTAAACTTAAAGTATTGTTTTACCCTAAATGCTTTCAGTAAAGGGTCTTGTTATCTAATGATTGGTACTAGATGGCTGGTATAAATCGTGTTGTTTGTTCTCTGCACTCATGGCGAAGGAAGGCAGAGGCAAAAGGAAATCAATTGGAACTAGCAGGTAACAAATGACCAGTCTAAGGCGAGCGTAGCAGATGGGGAAAATAGAGTTGTGGGCATACATTATTAGGAAATGCAGTGGTGACTTTTCCGTGTTATTTAGGAAACGCAGCAAATAATGAGTATCTTTGATGGAGGGGGCAACTCAGACAATTAAGAATGTGCAGAGGTTTCAATATTGAGCTGTATTTTCAATGCTTTCTTAGAAGGGGGTTTTGTCCTCAGTACTGGATAATCAGTATCAAAAGGGGCACCGGAATGTGTGACAGCAGCTCTTGTGGAGACAGGCAAGGCCACTTCGTGCCAGCTCCCCAAGGAGAGCAATGATAGAGCCAGCCCAGCAGGGCACGGTTCAGAGGCAGCTCCAGAGTTGCCCAGGACTTTGAGGAAATATTCTGGCAATTTTGTGCCAGGCTGAACCCTGAAGAATGACTACAGGATTGTCAGGTCTGAATTTAGATGAGGATAAGTTCCCCTAACTTTCTGTTTGCGGATTTCTCTCTTTACTGATAGACCTTTGTTCTTCAAAAAGTTCCATTTTTTTGTGCAGCATGGAAACCCAATAAAATAGTTCAAGTACAAGCTCTGCTGCAATGGCAGAATAGGTTGTTGGGTTTTTTTTTTTTTGTTGTTGTTTTTTTTTTCCAGAGGCACAAGCAGGGAAAGGAGCAACTGGGCTGCAACTGTTTTTGCAAGGACATGGTTGGCAGCCTGGCAGTGGGAACCAGGGCTGGATCAACTAGAGCATGGACAATAGTGAGTTTTCATCCTCTTTAATTGCCACCTGCATCCAAAAACCAGTTTTGCAGCCCTGGTGTAAGCAAGATTTTGGAAAGCTGCAGCTGGATATAGGAAAGAAAGGCGTCCCACAGATAAGTAAGCACTGGAACTCAGCAAGGTGAGGAATCTCTGTCCTTGCTGGCTTTGAGGATGGTAAAGACCATGTCATGAGGGACTCTGCCCTTTGTGGAGGCTGATGGTCGAGGTCCACTCTGGCCAATGTGGTTCTGAGGTTGCCCTCCCACTGGGCTTCTTTGAAAGTCTCACTTCTGCTCCTAGTCATCCATCCTTTATGTGTGAGCTTGTGTGTGTGGGTAATGAGAAAAGCTTGCCTTCTTTTATTTCTTTTTAAATTTTTTTTCTCCAAGCATCTGAACAATATTCTCTGTATATCTCCACAATGTATTAGTTCTGCAACCAAATCCGGAAGTGCTAAGGAAGGGACACCCTAACACCTTGAAAAGTATCAGCAAAAACTGCTGAAAGCATTAAAAATAAATGAATCATAGGGTGAGAACTAGCATGACAGGTAAATAGGCAGGACATAAAATGCCTCTGGAATCTGTGGAATATTTTCAGGTACAAGGGGGCTTCTAAGCCATGGTTCATTTACAATGTCTGGTTCCTCTCTCCGGGAAGGATTTCTAATAGATTCGAGGAGACTCCAAGCTTTTAGTAGGTCTTGGGAGAAGAAAGGTAGCTCTGTAAGGGAGAGGGCTTTGGTTTGTTTATGGAGAAAACTCACCAGCCACATTTCATATTGTGTCCTGCTTGGAAGAACAGCTGAAGGCTTTCACACCACGGAGATGGTGTTTCCGTACAATAGCAGTGGCTGTCGTACAATAGCGTGAAAGTCTACCTGGGGATGGGCTGCAGCCTCGCAGGGAGCCCCCACTCCATCAGGAAAACATTTGTATTTTACAACTAGATACTGTTTGGGGGCTTTTTAACTGCCCCGGATCTGTTCTAGCCTGTGGCTGCAGCGGTATCTGAATGGTGGAGTTTTGCCAAAAGTCAACAGCATCGAATACTCTGTTTTACCATAACAAGTGTAAAGGTGAATAAGCACTGTCAAGAAAGAACCATGAATACTCTTTTCCGTTATTAACTGAATTTATTATTTTGCTGGTAGAAGGTAACAGCAGAAGGCGAACATTAATTTCACATCTGCATGAAGTTGTGCTGGAAATGTTTGGGGGCTCATCGGGTTGAGGGGTAGAAGCACTTACTTAAACAAAACAGCTACAATCTCAAATATTTCCAGCCAGTTGTGACTTTAAAAATATCCAGAAGCAGATTTGAATAGGGGACATGTAAAAGAATATCATAATCTGTTCAGGCTATTACGTGAAACAGAAACACATTGAATAAATCATTACCTGTATTTATTCACCCAGCTCCTGCTAGTCTAACACTATGGGCTCATGATGCTCTGGTGGTGCAAAGCAATAAGCTTGGCCTCCTCTAACTGCACATCAGCCCTGGTAGTAGATGGGATGTTGGATGAATGGATATCTTTTTATTTATACTTCATCAACAGCTCTGAGGATATTGCTTGGTTCATAATGGCCAAAGAAATTGTAGTAGGTGTTTCCCTTGGATTTTTCAGCCAAATCAAAAGCTTTAAGAAAATCATTACCATGGCATGCTCTATATACAGAGGAATATTTCATTCACATCTGTCATCAAGAAGAAAACTCATCACCCATCCCAGAATAATTCAGTGGAGATATCGTCCTAGAATGGCACAAGAAGAAAAAAAAGGTCCAGTTAATCTGTTCATATCTCAGACTTCAAGGGTTTAAAGGAGTTCTCCACTAGTTTAGGATTACAATAAAACCAGCTTTGACATAGCTCTAGGACAGGTTCTGCATGAGTCCTCCACCCTCCCTGAACAGCTGCAATGGGCTGTTCTGAATGGGACTTTATTCTGAACCCAGTGCTGGGTGTGTGAAGTACAATGGCGTGACTTGGGCAGAGAGATGCCAAATTCAAATTGACCTAATTGATGATGGAAGGCAACATGAGCATACAATTATTTCATTAAAATATGTAAGGTGGAATTACTAGTGCTACTAAATAATTCTTTGATATGTGGGAGATTTGACATGACTGTGTCCTCTTAGCTCTCTCTCTGTGAGAGAGAATTCTTTATTATTTTTTTTTATTTCGGACAACATTTCCTTGAGGGATGTTCAGCCTTCAGAGATGGCATTTTTTATGGAGAAACAGGTTTTCAGTACTAGTTATCTTAATTTTTGGACCGAGTTTTCAGAATGTGGAATTTACTTCATTGAGGTTTGTTGTTTTTCATTACAGAAGTAAATAAAAATATTCAAATCAGATCACGCTAATTAGTTTCAACTAATTATGTTTTTGCAAACATCTCTCGCCTGTTTTGCAATGAAAAGTCATTTGCTCATGATGTAAAACAGGAGAAAGGAGATTGCCATGACAATTAGCAGTAATTAATGAGCAGCTTTGAATTGCTTGGTGTTAACCTCAACATCTATTAGCAGGCAAGGCTTGGATTTGCCCGCTGGGAGGTGCAGGTATGCACAAACTCCTTCCCTCCCAGAAGGAAAGCGAAGAGATGTGAGATATAACAACAGATTAAAATGGTTTTACCTGTTCTTTAGTAAGTGTTAGAAATAGTCGCATGCACCTGCTGCAGATTCATATCTGTCATCATACTTGTAACAAGTAAAACGATACTGGTAAGTGCTTCAATTAAAAGGAGTTTTTAACTCTCTAG
Source organism: Trogon surrucura (assembly GCA_020746105.1). Taxonomy (NCBI): domain Eukaryota; kingdom Metazoa; phylum Chordata; class Aves; order Trogoniformes; family Trogonidae; genus Trogon; species Trogon surrucura. The sequence goes on along the minus strand of CM036625.1, from coordinate 4,745,925 downwards.
GGTGTATTTAGCTTGACTTGAAAAAATGCGTGATCGGTGCATCTGCCTGTAAGATGTTACTTATTCTCTACAGAAGCCTGTTATGTTTCAAAATTTGTATTTATTTCTCACTGGCATGAAAATAAAGCATAAAGAAAACACCCAAAGAAGGCAGTAGTACCAAAAATTAGCATTTTAATTTTTTTTTTATATCAGTACGATCGAATTTCTTCAAAGACAAGTCTTTGTAAAGAAAGGTTCCCCTCTGCACTAGAACACAGACGTGTACACAGACACATTTATGTGATGGAGTCCACCTGTACTCAGAAATTTAAAAAAAAAAAAAATTCTTTTGGCTGAAAATGTCTCCAGCAGTGATGCATTTCCAAAGATGTTCCCATTTCGGTTAAATAGAAATGATTGCAAACTAGGTCAAACTCATGCAGTTGCATTTTACGGCTTCTCCCCACACTGCTTGTCACCCACAGCCGTGGCACATGTGGAATTTGTATGACGGAGCCTGATAATAGTGCAGCAGAGAGCACAGATGACATCTTGCCCCATGTCATCAATCAGTTGTTCCCCCTTAATAGCAGAAAGATCAAAATTTAATTGATGTATTTCAGATTGGTCCATAAAAGCCTTCAAACTGTTTTTCATAATTTGAGATCCTGTGTGGCCAGTAGATAATATTCAGACTTAGGGATGTTTTCCTTTTGGAAACATTCAGATTTGAAGTTGTTAGCCACATGACCAGCTCCTTCCTTAGAATTGACATGTGGAAGAGCTGAGAAACAGATTCATCTTCTGCACTGCTGCTTCCATGTAATTGCTTCCTGAGAGCAACTTGTCTTGGACGTGATTTCTGCAGCAACGTGGGAGGAAGTCACATTGAACCTGCTGAAAGAGGAGATGCTGCTTTCAATTCTTCTCTTGTCCCTACTTTTTCATCTAATTTATGGATTCATCATATGCTTCCTCTTAACACAACTTTGCATTGTCTCTGTCACGTTGGCTGGGATGATATCTCCCATCCTAAGGCTGCTTGGTGTTAGAGTTCTGCCGTCTCTAATTGAACGGCTGGTGATTGATAATTGAATACAAGAATAGGCTAAAAAGCTTGGCTTGTTTAGCTGAGGAAAGTGAAGGCTGATAGAGGTCATGACTGATACTGAAGGTGATAAACACACCCAGCAAACCATTTAAGCTAAAGGACAGTACTGGAACAAATACAAATGGGTGATAAAGTGCCCATGAATATTCTGAGGTTCAAATGAGCTTTCCAGCACTAAGAAGGGTAAAGGAGAGAACCATCTCCTCTGTAGGAGCGATGGAGGCAAGAGTTTCTGCTAGTTGAGCTGTGTGAAAGCGGCCTCCAAAGACAGCATTGGTGTCCCAGCGTCCTGGTGGACCAGACCACCATGAGATAAATGCTTTCGGTGGATTTATAATAGCAGACAGGGATTCCCTGGTGTTATGTCAGAGTTTGCAACACCTTTTGCTGTGGATAGGTGGGACACACCTGTTCTGTTGGTTTTCAAGTCCTTGAAAGGGATTCCTGTAAAAGATGATAATATCTCAAGGAAAAAGACAGTAAAGAATCTTGGTTTAGCATCTTCCCTCTCCTTTCTCTAAGTCCCAGACTTTTAGAGCCCAGGTTGAACGTGGCAGACTGAGAGCTGGGAAGCTGGACCCCTGGTGTGATCGAGATGTTTGACGTTGGGAGCCGGTGGGGTAGAGTAAATATGGAGACCCTTCTTCTCAAGGAATTTCATTCCTGAGCGTTGCGTTGTTTTACTCCTGTGATGTACGACCTATTTAGCTAAATTGTTTGAGGAGTCACGGAAATAACCTTAGAGAGGTGCTTTGTGTGAGAGTCTGTCCTTTCCTCTCAAACTGTGATGCTGGAGTTTTGTGCTTGGTGGTGCTCAGTCCTCAGTGCAGTAATTTTGCTTTGAACAACTGGCATTTTTAGAAACATTTGTTAGCCTCATCTTCCCCTGACCTGAGCAGTAAACCCTGAACAAAGTCAGCCAAGGTGGCTCCTTTTCAAGAAGGCTTTTCCATGCCCAAGGACTCTGAATCAGGCTTCACTTTGCCTCTTTTGTACCCCTGAATTGCTCCATGTGTCGTCCCTTGCTTTCTGTCACGGCTTTCAAAGTAAAATAGTTTGTTGCTGGAGTTTGGAAGTGCTTTGCAGTATTTAATCTAATCAGTGAAAACTTCCTCATCCCATTATTTGGGTAATTTTGGGGGAGGAGTGGTTGTTTTCATTTGGGTTTTATGATTTACACTTTAATTTTATGGCATGTTTGTTCAGGAGGAGGATTTTTCATTACTTTCCTTTGTAGTGATTGTTTTGTACTTTCTTGGGACAAAATCGGTTCTTTTGAAGGTCCCCATGCTTACGTGCAAAATATTGGCAGATCCCCGAGGCTGAGGAATGCGGTGGAAACCGTAGTGCATCCTGTGCTTTGATTTCTGCAGGTCTCTGTGTCTTGGTCATGGTTACGAAGCAGAGTTTCTTGCTTCTCGCTCCTATTATTGTTAGCTTCTATGCTAATTTTTTAATTCTTATTAAAGCTTGTTAATACCCACTATGAGCTGATTCAGTTCTACTCTGGATTGGGTTAAATTAGGCCAATTGGGTTAAATTACAGGGCTGTAAATAGTACAAGCAATGCTAACAACTGTTCCTAATGAAACCAGGAAAATCACAAAAAAGTTTGCTGGTTTGGTTGTCCAGCTCGAGGTAGCATTCTGGGCTCCTACCATGGGCAGGATGGACGCTCAGCACCTTAGGAAGCCAGGCTATTGCTAGAAAACAAAATATTTCCCCATTATATATATATATATATATATATATATATATATATATATATATTATATCCTGGGTATATTTTCTTCAATAAACACTAGGATAAGGGTATCTTTTCTGGTTATGTGCCCTGTTTGGCTCTTTGCACTGCTATTTAACTTGCTAAGAGCAAAATTGCTTTACTCGCATGACTAAAATTGGATTTAAGTGACTAACCAGCCATCGATGAGCATGAAGCTTTTATGGTCCGATCTTTGGTTTCCCTCTAAGAACTGAAATCTGCTACCAGAGATCATCTGCATCTCCTTCCTCGGTACGTTTGTCAGCAGAGCTCATGCTACAGCTCAGCTAGTTGGGAGTCATATATTATGTGTTGCTTGTGGGGTGGGATTAGAGAGAAAGAGGAGAGTAGTGCTCGGGTTTTGCATGGATATTGTCTGAGCTGGTTTGCATACAAGTTGAAAACAGCCATACTGCTAAAATCAAAGGAAATTTACTGAATCCCCTTTTTTATGTTGCTTTTGAGTGGGTTTCAGGGGGGATTATTTTTGCACTTGGGTTGTTTTAGTTGTTGTTCTGCTAGTCCAGGTTAATTTGTCTAATCTCCCTTTCCCATTTACGGCTGCGTCTCTTCTGACTGTCAATTTGCAAGATTACGTCTTGTTTAAATTTCTCTATTGTACCCACGTCTGTAGCCTGCTTTTCTGTGTGTTATTTTCAGGGGAAGTGGAAGGGAGAAAGAGGAAAAAATAACACTGCGTCATTGAAAATAACACGAGCTTTGAGCGCTGTGATGTCCGCTCCATATCATCAGGTGGCTCTTTTGCACTGGGAGAAACACAACTTTCCCAAAGCTCATATATCCAGTAGGAACGCTCCATGGGGTTAATACTTTGTGTTTTCTCTTCTTCATCCTTACTACCCTGTGTTTTTCTCTTTGCCAGAAATATGGGATTTGCAGACTCTTTCAGAAGTGTGGTTACGCGCTTGGAACTCATGAGTTAAACTCCCCGAAAACGGAGACTTTTAAAGGAAATCTCATAGTACTCGGCAGCGCGAGGGTTTGTGTACAGCAAACGCCTCACACTAGGCTGGAAAAGCGGCACTTAGGGGGATTTTCTGTCCCCCCCCCCCCACGTCAGATTGCTGCACTTTAGGGCCTGGCTTCTTCATTTTAGGACACTGGGGTTTCCGTGTCTCAACACAGGCAGCTTGGCCTCCCCTTCTGCAATGAGAGGCTATAAAAATATATTTATGCCTCGCTGCTGGTGCAGTGTAGCTGGTTTTGGCTTTTTCAGGCAGCCTCAAGATTGGGTACTAGTTATTTAAGGCTGTCAGATCACTTACCAACTGCTTTTTGGTGCATTTTTTTGCCTCAGGAAATAAGTCATGACAAATCTGTAAGCGTCTACTCTCTTCACCGCCATCACACATCACTCTGATTGTTGTGTAAACACTGCTCCTCAGGATGCACCGGCATCACAGCCCTCCTAATTTGTTGCACTTGGTTTTTTTCATAAATATTCTCTATGTGGATATAAAATAGTAAGCAGATGTCCATCAGAAAACATGCTTTATAGGCACTCTTGTTTGTCAGAACTTTGAAGAACGGATACGTGTTGCCTAGCGGCTTCTATTTTTTGAATCTATTTATTTTAACAAGTCAGAAGTAGAGAAAAAAGAAATTAAAAAATAGACTTTTACCATAGTTTCTATTGCAAACTGTTGAATTAACCAGACATTCCCAGTCCCTTATTCAGCTTAGAGTTATATAGTCGTATGATCACCTCCTAAACATATATATGTACATGCAGGTATCTACGCTGGCTGAACAGCAGCTGTGTCGTGGGTACCTAAAATAGTCATCCTACATAAAATCTTGGCTTTTTCACATCAACTAGGCTTTTGACCACTGATCTCAGTGGATGTGGTCCACATCCTTCTAGTCTGGCTCGATCCAACGGAGTCCCCTTGGGTTTGCCAAGAGGAGGGAGCACTGCCGTTGTCTGAACTGAACTCTCTTTTACTTGGGCATCCGATTTTGCCTGAAACTTCATGTATGTTTTAATGACCTCTAAACCAAACTTGCCAGATGACTTCTTAATATTCAAAACCATTTTTACCACTTCTACTGTTAGTAAATAACACCACAGAAAAGCTACTATACAGGAGGGAAGAATCACAGAGGGAAATTCATCAATACATTTCCTCAGTGAAAGCTTTATGTGGCACCTCTGGAATCAATAGCAGATTTGTCATCGATTTCAGGAGGAATATCTTGCTTTAAAGGAAGAATCAGACAAATTCCCTCCTCTCCATATATTTTTGATATATGGCACAGGATGTACAGTTTTCTCCTGCGCTTCCCAAGTTTGTAATTTGTATTTCACCTTAATGCCACTTTGTGAATTTATTAGCAGCCAGAAGCACTCAATCAGGATTACAGAGTTTTGCCTACCTTTTGGTGGTTATAACTTTTAATTTTTTTTTCCAACGGGTGTTTAGTTATTTGTATTTAGGTGCCACATGGGTGGGTCAGTCCCAGCCTGCCATCAGAGCAAAGTCGTATTTTAAGAGACTGGGAGAATACATCAAAACTCTGCTAGCACTTTTATGGATGGGGGGATATTTGGTTAAATAGATGTTTATCTGGGAAAGTCATCATCTGGCTAGCAGCATACTGAATGTTTCTAAGCAGCTAACTTATGTATACTAAACAAATTTGGTTTGGCTGCAGCTAGGGCTGCCCTGTGGAAATTCTCAACATACATTTGTTTGATTGAGCTGTCATTTTCAGTTGATCTGCTGATGATCTGTGTCACTTTGTTTAAATGTCCTGGTGGTTGGGGTTTGTTTTTTTTTTTAGGGTTTTTTTTTTTAATACAGTACAAAACCAGTCTGCTTTCTGTGATGGATTAAATTGAGGTGAAATTCTAGAGTTACTCCTGTTTTCGATTTCTGTGCTCTGAGACAGGTGGGCTGGAATGACAAAGAACTTTGCACACAAACACATTAAAAGCAAAATGGAGTGGATGCCCTTATGATTTAAAACATCCGTAGATGTGTCAACTACCAAATGCTCCCGTTCAAAGGAGCTGCTGGGATTTGCACTTTAAACAGCAAATGGTATTTATGTGGTCTATCGCATCCAGCTAAAATACCTGGACAAAACTGGTGTTGAGCTCATTTTCTTTTGCAGAATTCCCCGTGGGTGCATCAGAGTTAAGGGTTTGTCCTCTGGTGAGGGAACACAGGGTTTAACCCCAAGATGAAGTCCCTGGTGAGCAGCAGGGAATGGAAACGGGCTCTTCTGTAGGGGTGGGAGTCTGCCAGCCCAGTCTGGGAACTGGGCACCATCTCTGGTGGTCTCAGCCTTGGAGACATGTTTTTGCAGGCCCTTTCTCATAGACCAAAGCTTCTTTCAGACCACAGCATCTGGTTCAGGGTTTTTTTTGTATTTTGGGGAAATATTGCTCAATCTTTGGGCTCTTGGTTGTGTTTCCTCAAGGCTGGTACGTGTGAGAACCTGGCACTTGTTGCCAGTTTGTTTTGTGTGGCTGTGGGTGGATTGTGTCCATCCCCGTGGCTGCAGTTCGCACACGGGTGAGACAGGGGCACGGTTGTGCACCAAGTGCTCTTTCAGCACATCTTTGTGATAATACTTGTATTTTTTTTCCTCTGACGTGCTCTCAGTTGTGCATGGCCTTACCTAACTTGCAGAATTAAGGTTGGCGGGAGTGCGAAGAAGGTCGACTAAATACCCGTTTGATGCCCGCTTTGAAAAGTACTTTAGAAACAGTTGCTTTTATTTGACTTCTCTTGCTAATGACCTTACCAGGGAAAGTTTAAAATGCAATTTCTTGCTTCCACTTCCTCACTCGGAAAATCTCTTCCGTGAGCGGCTGTTTCATCGCTGCTCCTTGAGCAAGCACAGCCCACCCTGCTCCTGCTGCTCTCCCGGCACAGACACTTATGCTACAGCAAAGGGCATCTGACAAGAAGTTGTCTTCTGGCATCACTTGTGGCTTTGTGGAAGCATAACAGCCTAGCTTGAAAATTTCTGAACATTTTGGCTTTATTTCAGAAAAAAAAAGAAATTCAAGTGATTTTCAGAACGTCAGGAAAAGTAGTGTATTTTCCATAAAAATAAATATACTCCTCAAGCTGTTTTTTTTCTGATGGACTCCATCGTTTCCATGATTTAGGATGTGTCTCTGTGTATATATATAATATTATCTTACATATACATTTTGCATATATACATTCTTGTCATTATAAACAGTACTTAAATCCATGTCTGTAAACATAAACAGATATATAGTTAAGCACTCTATATTACAGAAGATTAGTCCGTAGTGACATAAGAAGTAGAATTAAAGTATATAGCAACCACATGGAAGTCTGAGCTCGTAGGGTGCTCTGTGATCCTTCGGGATGGAGAGTACTGCCTGGGCCAAGGTCTCTAATGGTACAGCATCCAATTACACTAGGGCTGAATTTGCTCCATTAAGTGCTATGTATTTATTTAAGCTGTCATATAGCAGCCTGCACATGAAAACAATAGAACTTGTGAAGATTGCCATTTTAGGGGGGGGAGGTGAGGGGAAAGAGAAAAAAAAGATTATTTTTCAAATTTGCTTCCAAGTGATTGGGATGAACCAGAAGCTTTCAGAGTGCTGATTTATTGCTCTCTGCTAGCAGCTCACCAGAAACCCTCTGCTCCTCCAAGATCAACAGCTTCATAGAAAGCAATACAAGGTGTATGGAACAAAGAGTAGTATAAACTACATTAGCAGTTAACTTTCTTTACATATCAATAAATATCTACAAAATGTTTGAGGCTTTGACCAGGAGGCCATGTAAAATAAACTTTAGGTCTACTCTTTTTCATTTTTTAAAATTTTTTTCTTTTATTTTTAAAGTCAAAATAGATCTAACTGATGTTAACTGTTTCACAGCGGGGGGCTCGTTCTGGTTTCACACTGGTGTCAGTGTTGATTTTGGAGGGGGGATGTGAACAGAATAAGGACTGTCACTCCTCCTGCCTTACAACAGGCTACTGGTGCTACGAGAGCACTTAGCATTTCCATCCTGTCCTGCTTTGCGTCTTCAAAAGCACTGGGGAGAGATGAGTTGTTTACCATGGGGCTCATCTGAGGCAAATGAGATAATATGATCCCTGGCCAGAAACGGGAAACCCAAGAGGGAATGGGAGAATTTGTTACTGGATATTTTTGCAAAAGCAACTGAACGTGCAGTGTCGGAGCTACTTGTTCCCAGCATAAGCAAAGCTCCGCGGTTTGATAGACCAGGGAGGTAAGAGGCCAGAAGGTCTTTCCTCTTAGTCCTGGGTGTGCTGAAATATCTTCCTGATCTTTTTTATTTTTTTTTTTTTAACTAACTGGTCTTGAAAAACTCTGGTCTTTAGTGAAAAACTCCCCAAAGGTTTCTTCATCTGTAATATCTCTGTCCATGCAGCTTTGGCTTGCGTGGAGGTCTCCAAACACGAGACAAGGGCACAGTTGGCAGTTGGGCTCCCAGTCCCCGAGAGCCACAGGGAAAGGTTTTACTTGTGAGAACATCCATGCAGATGGATGTAACTAATTTCTCTCATTTGCCTCCAAAGAAAGAGGAAAAGGAGTGAACAGAATGAGGTGCTAACTCTGTGTCCAAGTGAAAGGTATAGCAAAGGGTATTTTTTTGGCTGAGGTTGCAAATACCTGTTAAAGAGGAAGCAGGAACCTCCCGACATCAGCTGGGGACCACCAGCAAGGGAGACAAGCAAGAGCGTAAAACTCTCAGTGTTGAAAACCTGAAAGCAGTCAAACCACAGAGAACTTTACTTTCTGAGACATGCTAGGTAAAAATACAGTCAGACGAACACTCTTGGAGAAGTTTCTAGATTGCGTTTTACAGAAAAAAAAGGTGACAATATCCTGGATTTTCCTAATTTCTTCAAGCACTTTTCCTTTTAAAACAAGTCTCCTGATTGCTCAGCAAAATCCTTAAAGCTGTGATATTTGGGGTTTGAAATTTACTTTTTCTTAACTTCTAAATGTTTTCTGTGATTTTATTTTTTTTTGTAACAACAAGGAAAAGCAAATGAAGCAGTGGTGAGAATAGTGTGAAGAGAAAGAAATCATAAAATCACAGAATGGCTTGGGTTGGAAGGGATCACAAAGACCATCTAGATCAAACCCCTTTGCCCTGGGCAAGGAAAAATGGGAGAGAGTGGAGAGAAATCAGAGAGCTTTTAGGAGAAAAGCTAACCTCTGTTTTTCGAACACCCTGCAGAGGATGCAGGCAGGGTCCGGGTGGTCGCTGGCAGTGGGGCAGCATCCTCCAGCCAGGCTGAAGAAATACGTGAAGCACCAAGATGATGGAAGTGCCAGGCTCTCATTTTCTCTCTGTATGGGTGGTTTGGTTTCAAAATGCTTGCCGCTTTCCCCCATCCTCTTACACAAAGGCCAAGGAAAAAATTGCTACAAATTCTTGTAGTTCATCACACTCTCCTATATGTTACGCTTTCTAGAAAAAATAAACTGTCTTGGAAAGGCAATGGAGAATTTTAAGTGTACTTCATGGGTGTAGTTTTCTTTTGCCTCTGTCCTTGTTTAGAGCCATACTGCCATGGTCTCTGGGGCTAATAAATAGGGCAACAAGTAGCTTTTTCCTTGTTGTGACTGGATGCCTTATCTGCATCACCACTGAAATCATCGTTTCATTAAAACCGCTGGCAAAAGTCCCGCTGACTTTTAAGGTGTCTCATAAATCCCAGGTTTGCTGGGACAGACCCGCCTTCTGAAATGTGCCGGGAAACACAAATATATTTTATTGTTCATAAATATTTTGTTGATATTAAAAATTAATGAGTGCTTATTTAAAATGCGTTCCTGGAACAGGTGGAATCTGGCTTGTCAGAACAAACTGTGGAAGTGTTTGGAGGAAAGAACAGTATTCAGAATGCCTTTTTTATTTTTTTTTCTGGAAAAAGGAAGAAAAAAGGTTCTTGCACTCTGAAAACATGTATGGTTTGTTGAGTGAGATACCAATGAGAAGAACTTGTCAAAGCTATGTGTGCCAGCCAGGACCTAGATTTCACAGAGACAAATGGGCAAGAATTATAATCTGTGTCTTGGAATAATCCCACCAAAAGCAATGCTGTCACACAGAAGTAAAAATTATCTTCCGTATGACAAAATAAAACTGTCCCAAAGGGCTTTTCTTGGTAAAAAATATTAGCATTTTACTCATCCGAACAGTTAGCATGTAAACATATACTGATGCCTTACAAAATGACCCCGAATACACCCGCACACATAACATGAGGTATAGTTGCTCTAAAGATTCATAATTTTCCAATCAGCTAAGTACATCCTGCTTGTTACTGGGTGACCTTGGGGAGATACAACTACAGCACACGCTGCTGAGAAGTCACTTGCAGGAAAAATTGTGGCCTTATATCTCCTCGGAAACAAATGCTGGAAATTAGTCTTGCCAGACCTTGAGCTTTTGAAGTGGACAGTATTGTGGAATTAATTATTTGATACTTTTTCTGATTAGTGTGTTTCTTGTGAGTACTTCTGTTAGTGTTTCAAGGACTTAACTACAGTACATCACAGTGTCACTCAAACATAATTAAGACTCTCTCACTGTAATTGCGTAATTAAAAATCTGTCTGGCTGCTGGTACAAAACTTTCTGTCTCTGCTCTGTGGCAGCAAGTTTTTGCAGAGGCAGCTTCCTGAAACTCCTGCTCCTCTGAAAATTATTGAGTATAGCATGTGACGGGGTACATCATAGCTACCCTGACATCTTCTCCAACAGTCCCTCCACCTTGCTCTTTCGTCCCCAGCTGCCCTCTCCTCACTGGTCCATGTCTCATACTCTCCCAAGTGCAGTGTGGGCAGGGCATCCCTTTGGGATTCAGGCAGGGCAGGTCCCCCTCCTGGATGGTTTCCCCAGGGCCTTTTTGCCATAATGGTGTGACTATACAGGCACGAGAGAAAGGATGGGGTTGCTGAACCTTCACCAATTCATCTTTTTTTTTAAAAAAACCCCCTGTTTGTGCTTAGGCTGAGAATTGCTCATCTTCCCAAAGTAGATATATCGATGTTTGTAGGCTAGTGCTGAAGTGGCTCCTGACAAGAAGGGGTTAAATTCCTTTTCATTCATAATGCACTTTGGAAACAAAACTTCATGACCCGGCTTTTTTTTTTTTTTTTTTCCCCCCTCTCTCTTCCCCTCCTCTCCCCAAGTGATTTTACTTTTGCTGCATTGTAAGTGAGCGAATGCATTTGTGTCAGGACTGTATCCTACCAGATACTGACATGTTCAACATCTCCCGTGGCTTACCAAACACTCCAGGGATGTGGACCTCCCTCTGTTTTCTCATTATGCCAAATAATGAAATGTGGAAATAATTCTAATCCTTTCTTCTGGTTGTGCTGTACCTCTGAAAATATGATAAACTCAATCCAATTAAAAGTCATTACCTCTACAAGGCTCAGACTCTATCTATAACCTTTGTTTTATAATTCACTCTGTTATCTGTCTTCATTATAATTTGGTAGAATAGTCATCTTTTATTACTGCTTTCTGTTAGAAAGAGGCATGTGATTTCCAGTGCTACTTTGTGACACATCTCAGTTTAAAACAGTAAAGGTCTACTAATGAGTAAAACGTAGTTTGGTTACACTGATTTGCTACATCGAGATAAAGTTTCATTTGCATTGATTATAATACTGTAGGTTTTAAGTAATTTTTTTGATTTATAAGTGTTCTTTTGCAGAAATAGGTTTTCACCATGTCAGGGACTGTTACAGTGCTTCTCTCTTACCACAACTGATACAGAGTTAGTTAAATTTTATTCCCAGTGAGTATTTTCAATATCTAAAGTGATTGATCTCACTAATTTGCATTTCACCTTCCCATCCTTAGTTTTCTCCTAAACACGTTGGCTTCTCAAGCCATGTCAGTGTGAGAATATATGTCATGTTTAGTGTTACAGCAATTGAACAATGAGCAAAAGCTGGTTTCCTCTAATCCATTTTCCTCTCTTAGCAGGGACCAATACTTCGGGCTCAAAATTTCAAGGCAGATTTTCTATTTTTCATGTTTCTCCCCTTGGGTCTCATCCCTATAGAGAGTCGTGAAGGATGTTAATGAGTGTTAGCTGCTGCAGCTCCACTTGGTTGAAATATTTTACTCAGATACAAATTTAAGCTATTAGTTAAAGTTTCAGTATGCTTGGGGTTAGATCTCTACAATCTCTTTGCTAGCTGCACATCTGACCCTGAGTATTTCAAACCCTACAGCTGGCAGCTCCTTCTTCTCTTACCCCCTGCTCTGTGTAACCCAGAGAAGATTTTGAAAGTCAAATATATATTTATTCCATTGAGGAAACTTTATCAACCAGCACCAAAGTTTATTGGCACTCGCTAGTGATATAATGGGTAGTTTAAACCCTGCTAACTGCGAATAATTTTTCAGCGGTGTTTATGATTGCAGTAGAGCCTAACAGACCAGAAGTACTGATAACATAAATATTTCTGCCAGAGATGATTGTACTGGAACTATAAATAAAATTAGACTTAACTTGTAAATAAATTCAGTGCGTGCCAGCCAACATTTATAATTCTCTGTTGCTGCATGTAATACAGTAATTTATATGGAAAGTGCACGGGAACACAAGCAGCCAAATTTTGCTTTTCAGTTACACAGGTGCAACTTCCGCTGACATCAAGGAGAGCAGCTCCCATGCAAATGAAAGTAGAATTTGACCTGGAGTCTCTCAGTGCTGGACCCTAATTAAAAGCCAGCGTCTGGTCCCCATCAGATGCTTTTGACTGTGCTACTTCTTTAGACATGACTGACACTAGACAGAGCACCAAGCGCTACTAGTTATTGTAGGGGCTGATAGTGAGAATTGCCAGAGACGATGGGCAGATCCCTACACAGTTACTGTATTATGACATTGTTGGTCCAGTACCAACACTTGGCAATGCTGAAATTATCCTCTGAAAGGCCTGATGCTCTCGAGTGTGTGTAACTTCGCTTCCCGCTCGCCTGCGGACAGTTTTCGCCCAAGTGCGTGGTGGTTGGTGCTCATCCTACCATCAGGAGCTCACTTCTACAAGCCTCTTGTCTCAGGGTTATTTTCCACAGACATGATAATTTAAGAAGTAAAAGCTGCTTCCCATGCGAGGAAAGTTTTATAAATTTGTCTTCTGCGTTACCTGCCCCGTTGTTACTGATGTGCATCTTGCCCCCAGGCACAGACAGAAGCTACCAGCAGCCCTAAGCCCTTTGCACGGGGTGCTCCCCAAACCGAACTCCCTTTCACGTAGATACTGCAGCCCTTTGTGCAGCGCTGTTAGGAGGTGGTGATTTCCAGTGTGCTCCACTCGGGCTGTCTCAGGCTGCCTTTTTTTCTCCTGCCTTTGTCTCTGCAGCTTTTCCTGCAACTCCCTCTTCTGCCGATGCTGCAGAAGGGTTTGCTCAGTGTGGCTCAGCACTGCGGAGGCTTTGCCCTCAGCGATCACGACCACGAAGGGAAAGCTGAAATCTGGGCACCACATTTCCCTCTCGTTTTGTTACATTAGGGTCAACATGAAGAAATTTGAGCGACTTTGGCTAACTCCAGCACAGACAGCGATCTCATTTGTTCCTTGGTGGAAGTCTAAAGTAATTACTTTATGTTTAAGTGGTACAAGAGAAATCAGAATCTCACCTTTGGGGCCATTGCACAGGCGCTGTGGTACCTCTTGTTCTCATTGCGTGATCCGTGAGAAGGGTTTTTAGGGCTGGACCTTTTGAGTGTGTTCGGGAGAGCTTTGGTTTGCTCATGCTTGTGTTAGGATCAAATAATACAAGCATGCAAAATGCCCATGTGTTTGAAGGCTAATATTTGTGGAAGTGTTTTTCCTTGGTAATCAAAGTAATCATTCAAAACTGCTTCAAGATCCATGTTTGTCTATAAACTTGCTTGTAATCTCTTTTGTTTTACAACCAAACTTTCTATTTGTAAACCAGTTTTTCTCTTCCCTGTTAGTTTAATGATTTTTACCTAACTGGGAGTGACTGGCTGTATTCTGTTTAGAATCTAATCTCATTAGATTAGGTCTGTCTAATGCTTTTCACGGTGGGGTCCTGCCTGGGGCCCACGGACTGTGTTACAGTACAAATAATAATAAATAATTGTCATTTGGTCCGGCTCCACAGAACAGTCTGTGAATAGGGAGCAGCACAAACCAGTTTCAGGTATGTCAACTGATAAAATGTTCAAGTAGAGTAAGTAGCTCTTGGCTGGAGTCCCTTCTGTGCCTGGAGATAGTAACCCAATCTCTGCGTGCTTCTAAAGCTCTATGGATTCTCCTCAGGAGGATGTAAGTGGTCCTCGCTGAGCCATGCCTACCTGGTGTGGGACTGTCGAGTGGTTTCCAAGTGGTTCACCACTGGCTACATGCTCCTTTTGAAGCTAGTGGGTTTTCTTCTCTTAATTTTCTGCTTTTCCTGACCTCCAGTGTTCTAGACTGACGTGAATATACTTTGTCATCAATCAGTCTCTGCCTGAAACAGTTTTTTTCTTTAATACTTGTTCAAACAGAAATTCAGATAAAGGTGTCCCATTTGTATGCAACAGGAAATGCCTGCCTTCTTTTCAGATATCCTTGCAAATACTCCACGCCGATTTCCTCAGCCTTGAATAGACATGCTAGGTCAAACAAATACAAAAGTAAAGGAACTAATTCACCCGGTCCTACTATGTTCTCCCAAAGCCTTCATTAATGCAACTGGCCAAAGGCTCCTATCAGGCATGATCAACAGAGCAAGAGGAGCTCAAAGCTCCTGCCGTGATGGATATCTTCAGTCGAACAGAGCCAGATCCTTCTGTTGTCTGGTCTTTGTGGCTAGGAATCATTTTTCTCACCTTTGAGAAGTTGTAGGCATGAACTTGTGTGTATCTTCTCATTGCAAAGAGCCACTTCCACATTTATCTCAGCTCTTACTTTACCCTGCTTGGAAGATGATGGCATTAGAAACGCTTCTGAAGTAGGCTCTCCAAATGCTTTTGCTTCCAGCCTACCTCCTTCATCCAGAGTAATCAACCATCCAGCTTATGATTAAGCCACTGGTGACCATGTGCAAGACTCCAAGTGGAGAGACCAGATTTGTGTGCTAGAGGGTTTATCAGTCAGTAGTCGCTTTGAGAAGGTATATCCACAGACCCAAATTACCTTAACTAAAGGCAAATAGATAGCATGTATGGATAGGTTTCTTTCTGTTAGGAGTCGCTTTGGGTCTGGAGGTCTGGATCGTTGGAGGACCCAGTGTGAACTTTGAGTTGAAGAACCTGAAATGCTGATATGTGCAGTGGTTAGTGTGTCCTCTTGATGTGAGATGCCGTCGTGTGGCGTTTCAGCTGCAGAAGGGCACAGTTTCACTGAACGTGAGGCCCGGTGTGCTTCTAAAACAGCATGCCTTTGCCTCGCTAGCAATTGCAGCCAGTGGAAAGCAGTTTGGGTTGGGTTCAGCAACCTCTGCCTCCCTCAGTCATTAGTGCCTCCTACCTAATTTCTCTTGGAGAGGAAGAGTGTGCTGACCTGCTAAGAAACATCTGAATGGAAGGAAGTTGTCTCCTCCTCCCAGCCATACACAGAAGCCCTCTCAGTCTCAAAATGACCCCAGGCCCTGGAGTTACGGCGATCGCTTTGGCACGTCGCTCTCCCGTCCTCATCAGGCACGTCCCCAGCACGCAGCCACGTGGACTCTTTCCTGCTGGCGTGCAAGGCTGTGTCAAAAGTGCAAACGCAGGTGTCCACCCTGGTCTTTTAGTAGCAATTAACCTTTCCTCCTGGGTTCCTTTTGAAGCTTACTCATGTTTTTATTGTAAAATGGTGGTGAAGAATTTTATGGAGGCTAATATCTAAGATTCCACATTACCTAATCTCATCTGTTCCCTTATCAGGGGCCTTGATTTTTATTTCATCCCATTTCTAGTGGGGATAATTATTGCACTTGAAAGAAGCCATCTTGAATTTCAAAACTACGGTGTTATCTGTGCAAATGACTCTCAGTTCACTGGGAAAACGTTTATTAGCACAGTCCCTGGGTCTAATTCTAAACTTGCAAAGAATTTCTATCCACGATTCTCCTGTAAGCCCCTCTCATCCATGTGGGTGTAAATTAAGGGGAGTAGTGCCACACCTTTTGAAAGCAAAAAGCAGGTCCTTGGTCTGCATACATTGATTTTAATATAGCTCCTTCTGTCATTAATTTCGCAAATATATCTTAATGGTCTTCCTGTCTCTTGGTCAGTCGTAATTTAACTTCTTGTTTATTTTGAGGTTTTGAAATATTTTTTTTTGCTAGAGTATGTTGCTATTTCAGGCAGAATAATATTTCAGCAATCTGTTTTACCCACATTGTTAGGGCTTTGGGGCATATGGGCGTATTATATTTTCCAGAGTTTTCAAGCTGAAAGCCCGTGTTTAACGACGACATTGGGTGTGGCTGCTGGAAATCAAAGGAGGCACAATAGACCCAGCAAACAGACTTGTCTTCCTGCCAGGCTTCCAGAGGCAAATTTATCAGCTGCAGGTTTGACCCTATATGGCTAAAAATGAGCGTAGCCAGAATGACTCTGATAAGTATAACCGAGGCCTTTGAGACTGCGAGACAGAAATTAAACTGGACTGTCCCCGGGGGAGAAGAAACATCTGTAAAGCTGTGCTTGCTATATATTTAAGGCTCAGCTTGTGCTGGCTTGTGGGTAGGAGCTGCTGGTGAGCGAGTCATGATGGTGGCCCTTTGGGGAAAAGCACAGAGCAGGTTGTTGCTGGCTGTGGCTTAAATGATTTGGCTGAGCTGCTTTTTAGTTTGGTGGAAGAGAGTTGAGCATGTCCATGGAGCACAGGGAGAGCTTTGGTTTTATGGGGCACCGCTCGGTGGGATGGGGACAACAGCAGTGACTGCATGGGATGGGCTTTTTAAGGAGTCTGAGTGTCAGCACCCAGCTGTCATGGAAAATCAGTGCGATTTAAATGCCTGAAGTTTTTAAACCCCCCCCTTCCAGTGAGCCATGTGCTTATCATCATCCAGATCACTTTCCTTGTGCGATTTTTCTTCCTGCACCCCATGTGTATATATGGGTTAGGATTTGGTGTTTTTTTTTTCTCCTCTGCTTCAAAAACAGCTGAAGTCTTTTAGGCAGGACTGAAATCTAAACAGTTGGGGGAAGACATCTGAATGGGAGCAAGCCTGCCCTGGGTGGACTCGGCATTACTGCTGGCCTTTTGAAATCAGGGGGTGCATTGGAGCATCAGGGATGCTGAGGAGGCACAGACCAACCTCTCTCACCCTTCCCACTTCCCTGGAGCAGAGCCATGTTTGGGGGCAGCAGCAGAGTAACGGCAAGCGCTGCCAACGTGGTCATCTCAGTGCAGGGCAGAACGAATGGTGGCATCCAGGTGGAGCTGTGTCTCTACCGTTTTCACATCTTTCTTGTCCCCTGGAGCCCAGGTTAAGTTTTGCTGTGGGCAGAAATGTATGGGCATGGGTTCATAGGTGCTGGGCACAGAGCAAGATCTCTCCATTGGTGCTTTCGCAAGCATGTTTGCCAACCAAACTCAGCACCCCTGGGCTATGAGAGGCAAGGCTTCTGAAGCGTAAGCGATGGAAAATCCTTCTGCGTGTCCTTCTCAGTTAAATGGTAGAGTCAGTCAAGATATTCTACTTCTCAGAAAGCCAGGTATTAGAAAATTGACAAACTAATCAATATCGGGTGCAATAGTTAAAGTGCAGGGATGGTCTGCCAAACCAGAGGGAATGGGTAGCTGAACTTTCTTGTGACATGTATGAGGTCATAGCCAGTGCCACATAAAAGAAAGAAAAACAGTTCATGGCTGTGAATAAATTGCTCACAGATGAAGAATCCAGTTTGCCAGTCATGTGATGGGAGCAATCTACTCAAATGATTTGTTATGTCCCAGTGTTTGTCTTAGGCAGTACCAGAAGCATGAAAGTACAGATATAAAACTGTGAGATAATATGTAACAAAGATGTGAGAGATAATGGGCTATGACCAGTTTCCAGTGGAAAAGGCATACGGTGCTAATCTACCATGGATAGTTTCTTAAATGAGCAAGAAATTGAAATAACATTTTAAAGTTTCCTGTTTCTTCACTGAAACGGAGTCATTCTGAACGCCAAGCCCAGCGTAACGCTTTAATTTCTGGGCCAACCATATTATGCAAATATCCTCGCGCTTAGATCTTAAACACTTGATCTCTCAACTTCATTCCTTGGAGAATAGTATTCTTGCCTTCTATTTAGGTTAGAATTAAGTGGAATGAGTTTTGGTGTGTAGGAAAAGTAAAGTAACATTAATAAAGTTAAAGACTGTAAATAAGTTGTTTTGATTAGCTTGTCTTTTTGCTCTTTTTGCATGTATTATTGCATTGAGTACTGTCTTGCTGGTGCAGCTAAAGCCCCTGCTGAAGTCACTCACGGTTTTCTTGACTAAAAGGAATTTACAATCAGCTTTACATATTGAGCTGTCAAAAATAGTGAGTTTCTCTTTTTTTCTTCTTTTCTTTTTGTTTGCTGGCTAAGCCCCAGAGACGAAGGTTAGGGGTTTTTTTTTAATGTGTTTTGGATCTGCCCCAGGTTTTTTCTGCAACTGTCAGAGAAGAAGGTTCACGTTCTCTATAAGGTGCTGTTTGGATCTTGAACTTATTTTAGACCGTTGCGTTTCTTGGAGGTCAATAGCAAGGCACTGATTTACATCAGCTGAAGCTTTTGCCAAAAGTTGTGTGGTAGGCTGGATCCTTTCCTCTGATGACTAATTGGAGGCCATCAAACTTAATTTTGGCTACTTTAAGTTCAATCTGTCTCTCTGAAAGACCAGTAAAGCTTTCCTGTTTTTCACTTCACTTAGATTTCAGTTGTAACGTATAATGCTGCCTTTCAATTGTAATTTCAAAGAGTACGCGACGCGGAGCGCTGTATCCGGACCAGATTGGACAATGGGGTGTGCCTGTGTATACATCTGTATGTAATTCCCTCGTTTGTGTTCAGTGATGCAAACCACTTTTGATGTCAGGAATATTGAGAAACACTGTGTAGCCCCAGGCCTACAGTAGGGAAAAGGCTCAGCTCCTTCCCGGGTGAGGTTCTCCTGCGGCACTAGTGATTGATGAAGGTGCCGCCCGCCTACCAAACTGTCTTCTCCACTTCATGTGCAGGCTGAAAGGGTTTCATGTGCAAAATCTGTCAGGATATTTCAAACCCTACTGGTTGGCTTTGTTTTCCAGGTGATGAATGTTTGTATGAAAGCTTTCCTGAACTTCCTTTGGAGGAAGCACCAGAAACTGATGGAGAGGCTGCAAACGTCCAGTGTCCAACGTCCATCAGCATTCAAGAGCCGCCTTCTCCAGCAACCTCCAGCGAAGCTTTCACGCCAAAGGAGAGCTCTCCTTACAAGGCTCCAATATACATTCCCGATGACATTCCCATTCCTTCAGAGTTTGAGCTCCGAGAATCCAACATTCCTGGAGCAGGATTAGGGATATGGACCAAAAGGAAGATTGAAGCAGGGGAAAAATTTGGCCCTTTCATAGGAGAGCAACGGTCACACCTCAAAGACCCAAGTTACGGCTGGGAGGTAAGGCACTGTGCATTCTTTTGGTCTGTTAAACTCTCTTGCCTGTCTGTAAATATAGAAGTATTCCAGAATTTGAGCCCTATCCTGCAGCAGTCATGGGATATTTGTGTGTGCGAAGACCGCTTGGTGACCTTTTGGGGCTTTCTGGATGGAAACAAAGTAAATTAAACAAAGGAAAAAGAAAAAAAGGCAGAAATTATTGTTGCTTTTCAGGCGTAAAATCTGTCTGGGTGGATACTGGAGGATGATGCCTCGTTTGGGGAAGGACAGGAAGAAGTTGCATTGTTGGAACATTTTGGTACCATTTTTTAGTCTGCTCTTGGAAAGCCCTGCAGTACATCTGTGGGTGAGGGATTTGCAAACGACACGGCACTATCTGTTTAAAAAGAAACTGGGTGCTGCTTTCAGGGTTGTGAATCACCACTTCCTGTTGACAATGATTAAAATAGTCCTAAAATCTTCTGTTGA
The DNA here is from genome assembly GCA_020746105.1 of Trogon surrucura. NCBI lineage: Eukaryota > Metazoa > Chordata > Aves > Trogoniformes > Trogonidae > Trogon > Trogon surrucura. Next base: position 4,725,995 of record CM036625.1, on the reverse strand, counting down.
GTGGCTAAAATTGCTATTGCAGAACCTTCTGCTACCAGGGGGCTTTGAAAGCTGGGAATTTGATCATGCTTCCATTGAACCTAATGGGGATTTTGCCATTCATTCAGTCAGGTATGTTTGGATGCTGGTGTCAAACCTAGCACACACGGGGATGATGTAGCTCATGTTACTTCTGCAGATGCTCTGAGAAATGTTGCTTTTCCTGAAGGAGCTCAAGGCCTCCTTTGGTGAGCAGAGCAGCAGCCTCTTGCTTTCACTACCTCCAAGGGCAATGTGTTTTCCTTGCTATGATATCCCAACTGAGCTGCAGGTCCCTGGTCAGGTCAGGGCTTTAGACCTTAAGTGGTGCACGTTGCCAGTTGTGTTACGGCGTAGCAAGTATTCTCGCATGGTTTTATTCATAGTTTTAACAATGTGCTGTCGAAACGAAGTGCAATCTCAGCTTTCCATCTGCACGTTTCCTTTGGTTTCTGATAAGGAGAGAAGCGCAGAGTTTGCATGGCTCTCCAGGGACACTACTGACCTCTGGAGAGATAGGAGGTTTGTTTTCTCAGGAAAAATGGGATTTTGCTGTGGAGCAGAGTCCTGGAGTTATGGTGGAAAATAGAAGTTTGATTTGCTCTTAACCATCCATAAATTCTCAGTGAGTTCATTCCAAACTTTCCATCCAGTTCTTTAAACTCTTGTGAGACCTGTGACAATATGACAGAATAGTGTCAGGAGAAATTATAGACTTGGCAGCACTCTATTGAGCTAACAGACCCTGATGCAATATAATTGCTGGTGAGAAATCTTTGTAATTTGAAAAAGGCACCAGGAAACTATAAAATCTGACCTTTAACCGCACCACAGTCAAACTCAGATATTGATAACAGAAATTGGAGCAAAACTGCTGAGACATGGCACTAGTTGCAGGTTTAACGTATTTCAAAATTAGCGTATTTTAGACTGGATTCTCAGGTAATGTTGTGCAGGGCAACCTCGCTAAAACTGAAGGAAACTCATCCTAATTTTCACACCCTTAAATGCTGATAATATGCTGCAATATTAGAGACTAGTTTTCCTGCTTAAGATATTTAGGATTTTGGGGTCTATGAAATGCAGACAAGAAATTGCATGTCTTGATGGGGCTGGAGGTCCAGCTGGCAGGCTGAATCCCTTTCAAGCTGCAGAACTCATGCCATTTGAATAGTATTATTTATTTGGGACAGTTGGGGAGAAGCTATTGAAAAGTGTTGGAGCAAACTCACACGAAATCAACAGTCGAGTCCCTCTGCAACTTGGCCACTCATCTAGAAGTATTCTGCAGCGCTCAGGGGAGTTTGAAACAGAATATTTTTCCAACAAGTGGGTTAAATGCAATTATTGGAATTGAAGCGAGACCAAGAAATGCTGGTTACCAGAGTTTGAACAATGAGTACCGGCACACAGCAAAGGTTAAGGCTAAAGGGCAGATGTGGCGGAGACCTGGCAGTGCTGGAGAAGAGCTTCCCAGTGCCTATCCCAGACCAGATGCTCATCATCACAATGCTCTGGAAACCACCACTTCCTGGGACCTGTGCCTTGCAAAAAAGGGATAGAGAAGCTGTTACTGGTGTGTGCGCGCAGGCAGTGTCAAAGGAGGTGTGGGAGGGTAAGGGAAAAGTGTCGTATCCCAAAAAGAAATTTAAGCGTTTGCTTGCCTGAATGGGTACTTCGATGAAACGGGACCTTTTTCCTGCCAAACCTCAGTAAGTCAATTAGCAAATGGGAAATTCAGTCTGCTGTTGCTGATATCAAGGTGAAGTTTCCTTATTGTATTTTAAACGGAGAAAGGATGAAACCAAAGTTTCTCTGTGATACTGACTCTGGGTTTAAGGGACCTTGTAGTATGAGGTTTCAAAATCTTTTTTTCCCACAATGATATTTGCTTGACGAGTGAACTGTACTGACATAGCTACTGGCATGATATTCTCTTATATTTTCTTATATGTAGAGGAGGTCAGCTCTGTCTGGTGATTTCAAAAGGTGAGATATCTCAACCTGCTTAGAATGCTTGCTGGCCCCACAGGCCAAAGAAACTGTTCTGAGGCCTGGCTTTTACTCATTTCTTCCCATATGCATTGCTTGGAGAAATACATAGTGGGGTTGCAACACAGCTAATGCTTGTGTACTTATTTAGTTCTCTTGAATAGACTCCCCTGTGGCTATGGAGAGAATGATTAAGTTATTGGAAAAATCAATCTTTTCATTTTATGTGCATTTTTCTGAGTTTAAGGTGAGATGCTGAATGTACAAAGGTGTTTGACTTTCAAAGAAGATGAAGGATGAATCTCTCCAAGAAAATAATCATAATAAAGATTAAAAATTTTAATATTTTTGGAAGGAAAGCTGAGCATCTTCCTCAACTGTTTTCCAAAGCTGCATATATTACTGATTCTTCTATGAAAGATTTCCTCCTTTTTTTGCAGTTGATTAGGATTACTAGGTAGAACCTTAAACTGCAAAATTCCAAACCAAACCCCTACATGCACGTTGCAGGGAAGAGTTTACAGCTACACACACATTTGAACTGTAACTACATTCTTGGAAAGGACTTTTTTACTCCCTTGCAAAAGGTTGTCATAATTTTGGGTATTTCCAGCTGTGGGATACTTCCGACTTCCAGTTTTTGTGACTGATGTCCATCTGAGTTGATACTAGGATTAGCCTGTAGCGGCTGGGAGAGAAGTGTAAGCTGGAGGAACTGCTGCTGTTGAATTTTGCAGCAAGGCAGCTGATGATAAAGCAAAAAATGCTGCTAAAGGCTGGGGTATTTCATGGGGCTTGTTCCTGTGTTCCCCTATAGCTAGACTCCCTATGGCATCGACGCAGAGTTTTGTCAGAGCAAGTCCAAGAAAACGATGTCTATTGTGTCCATTTATATACTTGAGCCATAAAACACACTCTGGGACAAAGAGAATTTGTTGTGGTATCGTTGTGCCTGGGTCATGATTAGAGTGCTGTAGACCAGTTTAAATGAAAAGCCATAAATTTGAATTTTATCTCATTTTGTGGGTCTAGAGCTGAGCATTATCTAATCAGGTATTGGTTAGCTAGAGTACAAATCGAACAGGGGGTCACCGGACAAGGGGAAAGGTCGAGCTTTTTTGCAGTTTGTCACTGGGGTTTTAGTATTTGCCGGCAGTCCGAGTATCCGAGGGGGTCGGGAGGCTGTTGCTCAGTGGTTGTTTGAAAAGGGAAAATTGACTGCTTCTTAATCAACAAAGAAAACAAGCTTTTAAGGGATGGCAGTAATTTTTTTTTTTTTTTTAAACAAAAGCAAGGGAACACAAACTTAGTGATTTCATCATGGTTCATGCCCTGCTATGAAAAACAACTGGGAGAGTGTTTCGAAGGAAGCCTTTGAATAGGTCACCAAAGCACGTGCCCCTGTCTTCATCCGGAGTCTTCTCGAGTACCTCAAATTTTCAAATTCAGGTCTCCTACTGCTATAACAAACTTACAGTAGTCTTATTGATAGGGAAAAATTTCTTCACAGCTCTTTTTATCCTAAACTCTTATTTCTTTACTATGAAGGCAAAGACAAGAGCAAAAAACTCTAATAAATCAAACTTGTCACAGAAGTAAAAAATATTTTAGCGCTTTTTAGAAAGAAGAATACAATCTGTTTACAGAGAAGAGTATATTTTCCTGTCATGACAGTGAGGCTGAAAAACGTATTGGGTTTGGTAGAATATGCCTGAGCTGATGCTATTACTTCTAAATGGTAATTAGGAGGCTTCTCCCCTAATATTTTTGATGCCAGTCTTTGGGGAGAGCCACACAGCTTCCTAAAAAATTGTTCTGGAATTCAGGCTTCCCACTGATTTATAGGGACTGCAGTAGTTGCAATTTTAAGTTTCAATTCTGCACTCTTTGTCTTTTGGTATTTTTTTAAATTTAAATTTAGGCTTATTTGAGATTCTGCGTTCTAGAAGTACCATCTCTCTTTATGAAAATTAAGTTATAAGTTACAAAATGTAAAGACATAGGCTTTTAGAGTCACAATCTGACTCAAATTTGGGTTGTAGAGCCTAAACTGGTAGCTTGGTTTTCTTACTCGTAGCATCTAAAACCTTCCACTGTAATCAATGAGAGTTACCTGCTGTTTCCTCTCTATGTACAGATGTTATCCGCTAGTTCGGGAGCCTCCTTTGGAAAATCTTTTTCAGAATGTTGAAAGAAGCATCTGTGGCTTTCTGTTTTTAAAAAAATAATTAAAACAGTACAAAAAGTAGCATCTCCTAAATAACTGCACATGGGATTCACACGTTTTAGCTTGTGTTAAGCTATTCTTACTAAACAATGACAGTGCTGAGGAAATAACTCCCTTGTAGCCAGTGAAATCGCACTGGGAGAGAGCAGTAGATTATGTCTTCTACAAAATGGAAAAATAAAAGGAACAAAGACTTCATCACTTCTAAATATTTCTCTTTGGAATATGGAGTTTGTCCTAGTGTTAAATTAAACTCAACCACTTTTCTTCAGTTGTCTGACACTTTCACACTGTGTTGACTTTTACAGATCAAATCTTGACCTTCTCTTGAATTGTTTTCAAGAGCGTAAACACGCAAAGCAACTCCACATTGAGCCAGGTGGTTTGAAAGCGGGGAAGTATAATGTGGATTCTTTGCCTGCATTTTCTCCTTGTGTACGGATTTCAGCAGTATAGGGACTCCAGAAACCGGTGCAAAAGTATTATTGAAGTGAAAACAGGAATAAGAATGTGGACTATTGTAGGTGATCCTGCTCTGGCAGGGGGGTTGGACTAGATGATCTTTAAGGTCCCTTCCAACCTTTAACATTCTGTGATTATTCCGTTATTTGGAATTAAAAAGAAATAATTTGTTTTGTAACGGGGAGCAGGGATGCTCTTTGATCAATATTAGTTTTGCAGATAACATATTCTCCCCCAAGGCAACAGACCATCCACTTCTGGCAGCCACAGGTGGGGGGTGACATCCTTACCTTTCCCTCAACACATTGGTGATGTTTTATCCTATTTGGAGCTCGGCTTTGCAAGGCATAGAGCATCTGGCTGAGATCCAACAAAGCACTTAGGCACAGGCTTATCATCAACAGGATTACCCAGGTGTTTGAGTTAAGCACGTGCTTAGCTGCTGTGTTAAGCTCTCTGTTAGGGACATAGCGTTCCGTGCCACATAGGATGGAGTTCAGGCCGTCTATCTTGCCCGGGGTGAGTATGCACAAGGGTGCTTCAGACAGTCCCTTGAAAGTTGCCTGCAAAAAAAACCCCATTACTTTGCTGCTAATGTTACTGGTCTGAATTCTTCTGTTGTTTGCATCTGTGTCCTGTGGTGAGGCTGTGACTAGGTCTGATATTAGGAGTCCTTGCAGCGAGGTAGAACGGAGGCTTCGTGAGCAAAGTGTCGCGCGAAGAGGTGATGTCAGTTGTGGATCCCAACCAGCTACCTGGCTGTTAACCCCAACTTTCTCCCTGCTCAGGGGACTGAGAGTTTATAATTGCAAATTGGCAAGCATTGTGTTCTCAAAAAGCAAGATATGAGCAGGTGGAGATGCCATTCAGTTTGAATTAAATATATCAACAGCAAAGGAGAGCTGTTGGTCCTTTGACTCATTTTATATGGGTGGAAGATTGTTAGGACAGGGGGACAGCACTGAGTAGTCAGCTGTTGTCTTTCTCTGCTGTTCCTTACTTCCACTCATCAGTTCTCCTAATTCTTTGATTAACATGATTAAGCAGAGCCTCACATCATGAGGCTGGTGGGATGAGATGCACTTTTTTTTTTTTGGACAAAGACCACAGCCTTCCCTTGCTCAGGCAAAGCTGCTGCTCACTGGCAGGGCAACATGAACAGGATCCACAAAGCTCCCTCTTTGGCTCTCTCATGGAGCTGTTCTCAAAAACCATTTGAAACTCTACCACAGAAGGGAACCGAGAGGTTGTAGTGGCTGCCAGAAGGGAGGTGCTGCTTGCCCCTGTCCTCAGCCAGCTCTGACACCAGCGCTGCCGCTCACGGGGCTGATAAGTTGCTGAGCCCACCCGAAGCCAAAGTGGCAACAGCACCAGAAGGGTTTTTCAGCCAGCACGGGAGGCCGAGCGGGTGCTGCTGTGGCACAGCTGTGAAATCTCACATAAAACCGTTGTTTCGCTTAAACCTGAAATGCTTTGTGTAAAAATGGCTGTTCCTCCACTCACGGTGGATGCTCCTCTGTGTCCTTGACCTTGAGGGCAGGAAATCGCCCATTTCATGGCACGGTCTAAAACCTCTCTGAGGTCTGCGTGTGTATTCCCCACAAAGCTACTGAGGTTTTAATTTAATCAGGAGGAGCATTAACTCCTGAGGGAAATGGAGTGAAACCATAAGGGTCAAGTGGACTTAGAAGTAGGAAGGAGAGAAGGAAGTTTTGTTACGTTCTTCAGAGCAGAACTGCGAGGATGTTTCAGGAATTTGTATTCCTCTTCAAAGTAAGGTGGTTGTTATTTACTCAAACGTGACCTGGGTAGATTTTATTTCAGCTTAGTAGCACTTTGTCCAAGCAGATAATAGCACTGTGTAGACGGAGAAAACAACTGACATTTGAGTAGATCTGCGAGATTATCAAAATATCAAGAAAAATAATTGTGAGAGATGCCAGATTTAAAAGACAAAAACCTGTAAATTTAATTTAGCCATTGAGAAAGACAACATCAGAAAGAAAAATAAAAAAGATAGAACAGAAGAGAATAATAATTGCATCTAATAGAAGTGGCAAACAACCATAATTCTTCCCATTAAATAAATATGTTATAAAAAATTTATTATGAAATGCCACATTATGCAAGCCAGGATTCAAAGATGAGTTCTTTGCATTAAGTACAGTAGATGCCATTAAGGAAAACAGTCAATATGTCACTAAGCCACGGCCTGTAAAATTAAATTGATTTGGTAAATGTAAGTAAGATAGATCTGTTTGCTTTCATCATCAATTTTGAGTGGGTGAACAGGTGATGTCACCAACCTGGGAGCGATAAAGATGCAGGACCATCTGGAAAGCTTTGTGATGGATGGGCAACTGCTTTTGGATAGTGACAGTGCTGTGGTACTTTGTCACTTGGGATGCAGTACTTAATAACTTTTCAATACCATCATAATAAATTTCACTGCCTTATTAATATAGAAATGGTGAGTTATTACTGTGATGGCTATTGTAAATAACAAGAGATGCAGCTGTCAAAAGCTGATTGTTTGGGCATGTTTTTTTAAGCAACACAGTTGACTTGGGATAATCAACGTATGTCTATACCAGCAGAGTTTATTGCTCTTGTCAAAAGAAAAAGCTGCATTATTCAAATATTATATGAAGTCCATAATAAACAAGTTTAATATATTATCAGACTTTTCCTATAAGTTTCCTAACACGGAACAATAAATCACTTTTAATAATGCATTTCCGTGTACAATAATATCCTTATGCTGTAATAATGTCCTTTCCCTAACTGTTCACCAAACAGAACTTCTGAAAGAGCAGAAAGGTATCTCTCACTCATCACAACACTTACAAAATTAAATCTCCCTATTTCATTAAAAGGTTACTTTTGATATAAAGCTGATGGACTCTAGCCGTGTCTTTCTTTAATTGAACAGATGTAGTTAAAAGTAATCTATGACAAAGAAATACAGACAAAATTATAACCATGTGTCCCTAAATACTGGCAGGAAAGAGCATCTGTGGGTGTTTTATGAAAGCCCAGGACTGCTCCGTGACATTGCTGCTAATGTCATCGGTCTGAGGACCGGAGAGAAGCAAAATGCATAGACAGTTGTTAGCAGAAGATGAATTACCAGATCAATCATTTAACACCATTCAGAGCATTATACCATTGTTCCCTGGGAAGATAATTAAATCAATGATGTCTTTCTTATTTGTGTAAAGAGGCACAAACTTGTAAAGAATATCCAAAGCTCCTCAAACATATTATTTCTGGATATTTTTTTTTTTTCTTAAAAAAAAAAAACCCTGCCGCCTTTGCCTTTCAGGCTCTAGCTTTGTTCCTCTTTTCAATTAAATGTCTCTCCACCATTTCTATGACTGCTGAAAAGAGAGCCAGCAGTCTATTAACAGGCAATAAAGTTCAGGAAGCCTAAGACTAGTTTCTTGGGTCAGAGGTGAAAATTGCATACTAAATGAAACAAAGGTGTGTCTTGATGGCTCAACAAGCAGCGGAGAGAGGAGCGTTCGGGAGGGGATGCTCATCATTAAACAGAAGCAAATGAAGACAGGAGTTAGCGTACGGCAAAATGCTTATTAACCCAAACGAACACATGCACTTCAGCGGATGTAACGCTGAGATTTGACGTTTAAACCGCCACGTGATTTAACGGTGCTGTTGAAATCTGGGCATTGGGTCTCATAAAGACATCGCTAATTTAAAAACAAAACAAAACCCCGAAATCCCTCTCGCTAGAGCCTGCAGATTGAGATGTGTCCATCAGAATGGTACAAAAATACAGTTCTTTGGAAGCAAAGTCTAGAAAGCAGTAATTGGCTGACAGGGTATTTCTACCCCAGAGAGTATTAACGTGGCTTTTTATTGACATGTCAGCCCTCACGTCTCCTGGCTGGGTGGTAGGTGGTACACACAGGAGTGAAGACATAGGTTGTCATAATCCAGCCTGATTTTATGTGATCACGTTAACTTTGACACACAGAATAAGCATTAATTTGGAAAAAAAAATACAAACGTTAAGTAGGCCTTCCTTTTAAAGTACAGTCCCAGCGTTTTGTGTGGAAAGATGTAAAAGATCCCACAAAAGGCCCAACATTTCATCAGGTGAAGCCTTCGGTGTAAAGAGGCTCTTGTGTATAGTGGGTTTCCCAAAGTGTTGTTCTTAGTCTTGACTTGATGAAGTGTATTGGCAACACGCACGGAGCGGGTTCTTGACATGCCGTGTTATATGGGTCTTTTTCCTCAGAATTAAATCTGAATATTCACGTTTTCCAACAGATTTAAAGTCGCAGTATTTCGGTTGCTTACAGCCACGGGTACTTCAAAATCATGGCAGTAATGTTGATTTTGTGCAAATGTGTAGATCAGGGGATGCAAAAAATGAAAGTTCTTTAAAGCCAGGTTTTGAGAAATCATCTAATGTTGACTCTGCATGAGCTAAAATTTGCATGTGAATGTGGAAAATGTTTGTCTTCCCTCCCCCCCCCCCCCCCAGTGTTAACTTAGCATCTACCTATTTGGAATACCTGCGTGTGTAGGCACCCAAATGAGCAGTTAACAAGGAAGAAAGAAAACAGTTTTCAGTCTTTAATGTTAAACCCAGAAACAATCCTGCCAAACTCTGTTTCTGTAGAGGAAGGTGATGCTGTTACCCCCTACAGAAAGGGAGAGCTGCCACTTGCTGTAGCGGCTTTCCGTGCCCGTTGAAATCTGCTTTCTCCTTTTCACAGAGAACAACATCTTACAATTTCTCCCCAGTTGAGAGTATGCAAAGCAGCCTCCTTTTTCTCGTATTTGTTTCATGACCTGTGGTCTTAAAGTGCGATTCCCTCCAACAGCTAGCTCCCCTTTTTCTTCCTTCATCACTCTTCTCCTTCCGGTCTGTGCTATTTTCCATGTTGTCCCAAAAACTTTGCAGCCAGCTGGGATCCTTGTTCAGCCCCGTGAAAAACCCCGTCATTGCCTTCTGCCCAGTCTCTTCTGCATCCTTTGCCAGTTCCGTCCATCTCTGCCTTATATCTGCCCCTCATCTTCCCCACTTTATTTTCCAGCAGGTCACTGCTATGAGGGTCATCTTTGCCTTCGGCGTTGATCACATATGCAGCCTGCTGCACCAGGCTCTGATTGCTTTTTAGGGCTCGCACATATTTTAAATTTCTGCTGCATCTTTTCCTGTCTCTGCTCTCCTCATGTCAATGTCTGAGTCCCTCAGTCCATCCAGGCTTGGTGCTTCGCTATTCTTGGGGACTCAGTCTTGCCTGTACCTTCCTATGTACCGTTCCCTCTGCTTGAAACGTCACCCTTGGCAGAGCAGCTCAAGCTCTACCAGCACAGGGCTCCATTATTTCCTTTCAAAAGTTGATTTCCTCAAATCATCTCCCAAATTTGATGCCTAACATTGTTGTGAAAAAGGGAACATCTCGGCTCCTGTCCTAGAAGCCGTTTCCCTCCAATTGGTGCAAGCAGAGCCGAATAAAATATGTTTTAGGCAGAGATAATGATACCTTGTTTTCACACTAGCTTAACTATTTATTTGAAAACTAGACTTTAACAGAAGCTGCTGTGTGTTTAAAGAAGCGCTCACGGTTTCAGCCCCGTAAGTGTGACTTGTTTGGCATTTGCATTCAAATACTTTTGTGCTTCTGGAGTATTTTTAAGACCTCAGTATCTGCTCCCACTACCCGTGACAACAATGCACAAGTAGAAGATGAAAATTCTGGTTTTGAGCCCCAGCATTCCTGAATAAAATTTAGCTGATTGCAACAGTATCATTTCTGGTGTGATTTTTAGTGGGTTGGAGTTTGAATGGATTTAGAATAGGTGCTTGAGCGGCTTTTGTCCCCATGCTAATGCCCCCACAGCAGTGGGAGTCAGGAGGAGTGGAACGATGACCTGAAATAGCAGACGGCTCCAAACAGAGCTGGATTAATGTGAAATGGGGCCCTCATCCCATCCAACCCGGACCGGGGGCACCCGTGCCCTACTTCACCCAGGATCCCCCCACAAACCCCTCCCCATCAAACCTACCCCCACCGAGCCCCTGGTCCTCCCGCAGCGAAGAAATTCCCCAAAGTGGGTCTCCAGCAGCCCTGGCAGGACGCTGAGCTGCGTGCCACGCCGAATGTGAAGCAGCCGAGGGATTAAAACCCAGTTTGCCCTTATTCTGACAGGTTTTGTACAATTTTTTTTTTTTTTTTTTTTATATACGCGATGGACACATTTGATGTGTTCGGAAAATTCGGCAGCAGCATTCCCCCTCCTGCGATATCGCCAGGCTCACTCTGTAATGCTGAAGAAGAAGGAGGGGGAAAAAAAAAAAAAGCCTTAGTGTTGGGAATTATTTATAATTTGATGCAACAGGTTTAAGTTACCATTTTTGTGGTGAAAAGAAAAGCTTAGCATGATCCAGATTTTCCTTGGTTTCCTCCCATTCTGCTGAGAAGCAGAGGTATTCACATTTCTTTGTCTAACAGTTTTATAATGTCTTAAGAGATTAACAGTGAGCATGAATGAGGGGCTGAGGATTAGACGACAAAAAGCCCGGGCCGTCCACTACCTTGTTTGCACATTTTACATTTTTCAGCATTGCCGAGCGAGCATAGAAACTAAGGAAAGATAATAAGGACCAGAGTCCCAAAAGTGTTTAGTGATTCAAAAAAATTCAGATGCCATGTCAGAACTGACAGAATGATGGAGCATTATGTGGCAGGACCCACTTTTTTGTCTTAGGGTAAGCTCTTGCCCTGAGTGAATGCAGATGTTATCGCAGGATCCCAGACAGACAGTCAGTGAAATGTGACAAGCTGTCAGCAAAGTTACACTACGTTGAGTTTGCTAAAATATCCCGAAGCTTTATACATGGCGCTTTTTTTTTTTAAGAAAAAAAAAAAATATATAAAAACTCTTAGTTCAATCAATCGGAGGGAAAAAAAGAAAAAAAAAGAAGGGGGGATGTTACAGTAACCTTTCCAGTCGGGAATCCTTTGAATGGTTCAGACGTGGCTCTAAAAGTTTCTTAAGAGCGGGGGGGGAAATTATCATCTGAAATATTTGGAAGGTTAAGTTGGCACCGGTATAATTTCTGAAAGCAAAGAGCCCGCATGGTAAGGCTGTTAACCACATGTCATACCGTGTCAGTCATTCCCTGAATGATTTGGGTGTTTACCCCTGTGAAATGTTTAGTCAAATCAGCAATAGCAGCCGGCAGCAGTGAATCCTGCCAGTGCTCAGCTTGCTCTTCAGCAGGGTATCAGCTTCAAAACACGGGGTTTATAAGCCATTGTAATTCCTTTACCTTTTCTGTAGTTTAGTTGTTTTTTTGGTTTTATTTTTTTTCTGTGTTTTTCTTTTCTTACTCCCATAAATAGACACAAACGAGCTGGTAACATTGCAAACTGAACTGCAGGAAAAGATGTAAAGGGAACTGGTTAAAACATGCTCAGCAAATAAAAATAGATGTCGGGACGAATGGAGACAAGTGATCTGAATTCAGATGCTCTAGAGTCACAGGGAGGCGCAGAAAATTACTTTTGTTTTGAAGTTTGGGTCTGCAGGAGATTCGATTTGTAAATATTGCAACAAGATAGAAGCTTTTTAAATTTTGAGTGGAAAAATAAGGGCCCGATTCTGTACAATCTTAAATACTTAACTCAGGGAATTTGCAGTGGAGTGATGTTATTTATGTGCCAACACACTCCCAGGACTATGGGCAGTATTTTCTTGTTTTAATTTTTCATTGCTTTGAAAATATAGATATATACTGGCAGACTTGAATATTTTTACACGTGCAACTAATTTGCATCTTTGACTTAGAACTGAGTCAGATTCAAGCTTTTACATAATTAGAGGACAGGGAGCCTCAAATACTGATGCTTTCAATTTATTTCACAGATTTATTTTAAAGGTGTATTTCCTTATACAGGCGAGTAGATTTGATTTGAAAATGCCAAAGTAAATTGCAAATCTCTTTTCTAAGTAATTATTCATATATCATTCACAGGAATGCCTTTAATAGTCTGTATTCTTGTCTTACTTCTGTTAGCTTAAACCTAAATTTAATGAGAGGGCTGTTTATAGTGGCAGAACCTAATATATTTTGCTAGAATACGAGCTACAGTACGTTCATTCTCTTCTAAGCAGACCAGAATAACGCATGTGATTTATAATCAATTTAGATCTCCTTTTGAATGAGAAGATCTTACATTATTTGTTTCCATGTATTGAAAATATTAATTTGCTTCTAGAAACAGGGGAGAAAGAGAAACGCAGCTGGCCAAAATTTAGTGCAATTTGCGTTACAACAAAATGTGTTGCCAGAGAACGCCACAACCTTCCCTGATTCGGAAAAACGGGATGCAAAGACGCTCAGGAGGTAACGTCTTGCACAGTGTTTTTTCAAAAAAAACCCCAACCAAACCTCGAAGTAAACAATCCAACTAAATTATGCGTATGGAGGAAATGATTGAGAATATGTTTAGCTGGTAATCGCACTCATGCTGAAGTTTTAAATTTCATCTGTCTGCTCAGATCTATTGTGATCCATTAAGTGGCTTCCTTTTTTTCCGACAAATTGAATGCTGCAACTGCAAGGAGCTCTTTTGTTCTTTTAATTCAGTCAGCATGGAAATGATTTTCTCATTTCAGGCCCTTTTCTGTCCTCTCTTCATTGTGTCAATAAAATAGAGTTGTGCAGAGCTGCTCTAATCAGCTTAGAGTGCTAATTCATTGCACTGGGATGCTATCTGGGTCCGGCTACAGGTGGGCACTATAAGGGGTCAGTCTCCAGGGGAGTCTAATTGTGTCTCTCTTGGGTCTTGTTTGCAGAATAACTGAAATCTCAAACCCTGGCTTAAGAAAGGGAGGGAAAAATGCACAAACACGGGAGCACGCACCGTCGCTGGATGCGCCGCTCGCTCTCAAAGTTGTTTCCATTTTGACTCCGTCTGGGCAAGGGAATGCCTTAGTTTTGTGGCAAAAGATTAATAAGGATCTTTGCAGATAAATGTTAAAATTTAAATAAGGATGTGGTCGTTTTGAGACGTGGGTGGTGTGCAAGAGGGAAATGGATGTCTTGGTGCTGGCGAGGCCCTTCCATTTGGGAGCTTTTCAGAAGACTTAACGAAAACCAATAAAATACATGATTTAGATAACAGTTCCATTCTGTATACGCCAGTGGTCGCCTTTAGCAAGCTTTTTGCTGGGATGTATTGAGTGTGAGGGAGTCTCCCCAGCGCTGAGGAGCGCAGGTCTTCCTCAGGCAAGTGAGGCAGGGAGCCCGGGCTGCCCCAGTCCCACCCCAGTGCCTCCAGCCCACGGCAGCCCCTTCCTCCCAGTGCAGAGGGGCTGTGCTCAGGACCAGGGGTGATGCTCTCTGCTGGAGATTTTGGGTCTCCTGGGTTATCTTGGAGAACTGCTCAGGAAAGAACAAGAGAGGATGAGCACGAAGGGAATGGAAACCTCGTGTTTCCTTTCTGACCGAATATTGCGTGGTTTGACCTCAGAACTGTACCTCACAAATCACGGGTAAATTGCGACTTTGCTGGTTTTTGGTTTGTGGAATGATTATTTTTTTTTTAATAGATGAACTTATGTTTTTCTCTAACCCTCAAAAAAGTGAGCAAAGAGATGCTGGTGTGGAGAGGGGTAGAGGACTCCTAATGATGTCCTTTGTCTCCTGCCACCTTGTCCCAGGGTGTGTTCTTGCTTCTGCCAGCCCTGCACCCCCAGGGCAGCCCTGGCACCTCTTCCACCAGGCACTGAGCAGGAAAAGCCCACGTTTCCCAGACAGATGTGATGGATGCTGCCAAATTGCTTCCTGATGTCCCACCAGCACCCCCAGCGATGTCACAGCACGCACAAGTCTGCTCCCAGCACTTGCTCTGCAAGCCAGCAGAGGTGGGCATAGGTGAGGTAGTAATTACAAGTCTCCTAGCAAAGATTTGTCAGCACCTGAAAGATGGCAGAGCAGCCCTGGCACACCTCCTCGCTGGAGAGGAAGAGTATGGCTTGTTGCAAAGCAGCTGGTGACTCTGCGGAAAGAAAAATGCAGTAAAAGGGGTAGAGAAAACCATGCAAATCGTAAATTTCCTTATCAGTGTAGCAAAACATAAGAGAAACTTTATTTGGTCAGCGTTTTGTTTTTAAATTAACATGAAGGTTTTCCCCACAGAATGCATTTCCCATGCCCAAAATTGCTCATGCAAAAATTGGACGCTATCTGGAATTACTTAAAAAATCTCAGTTCTGGAAAAAGATCCCAACCAAACAAAAAAACCACACACACACAAAATCAACCAACCAACCAAACTACAACAACAACAAAACTAAACCACCAAACCAAACCAAAAATCACCAAAAAGGGTCCCTTCCAGGCTCTTTTACCCCTGTGACACTGAGGTTCTGACTTGGTTACGGGTAGGAAAAGCAGAGAGGGTATGGATATGGCACGTGGCTTTGGGACGGGGGCAGCTCCTTTTGGGGAGCACGGAGGGTTTGGGGAATGGGGATGTGACAAAGTCTCCCAAAAACTTTTCTGCAGTGAAGCCAGTGCTGGCTCCAGAAAGGATTTCAAGGCAATGTGGATTCTGCAGGGCATCAAAGCCTCGTCCTTGGCTCCTTCTACAACTGCGGTCCTCCTTCACTCCAAATTGAATTTGGGCAGGGCTGTTTCCTGTCGGTGGATTTTGTGCAGGAGCTGTCAGCCTGTTGTGGTTTTGTGGTAGAGCCGCCACCGTGAAAATTAATTAACATACCTGGAGACACCCCTGAGCAGGAAATCGTAGTGCTGCTCTGTGATTCAGGGGTGAATAGGATCTCTCTATTATCAAAAACTCCATCAGGGAAGAGGAAATTAAGTCCCTAATTAGACAGTGTCCAAAGGAAGAAGTGAGGCATTGAAGAGATGAAGAAAATTGAGAGGTAGCTGATGCACATATCAGGCTAATGATAGAAAAGGAAATAGTAGAGCTTGAAAGGTCACTGACCTTATTAGGCTAGGAGAAAAGTAGTAGATCTTCAAAAGCTTTCACCTATGATAGGTTGACAATGTGTGAAGTTCTCTAGATGGTCAGAGAGGAAAGACAGCCCAGAAAGAGCATGGGAACAAATTAGGTAGATTACAGTGAACTGCATAAATGCAACATGAAAAACGTATTTAGAAAAGAGGGTAATTCAGAGCAGAAGTAGCCAGAAATGTTTCGTTATTTGATGAGATATCTTTTCAGTACGAGTACAAAGTTTTCTTTCCCACTTAGTAATCTAATTTTTTCTTACTCTCAATTAAACTCGGTAATGATCCCTCACCGGGTATAACATTTCCCTAAAGAAGTATTTGCTTTCTGCTAAACAGAAATATTTTAGTGGTAGCCAATTCTGAATATTACCTTCAGTGAGATGAAGGTAGCACTGCTAATAATGGCTTCAGCAGTAGTTTTTTTGAATGGAAGAAACACATTCTGTATCCCTTAGTGAAAGCGTTTCAGCTCCCTTAGTGGCGAGAGACTTTTACCTTGGAATACCAAACCTGGCCAGCTGCACGAGTTTTAAAGGTTGTTATAACCTATTTTCTCAGTAGGTAAAAAACTCCCTGGCTCTTTAAATGAGATATTACAAGAAACAAGTCAGATGAAATACCCCTAAAGCCTTCTTCCTCCCAGCCCCTCTTCCTGCAGCACTTCTGTGCTGTATGTAGGTGATTTCTCAGAGCCAGCAAGGCCTGATTAAAATCCTCCCTGCTGGTTCCTGTGCAAGCACGGGTCTGAGTTTAGAGGTGGAGTTGCTTCTCTGTCTTTCTGGTAAATGCTCAAGTCTTATTCTGACTGTTGGGAGGAAAGGGGGAGAAGGAATGCGAAGAAAGCAGAGGAAATTAAAAATAAAGCACTGAGTATTTTTCATGCAGAAGGAGCAGTCCATTTACAACATAACATAACAACATTTTTTTGATCAAAATAAATGAGGACATTCTCTTCCGGTAAAAAATGGGTGTAGTGCCATGACTTTCCTTTAACATAAGCAGAGTTCAATCAGCTCCGACAGTACTGCTATAAACCCAGTGTAAAGACAAGCTATGAAAAAGCCTGATTTTTTTCTTTTGAGTTAAATATGAGTTTTTTTGATGCTATGAATAACAATAACAAGGGTGTTTTAAAATAAATACTCTCGTAATCTGAAATTTGAAAAAAATCCTTTGTAGACAAATGTTGCCCTGTAAAATTTGTCAAATAAAGCAAAAGATGCTTTCTGAATCTACCTAGACAGGAAACAAAACCAAACACGGTGCACTTCATATCTTTTTCTGGTGCTTGCAATGCCACCCTGAAGCAGAACCACTTTGTAGGACTCCAGTTTGGAAGCCTGAAGTGCTGCTGGACCCACCAGCAGAAGAGCAGCTCATTCCTCCATCTATAGGAGGGCTCTGCAGAAAGGCATTACGGGCGCTGAAGTTCCCAGAGAGGGAGAAGGGCTGCCAGCCTCGATTAGCTGTGGTTTGTAATAGTATCGTCCTGTTTTCACTCACCGCGGTAGAACGTTTCTACCAGGCTAACAAGGCATAGGGTAATGAGAAACATGCCAAGTTTAAGGGAAAGAGGAGTCAAACCTACGTACAGGAAACAAATGTGATCAATTACCCCGAGCGCAGAGCTCACAGATACCTTATCTTAAGGCTCCTTAAAATAAGAAGTTGATTGTTTCCAAATGCGTCTAAGAAGCTCGTGATAGAAATGCATTAATACAAGAGACACGTGAAATTTTATTACCTTCAAAAATTGTCATTATTACTTGCTGCTAAAGATATGGAAGAATCAGCGCTTCTGTCTAACACATGATCACAGCAGTAAATCTACAGCTACCTATGCGTGTTCAGGCTGAGCGTGTAGAAGCAGAGTTTTAGCAGCGTATGATTACAGTAATCTGAACAACATTTCAAGAAGCCACCAGTACTTATCGTAATATAAAAATCCTCTTTTGTACTTTATTTCTTTTTATGTGGTTAGCATTGGTCTTGTTTTTTTTTTCTTCAAAACAAATATTGTAAAGAAGTTTTCCTGGTGATTATTCAACTTGTAGGTGCTACACTGTCTGTAGGTGGCTACTGAACTTGGGGTGACACTGGAAACGGAGATCGTTAGCTGAAATTTCTGACAGTGTCTTTTCTGAAGATACGTTAGGAGCAGGGAGAAATGTGTAACGGCAAGCTCGTGCTAAGGTACCGCTTTGACCTAAAGTTGTGTGACTCTGTTTTAAACGTAAATCTGATACTTTTAAGACAGGAATACATTCCTTCTCATGAAATTGCTACTGACTGTAGGAATGTTACCCGTTGATGAATTAGCAGGAGAAGGGAAGCCGCTGTGGGAAGTGGAACACGCTCCTCCCATGGGTGCGAGTCCCCTTGGCATCAGCAGGAGTCGTGTGCGAGGTCCCAAGGAGGTACGTGACCCCGAAACTCACGATTGCGTGAGAGTGGTTACCCAAGGCGAATGCGGCACTTTTTAGATCTCATGGGTGGATTTATAGAGACTGAGACTGTGACTCCGGAGCGAGGCAAGGTGTTGCCACTTGTACTCCTACGCGTGATGGTGTTCCATAGGAGAGTGATTTAAAAGTTGGGCACTCGGGGCGGATCAGTAGGAGGAATCAAAATAACAGTGTTGGTGGGTTTTGTCAGTAAGGAGTCCAGACTGCATTTCAAAGGAGTTTGTTCGCTTTGTAAACCCACACCTGATGCACCTCTGCATAATGCAGCCTGAAACGAGGGCTAGAACATTTACATTTTGCTAGACATCTCTTGACATAGGTACTGCTATGGGAAGGGGCTTATTGCTTTGTTCTACAGGGGCAGGTTTGTTTCCTTCAAAATGCGTTTGCCTCTCTCCTGAGACGACAAATCCACATCTTTAACACACTGTCCTATTTGGTTTTGGGTTTTTTTTGTGTTTGAGAGAAAAATTAAGTTGTTTTAACATTCAGGCACATTTCTTAATTCCGAAACAATGAAGTGTTTATTAAAAGCAGTCGTTTAGGTGTATCTTAAACTCCTCAGACGTGCTTGTTATAGCTGTGCATGGGGTGGTCACTTCAGGGAACAATGCAAAAATGTTAAAAAAAAAATTACGTTTTGGACATTTAGCTGGAATTATATTCAATACTGACCTGTTATGGTTTATTAAAGTTCCGCACTTTAGCCTGGAGACATTTACCAGTGCAAAAGTAATGGCTGCTTTAACATCCGTGTACAAAAGTGGAATTTAGGAGATTAACTTGCATTTGACCTACTTCAGCTCTCCTGGTAATGAGGGGTGCAGGGGCACAGAATTAATTTCTCTCAATTTGTGGCTCTCAGGGGTGCTGCTAAGTTTGAGAGTGCTTGAATTTTAAGAGTCTCCTGGTGTGCCGAGAAGGTTTTGTTACTGTGCCGAGTTCTGTTAGCGGCAGGGACTGAAGTGCCAGTTTTATCTATTTGATTAATAGCCTGAATGAGTTCTAGTGTATCTTTGAAAGAAGAAAAAAACCCATATTTTCTCTCCCACTTGAACAGCATTTTTTCACACATACACCGATTCTCCTCTCCTCTCCCACCCAGCAACAGCAACTCAAAACAGCCAATGGACTGAGAAACGTCTGCTGGGCTTAACTTGCAGCTCTAGGCTGGGTTTTACGCACCAGATCAGTCTCACCTTCACAATAATCTGGGATTAATTCAGGATCTGCTGCACGTTTGTTGCGTGTGATATTAATGGGCTGCTTTTAGCACGATGTAACTCAGGGTGGTGTTATTTGGACGGATGCGATTTTAAAAGCTAACGAATGACTATGCAATTATTACTCCGGTGCTGTGTCTTTACCATAGTATTAACACACGTAAAGAGATTTTTGGCAAAGCAATTTATACTCTCATGAAATTGGCTGTAACTACTGAACGTGCAACATTTCCTTTCCTCCCCGAGTTTAAAAGGTCTGTTTTAGTTCCTTATCGATACACTTCATCCCTCCTCTCCCTTTTAAAGCAACCGCTGTTCAGGGGGAGATTTCTTTGTGCAGAATCAGTGCCGACACGACGTGATTTGTTTTCAGCTCACTGCAGTTTATCAAGGAAATAAACAGAGGAAGCAGTAATGCGTGTAGGTGCCATCCTGTGTCAAATATGCATGTGGGGCAGTGGGCTGGTAACGCTAAAAGATTTCTAAAGGTTTCAAAACAATTTTTTTATTGATGTCCCATATTATTGTGTAGGAGCATTGGTGATGAGTGTTTATCTTTTTAAGAAATTTTAAGTAAAAGCTACTACTGCTTCTCCGAGATCCCCAGTCTCTCTGGAGACTCTGGGTATATATGCTACTATTTACCAATAAGCACAATATTAAGGACCTTCCACCTAACAGCACAAATGCATGCTAAGGGCAGCAAAGTAAAACCTATCTTTGGCTTCTGTAACGTCTAGGAAGAAACCAACAATTGTGCCAGAACCCGTATCGACATGTGCGATGCACTCCTACAGGAATGCAGTTGCATTGTGTAGCAATTGCCTATCAATTTAATAGGCACTAATTGTCCCGAGATTCTTTTGTGGAAGTTCACAAAGCCTTTGCCAGGTTTCGCTGTCAGATCCTCCCTCTGAAAACCAGTGATTACAGGAAAACAGAGCTTCTCTTCGGATCTGCGATCTGTCAACAAAGTGGTACTAGCTGCTTATTTCCCTGGGCTGACCAGTGGTTTTACCTAAAGGAAGTAGCTGATCATTTTGTTGTCGGGTTAAGGAAATCGAGATAAATTGTTAAAATGGGGAAGGTTTACACACAGAGTTCTTCCACAGGGTTTCCTGTAACGGGATGACACAGACATGCAGTTGTTTCTGATAACTGCTGTCAGAAAATCATGGAGGATTTTCCTGGGGTTTAGGGGGGGAAAAATAAGTTAGAGAATAATTAACCATTTTGAAGTTTCACTGGTGAAACATAAAACTACATTCTTATTATGAGTCCTCTGAAAACAACCACCCATTTCAACTCTGGGGAAGCACATTGGTATGATGTGCTTTCTTGATTTTGTGGGAATTTTTAAAGATCCTGTATGAGGGTTTACTAAAAAAAAAAACAGACTTGAACAATTTTGATTTTAAATGCTTCTTGCTCTTGTTTCATTAGGTGGAAAGATTTAGTCGTTGTCCTGTGTGAGTCAGTGAAAAACAACAGCACCAGTACCCGACCCACTGTACAGAATTAATGTCCTGCAATTTTTCCCTGCTCCTGAGAGTCGCAGAGTGTTTCCAGCTTCACTTTTCCTAGCAGCTGCCAACGTTGTCAGCACTGATCTGTCAGAAAGGATTTTTCCTGGCAAAACTTTGAAGCTCCTTTCTGACATCCCCAACAAACTAATTGTTGTCTCCTGCCTCCGAGAGCCCTCTGAAGTCCCAACGAGTTAGTGTCTTCTCAAGAGATGAGAAAGGGGACTCACAAAATCAATTTATCAGGCTATTAAGCATTGTCATCAGCCAAAACAAAAACCTGCTAAAGACAGGAGAAAAAGTAGAAGAAATGGGTCTCTGAGAAAAGGTTACAGAACATCCATCTTCTCTCCTCTTCCGATTGTTTCCTTTCTTTACCCATTTTCATACCCATTTCCCTCCACTAAAAGACACTTTATGACAAGCATTGTAATCTCTTTAGATCAGGGGGGAACCTCTTCTTTAGGACCGAATCTTTGCAAGGCGTGAGTGACAGCGGGAAGGGGTCCAATTGCCACCAAAGACACTAGGCAATAAATCATCCACCCTGGCATCAAGTGCCTGGACTAGTCCCCACTTCCTGATGGCCACCAGCGCCTGGCGGTGACAAAACGGCTATTGTCAGCGCCCAGCAGCCACATTCCCTCCTTCTCCCTTCCGAGGCTTTAAGTTTACCTAAGGCATAAGAAGCACAGATTATAGAATCGGGAAGGAAAAAAAATATATATAAAAGGAAAGTCCACCACGGGTAAGAGAAGGGACACGCGAGGACGATGCTATCATCGCGTGCTTTTCTAAGTCCAAACGATAGTAGCGGCTGGAGAATTGCCATCAAGTCTTTATTGGTAATTGCTAAAATGTTTTTTGAAATCCTCCAGCCCAGACGGTGATTTTGTTGGCGTGTTTTTAAGACTTTCCATTTCCAGGTGACCCCTGGTGCCGTGGTTACTCTTTAACCAAGGCAAGGCAGTGCTAGGAGGTGTGCGCTGTTATGAGCACAACAGCTCTTCACCAAACAGAACAATCTTAAGGAGGAAATACTGGATGGAAAAACAAGTGCTTGTCACCCAGATGCGAAGATTGGAGCGTGTTTTGGATTCTTTCGGGCCAAACCCAAAGATCTTTGCATTGTCAAGTTATCGCACCAAATACCATCGTGAGGTTTTTATCATTCACGACCAAGTTGCCTTAAAGGAAACTAAAAAAACCTGCATCATTCTTTTTCACCGAGAGGCTTGTGCGCTGCTACTTCATAAAAGACATTTACAGATAAGTTGTAATCAGCTCTGAGTTACATATTAACTGATGAATTATGGTAAAGAGGGGAATAAAAGACTGCAGTGGGATGAGTCTTTAAATCTGAAACTCCTCAGAAGGTCACCAAAGGATAAGAGTAGCAGAATATTTATCACTGCAGCATTTTTACCCTCATTGATTTTCCCCTCAGTGTCATTAGGGGATTTCCTTTAGACAAACGAGCTAGAGAACACTAACCATTTATTAATTATTGCTGGTGCTGAGAAAAATGGCTTGTTCTCTCCAGAATACCCCTCAACTTAGTGCACTAAATGTAATGCAAGAGAGGAACTTGACTCTGGAAATTTAAATAATGAATTAGTTGACGCGCCATTGACCCTTCCATTCTATTGTGGTAAGTGGAAACCTATGTGCCCTTGTTTCCCAGTGTGCTGCTGTTCTCTGTGTCCACTGGCCCAGTTCTCAATTATAAGAACCATTTTGGGGTATGAGAACGCAATAGATATTAAAAAAAATAAATGTCTGGAGCTCCATAGTCAGGCAGACATGCCTTTCATTATCATAAGAAATATAGAGATTATATCATCCTTCCAAATATCGACTAGCCCAGGGGTGAATAGTTTTTGTTTGAGTGAGTGAGTAAAACATCATTAGTTTTTTCATGATCACCATGGGAAAAGCTGACAGGTAGATTTTTCTATTGGCTGGTATATTTTCATGACAATTTTGTAAGGCTGTGTTATACTGTTCTGCGTGTAATGAAACTCCTTTGTAGTTTAGTAACAAGGAAAAATATTATTCCTTTTCTTTTTAACTGTAAATTGATTAGGCTGCACCAAGCCTACCAGGACTCTCTGTTTTAACATTCTGAATTATTTAATGAAAAGCCTTTAAGGTCTTTGGATTCACAGTCAAATTGCTACAGAGAGTAAATGAGATGAAGGTTTTCCTAGGCTCCATGACAGTTCTATCCCATTTCATCATCTTAACTAAAAAATAATCCTATCTAACTTGAAATCCACAGCAGCTGTAAGTAGAAAATAAATCCAAACCACAGCTCAGACTTGTAACCTAACAGCTATCATAAATAATCAGAACCTATTTGAAGGTGGAAGATGGGACATTAGAAGCTATTTACACTACTAGAGTGATGCCATTGATCAGTAACAGCAACCCGTAGATAAGACTCGTATGATGTCATGGTTATTTATGACGGGAATTGACAGTAAAGCTACTATAGAACTTTCTTCCCGACAGCTTCATTCATTTCTGTTTGTGATGCATTTTGCTGTTAAGGAAGCAATCAATAGCAAAATTGTGGTGATAAAAGTTATTACTGGTTAAATATATGAAAAATGTGCCCGTGTGCGTATACCTATATAGTGCCAACTATGAGAACATTAAAAAATTAGGTCAGCAGAATTTATTTAATATTTTTTATTACCAATGTATAGTAAAGCCATTTTATGTTCTTTGATGGTGAACGTGTACTACAGTCGGATTTATTTTCTAATCTCATCAAACGTATTGCGACCATGAGAAATGCAGTGTTGCAAAGATTTAATATAATGTTACAGGTTCTCTGCAGTAAGCCTTCCGGCTCACGGTGCATTTGGTGCAGGTCAGGGAAGAGGAGGAAAAAAAAGTCCTTTCAAACCAGTATCACACTCGGGAATCTTTTGTATGTATCCACCAATTAAGAGGGTTTTAGCAGGGAGCAAAGACTGCTGCAACACAGAAATACCACGGCACCGCGCCTGGTGTGCGAGCATGCAAATGCCAACTTTGTTGACTGTTGAACAAAAACGACAAAAAAAACCCCAACCCAAACATCCCAAAACCAGTCTTTTCTCAAATATGCTCTTGGTGTAAAATGAAAATGGCATCATGGCCAGCCTCAGAGCAAGGGGTCTTGTTGGTGCCTCCTCCAGTGCCACGGGTTGTCCTCTCAGGGCTGGTGATCCCTCCCCCAGGCATCGGAGGAGGGGGAGTGGGAGAGGTCTCCCGGAAGGACAAGGATGACCCAACTGGGGTGTCACCATGCTGCCCGTGGTGTCAGGCTTGGCCCAGCTACACAGCATATCTGGGAATTTATCTTGTTTCTAAGATTTCCATTATTTCCACTACTTAACTAAATTTTTTGCTTGCTAATTTTGTACGAGCTTTTCATAATATGTTAAGGCAATATGTTGATGAAGCTAGTAGAAAAATCTGACAGAACTAATATGGATAGATAGCTTCTACATTATATGAAGGATCACATTAGCTTAAGAAGCTCTCAAATCTTTTTTGCATGTTTTTCTTAGGGAGTTTATATCCAAAATGAATTTTTCATTCCATTTTTGTAGCATAAGGTTTAACAAAACAGAAGAAAACAAAGGCAAAAATCGACAGCAACATAAAAACCCCAAACCCCAAAAAGTCTAAAACGTTGATCAGGTTGTCTTAAACCAGAAAGGGGCAGAGATGATGAATACATGTGTGGGAATGTAATATACCCTGCAGTAGTCAATTGAAATTACTAACCCCTGAGAGTACAGAAACTGGCTCCAGAGACTGAAAACTAAAACTGATAAAACACAGAACCTGTATTAAAAATCATGTGAATCACCAAAAAGCAAAAATCAGTATAAGGGGAGAGAGAATGAAATATTTTTTCCCATAGATCACAGAAGCCGTAAACTGATTATTAAAATACACTAATATTTTTAGGCCAGCAGTAGTCCAATGTTATCTGCTCATTCAAAAAATCAGAGTGATTGGCAGGTTAATACTGACTGTTACTTGTTTTTTAAGTGAATTTTCTCTGTTGAACAACTGCTAAAAAATAGATGTAACATTATAATTATCCTAAGCTTGGCTAATTAAAAAAAATCTTCCATAAGTTTATCCGTATTCAATCTTCTGTGGTATGAATCCCCATCCTCAGAGGAACTGCCTTATCTTTTAAACAGTCCCAGCTCTATTTTGTATAGTTCCTTTATGTATCCGATTGTATGTACACAGCAGGTCAAAGGCAGCACTTCCCAAGACCATTGTTGGCCAGGAACAATAAATATTAGACTTAATTTAAATGGGTCAGAGTTCATTCCCATCCACTACCCATCTATATAGCAAAACCGTCTGGTCAGTCATTTAGTCGAGACCGAAATAGTCAATGTCAACAAAGTGCTAATGAAAAAATAGATGTTTGACGGAGCTTCTTTTAAGCCATGACTGGTCGACGTGTGATTTTATATACGTATATATGTGTCCTTCTGCTGAGCTGTAGAAAACAGTGGGGGTTGTTGAGATTTACACTTTGTACCTAGGAATGTGGTTATCCAGTTAAATAACGATGTACCTCTTGGTGGGATTTTTTTTTTTTTTCATGTGATGAAGAAATACTGCCCTTATTAATATTTCACACATTTTATAGGTAATGCTACCTCTTTGGTTTCACACTGTTCTTCCCAAATGGTCCCCAGGTTGTACTCAGGAAATGTTATTACAAGACTTTCCGTCGTATTTTGTGAAAGGATGGGTTCCCGCACCCGGCCGAGAGCCAGGGTGACTGCACTGGAATTCCAACCACCAGCTGCTCATTGTCATCCGCAGGGTAACAGCAAACTGCTAAAATAAGGTAGGACAACTGGGTGGATCACAGGTTATGTGGGAGACGAGGCAAGCCTTCCTCACAGCTTACGGCTGGTGTCGTGTTAAAACCAGCACAGTGAAAACCAGTTGGAGGTGGCACAAAATGTTTTCCAGTGGCGATTCGCCGAACATGTCGTGACTGGGCAAATTGCCTAGAATTTGGAATTTTCTCCTTGGAAAATGAGGGTAGGGCTTTTCTCTTTTCCAGCATCTTCCAGCTGACGTTTCCAAGGCACTTCACACATATTATGTTTCTCGATGTCAAAATGTCATGCGTTAGCATTCGTTGTATTTAACCGTATAGCTAAGTTGGTCCTTTAGAAGGAGGAAAACAGAAGTTTAGGGAGGTTAAAATGACCGTTTTCAAACTCACTACCTTAAGGGTTAGGTTTATAAACTCTATTTTTCTGTGTCTAAGCAGGCAGTCCAATTCTCAGTGCGGCTCAGCAGCCTCCATTGACTGCAGAAATTATGGGGTGGATAAGTTTGCCTCTTTTGTTTTCAGTGCTTCAGAATGTGCTCGACTCCAGCTGTGTTAGGTATTTTTTGGGTTATTTATGCCCAACAACAGTCATATGTTAATGACCCATCTGCGCTTTGAAGCTGACATGTCTCGGAGGTGAACTGGATGAAGAAAGAGGCTGCTCGTTGTTAGTTGGGATTTTATAATGTTCAATGTGTGCTGATTGTGTCGGAAGGAAACACAGGGACAGACCTTCATCCAGAGGCCGTTGTCACTTGTATGGATCACAGTCCCTCTAGAGAGCAGACACAAAACACTGTTGTGCAAGGACGTGGCCAAACCTGCAGTGTCAAAGAGTACTGGTCCACAGATCTTACTCTTGCATCCGAGATGTACCAGCTACTATTTAATTATTACCTGAATTTTCTCTGGTCATGAACAAGGCAGTCCTGTCAAATATAACCAACTGGTAGAAAATTACTCCAGCCATGTTGTTCCAAGTGAATTGGAGTAGAGAGGAATTACTTAAATGTTAAAAGTAAAAAAAAAAACAAACAACCAACCAACAAACAAAACCCCAAAGCCCAAAAGGTCATTTGGATTTGTGTCAAAGTTGGGTGCAGTTTATGCTCATCCTTATTAGTTGAACACTAAAATCCTCCCCTGGCCTGGAAAATCACTTCATTTGGAAACAAATGAGCTGCTCCTGTGAGGTTATAAATGGATTTTACAACAACTTTAAGAGTAAAACAACCTACCACTTGACTTCTTTGCATCCTATAGCACATGTCCCTTGAGCTCAAGTTTTCAGAAGTTGCCACCGTGTTTTTCCACACGACATGCGTTCTAGCAGAGCTGAGCATCCGACTCCTGCAGGATCTGTAGCCAGGAGCTGCTGGGTCAGATCACTTGCAAAGCGTGCTCATGCTGCCTAAAGGCAGAAAGCCCACAAAAGGAAGGTGTTTTTAAAAATTTGGCCCTTGTACATATGTTTTTTCATCTGTGATTAAGGGATACATTTGGTGCTTGGGGTGTTGGTGTGATTGACTGAATTAATAATGTAGAAACTGATTGAAATTGAAATTGTTAGGGAGAACATGCCATGTAAGAACAGGGGGTCGATTCCTCCCATTGAAGAGAACTGTCTTGGAGATGGCTTCGTTTTAAATGAATGACTTTTTCATCATTTGGCATGCTCCAAATTTCCAGCAAAGGTGAGTTTAACATGCTAGGGCTGAGCTTGGGAGCTGCTGCTGGTAGGAGCCCTGTTGAATGCAGGACACATCTTGCACAGCATCGACAGGCACTGCATCAGGCACGAGTTGACTGCTCTGCTCCATTCATGGAAAAACACTGCCTTTAAAAGACAGCAAAGCCCTGGAACTCCCAACATGAAGAAAAAGTTGCCTTTGTCAGCATTTATTAGTAGACCACGTTGTCTCTTTTATTGTAGGATATTGGTTGTGGCCTCTGTTGAGCTCACATCCATCTTTGTTCTTGGGTAAGATCCCCCTAAATTAAAATGTCTGTAAATTACTTAGCCCCAATCAGAGTAAGGGATTCCGTGGGACCCTCTCTTCTTTTTTATTCAGTTTAGTTTGCCCCCAAGCTTCTTTTCTTCTCTTGCTTTCGTAACTGTACATATATCTTTATTTAGGAGGAACCTCAATAGGACACAAATAAACTGAGAACAAAGTTTTCTGCAGCTCGAGGTATTTGACCCAGAAGCTTATTTATCTGTATTCATATCTGCTGCTCCTACAGTCAGGAATTTGCCCTGGCAAATTGGTGCTAACAAATGCAGTTGCCCAGGGTGCCCCTTTCTCACACACATATGCATTTATCCAGATGTTCGAAACACATTTTTCTTTTAACAGCGTGTCAATGAATTACTATGATGTATTTTGACATAGCGGGAAAGGGGAATTGTTTCCTATGTGAAACAATTGGGAGAGTAAAAGAAAAACAACCTAAAACTGCTACTTCAGGATTTTTGCTATGAGCCAGCTACTGCTGAACTTGAGCTTGGGGTTGTTCCCCCGATTTCTTGTGACTCACTGCAGAAATGTGTTTGTGCAGTTGCTCTCTGTCTCTGGATGTACTATCAGTGCAACCGAGGTGGAGATTCACACCCTCCTTTACTCCTCCTGCCCTGAAAAGGTCCTGCAGTACTCTCTCAACAGCAGAGCTCAGCCCACACCACCCTGAAGGGATGATGCCTATGGAAACAGGGCAGAAAGAAGTTAGGTGTGAAACTGAGGCTAAAAACTGGGGACTTTTGAAGGGTTTTTTTGGGGAAAAGAAATTACAAAGACCTGCTGAGGATGCTGATTGCACACCCGGATAAAGCAATAATAGACAAATTCTGGCAAAAATAGTTGGAGAAGCCTGGTCCTGATTCTGACCATGATGTTGGTGTGAGCTGACTGACAGAATGCTCCTCCTAGGGGCTGTCGCAGCCTCTGCACCAGCCAAAGTGCTCTAGAGACCATCAGGACATTTTCCCTTTTGCAGGAGCTGCTGCAGCTGTTTGGAAACTTGCCTTAGAGCAAGGAAAGTTGATAGTTAATATAAAGGGTTTGACTGTTGCAATATTCTACCCGTTTGCTGCTCGACTCTTTCTACAAGCTTCGGCTACAAGTGGTGACCAGTCAAGCAAGCACAGGTTGCCAAGCGCTGTGTCTGTATCTGAGCTCAGCAAAACAATGGTACTTAAAGGAACTTGAAGCAATTTTTAATTCTGCTTGTTGTACTCTTGGGGTCTAGACACTAACATCGCTTCCTTAGAGCATTTCCCTCACTCTTTCTCCCCTGCCTCAGTAACTTCTTCATGTTTGGGGAGTTTCTCACTCCCCAAATCCACCAGTGATTTTTTTTTTTTCTCTAATTCTTCCTTCCCCATTTGCCCTAAGTTGCAGAAATCTAGAGATTAGGAAGAATGCAAAAATATCTCTGTAGGAGATGGAACCATAATAAAAATATGGGTTATGTTGGAGTCTCACCAACCTTGTGTCTTTTTCAGATGCATTTTAAGCCATCTCTAGAGTTTGTGTAAATTACACACACAGTATGGGCGTGCGAATACATTAAATACGCTTTCATAGGTTTGCCTGTCATATCATAAAAGCAGCAATAAAATACTGAGAGTATATTATACTTATTAATGTATATTTGTAATATACAATCATTAATCACAAAGTACTAATAATGGACTTTTTTTATTGTGTTGAGGCAAAACTTGCCAGCTTTGACTGTTATGGCTGACTTTACAACTACCTGCCTGTCAGCTTTAAACACGGTGGAGGGAATATTTCATGGGCAAAATGCAAGGTCCGTAAAACATCTGGTTGTAAACCTGCAGTAGGGTCTGAGGCAATAATAAAGCTTGTGATGGATGAGTCACGTGAAGCTTCTTTCACCAAAAAGCTGTTGCATTTCAGGCTTATTCTTCTCTAATAATAGACTTTCAGGATGTGGACAATAGCCAGAGCTTACCCCTTATTCTTGGGGAGTGAATGGCAGCACTAGGCAGGGTGCAGCTCTGTGATGGGGCACAGGAGATGTTCTGCTCTCCCAGCCCTGTGGGATAAGAGATGTCCTTGGCCCCATGCTCAGTACATGGCCTTTTTCGTGGGACCAGGTGAGACCTAGACACCTGCAGGAGCAGAAAGCACTCCTCCAGCACCTCAGCCTGCCTGCCCTTTGCATCTGTTAAAGGCTTCCCTGCTGCAAGAGACACAGACCTGCCCTTGGCCAATGCTGCCTGTGAAACAGATCTTGCCTCCTTTTCATCCCCAAGGATGATCACGGTGCTGGAGGGTGGATGAGGATTCTCCTTTGGGTGCCACCAAACCCTCATTGACTCTGGTGGGACCAGTCCCCAGAGCTATGAGATTTGGATTTACCTCTGGGATGGTGTAGGCAAGCTGTTGATGGGCTGCCTTATTAACTCAGATACCATTTCCATCCAATCGACCTTTGATCCCTGGGATCTTTTTATCCAGAATTCTGTGAAAACACCTCAAGGAACCCATTTACATCCAAGCGAAGATTTTTCCCATAGCCATATGTTTCCTATGTAAATGTATGTAGTGACCTTGGAGCCATCTAAATCCCTCTGCACATCTCACTTGCTCACCGATGCTTTTTTTTTCTTTTGGTGAATCAGAAATAAAATCAAAAGCCTCTTTGAGGATTACTGAAAAGGAATTCCACATGTGTTAGTGTGTGTGCACACAGGCCATTTATTTTAGAGCACAATCTCACTAAAATCAAATTAATATAATCTGAACATGCTTTTAAAAGATTAACCCCCCCAAAGATGAAACTAGAAAGCCTTTTGAGTTTTTATAGGAGACAAACAATTTATGTGGTCAATCATGTGCGTTTTCAGACCAGCCTTGTTGGAACCGATTTTTCAGAGTAATGAGAGAGAACTCGAGTTTCATTGTGGACTGTAGAACTCAACAGGCTCTCTCGATGTCATTTTTCTAGAAGGAAAACAATTTCTTCTTCCCAAAGTCACCTGTCAACAGACCTTTAACCTTTCATCCTCTTCCCAGAAAGGTGCACAGCATCCTCGAGCTCCACTGGTGACTGGATCCCAGAGGCTCGATTCCACCAGTCTCTACTCAAAGAGGAGTTTCAGCTTCAAAATCCCGTAAGAACTCCAGAAATGATCTTGTTGTGATAAATTCTTTCCAGGCCTTCTGTACTGAAGCGAGAGCACCTGGAAAGACACTCTTTTTTTTTTTTTTTTTTTTTTTTTTTTTATTAGGGAAAAAAGCCCTGCCTCTCATTATGTTCCCTGTCCTTATCTTAATAACTCCCCAGTAAATTTAGAAACTGAGGAAAGTGCTTTAGCAATGAGCTTCAAGTCTGAATCCTCTGTCCCCAGAACAGATAGAAGTCAAGGTCATGCCCTTTCTTTTGTGCTCTCCCAAAGATGTTTAAAATCTGGTTTCCTCTTGCTTGCTTTAAATCACATCTTCCCTGAGAAGGGATAGTCTTCCTTCAACATGGATATGCCACTAGGGTGGACTAAATGACAGAGAAAGTTAGCAACATATTGCCTAAAGGTAACATCCGTCATTTCCCACATAGGATGTACAATGAATTTGCAGAAATTGAAGTCCACAGTTTCAAAATATACTATATGTCATGCATCTTGCCTGTAGAACAAGGGGAGTATTCTGCATCTACCCATCTTTTGTGTGTGTTTAGGTAAGTATGGTCATTTTTATATTTCAAAATCTGTAATAGGGCAGGGGAAAGGACTAAAAAAAGTTATAAACCATGGCACAGCAGATACAAGCACCCACTGCATCCTAAAGGGTGTAGCTATTTCCTTGTTTCCATACATGCCTGCCTACAGAAATCCACTGGCAGGACACATTTTGCAAACCTGCTTGTACGTGGCTGGAAGTGGGTTTGTCCACGCACGTGGATTTCCCCATTTCCCTGCAATGAACAAATGAGTCGGAGTCTGTGCTCTGCAGGGGGACAGGCTGTGGCAGCATCCTAACAGAGGTACCTGGGTTTTTTTGAAGATGGCTTTAGGATCGTTTCCCAGCTCCGTACTTCTGTTTTGGAGGCTCATTAGCTTTAATGGCTTGATTTCAGTGGTGTGTCTACATGACATTTATTTGCTTTATGAATTGAGGTTTTAATTCACTTATTTTGCTTTTAGTGAGTGAGTGGATCCATGCTGTAAAGTTTTAAGACTTGCTCTTGAAACACTATCTTCTTGGCTAATAAACCGAGACGATGACAAGATCCGTAGTGAATATTCAAATAAATGTGATTACTTCATTTCATGTCAACAGAGGAGGTGAAAAGTGCAGCTCAACTGGCTGGGTAAGATCGGAAGGAGGGGCTGGGAAAAAGAAAGA
Organism: Trogon surrucura; assembly: GCA_020746105.1. NCBI lineage: Eukaryota > Metazoa > Chordata > Aves > Trogoniformes > Trogonidae > Trogon > Trogon surrucura. The sequence goes on along the minus strand of CM036625.1, from coordinate 4,693,812 downwards.
GACAACAAAGAGATAGTTTGTAAGATTTAGTGGTTTTTTTCAGCAGGGGTGTTGAGAACTCAGTGTTGCAAAGTTCAGCAGGGTCAAACAAAGTGCAGAAACTTTCTTATATTCATTGAGAAAAGCTCGATACGTGCTTCCCAAAATTCAAATGCCAGGAAAAAAAAGCAGACGGACAGATGATGTGCTGCTTTTACCTAGTCTAAACAGGGTGAAGGTTGCACTGAGTATTCATTTTCCTTTCTGTATCAGAAGGTAAAAGTCCACTGTCTTTCACAAACTAGAACTGTGATAAGACAAGTCTTCCAGGAAATCATAAAAGACCATTACACCAGTGATGGTGTTTCCTGCCTTGAAGATTGACCTCCCCAGAAAGGTGCACTTATCTAAATGGACTTTTCGACCTACGTGTTTGTTAACAAAATAATAATTTTCAAAGGCAGATTGGACAAAACTTGGTCTTGCATGCAGACAATCAGCTGTGCAGTAGGTACGCTGAATTTGCTCCTCCGGCACAGAAAATGCAGAATTGCATCCAAGAAGGTGATGCTCCTGGGAAAGGTAGGCCAATATTTGGTTTATCTGCAGATGGTGTGCAATATTTTCCAACTAAAGTGGCGATGCTGTTAATGTGGAGCAATAAGATGATGTTTACGCAGATAAAACCTTTGTCTCAGGTGAGAACGGCAGTGTGGGTTTGTTCCACTAACCTTTGCTTTGACTCTAGAGCGTCCTTGGGAGTGTCTCTGTGCAGACTTCCATATGCTGACTCATCCTGGGTCATAATCTTGCTTCAATACTTTAAAAAATATAAAATATTCTCTGTGAGTATCAGTGTTTGTGGTGTTGCTACCTATGTGAGACCATCTCAGCCATATGGGTGTTTCTATGGATAGTAATTTCACAGCATGTTTGGAGAGGTGGGTACCCTGATCTGCAGAATGACTGTATTGTCACCACCCATACCTGCCCTTGAAAATCTGCCGTTGGACATCAAGGTAAAGGAGGTTAAAGTGTGTTAAACGTTTTCTACCGATAAAGGTGTCTTACTCTGAGGGCAGGCTGCAGGAATATTCTCAGTGATATCAAAAAGACAAAGGTACATCTGGTTGTGGGAAGAAAAAACATTCATTATCAAAAGCGAGCATGATATCTATGGAAAATACTGCAGCCAGTTCAACAGAACACTACTGATAATGGATAATTGCATGTTTTCCCTGATAAATTTTCATAGAGAAGTGTAGCTGAATCATTGATGCTCCTGGAGTTGCAGCACCTGATAATGCATAAAATAATTTCAAAATATGCTTAGAATTTTATCAAACCCATTTATCTTTTTTTTCTATTTTAAGCCTTTTCTGCACTGATTCCTGGGATTGCATAGACTCTCCATATGGATGGGTCCTTGCAAGACCACTCATGCTGGACCTTATGCTGCAGATGTTCCTGCAGCATATGGAGACAGTGTGCAGTGGGGTGTTGATTTTACATGCTCCTGACTGACTTTTCCTTCATGCTTCCTGAGGATCAGAAAAGCTGTAGGGACACCGAGTGTGAGCTGTTTGCCTTGGGGTGTACTGTGAAGCTGTCTGTGGATAAAAGTTAGTGGCTCAGAGGGAAGAGGCGACTGTGTGGGTTTTTGCTCCATGGAGACCTTACACGTACCCGTTTGTGCAAGGTTAGATTTTTAGGAATTGCTGATAAAACTTATTGTTTCTCCACCCTGTCCTCATGAGTTCTCTTTGGAGGGATTCATTGTTGCGGACTTGCAGGGGCTTTTGTGGATCAAAAGGGAGGTTGATTCAAGGGATTATGTTCCCTCCTTCATGCAGGTTCTTGTACTCACTGGATTTTTCAGTGCATGTGTGTGCTCTGTTGTCTCCCAGTCTAAATGAGGATCACAAGTCTTACCTGTCTTACTAGATGCTGCATTTCTAAAATCATTAGTGCCTCCACAGAGCTCTGAAACGTTCATGTTCGCTGTCCGACTCGTGCAAAATCTTAATTTCTCTGATCTCCTTTTGTTGGAATGTATACAACCTCACCTTCCAAACCTTAAGTTTAGATCATTTCTTCCAGACACATGATGTAAAGGGTTTTTAAAATAATAGTCTAACCTGCAAATCAGTTGATGAGATTTGTTATCAAATTTATTTGGAAAAATATTTCTCTGGCTTCAGGCTACACAGGGACGGTGTTATCCTGGAAAGAGAAAGTCATAAGCAAGAGAATATAGAAGGCTGCTGTAAATAAAAGCTGTCATGAAAACGTCATAAACTCCTCTCTTCTTCCTCATCCCGGGAAAAGCTAATTTGTGGTATCAGTATTGCTGTGTTGCTCTCTTATCCTCTCAGGAGCTGCGATGGCCCTGGAGAGGGGCACGGCACAGAGGTAGTTAGGCAGAATTAAGGCGTTCAACAGAATGTAGTCTGTTCTGATGGTAGGTGATAGAAGACTTATCTTTAGAATTATTTTTGGATTGCGGTAATTATGCTTCAGACTTGCCAAGTGGATTTTGAGATGGGATGATATTAAGTGGATTGAGAAAAGAATGCAAGAAAAGGTTATAATCCAGAAACCAGATAGCTGCCTTGAGCAGAAGAAAGGCTTATAAGGTCAACCGAGAGCTTCACATGGAAATAAAACTGGTTTTGTTTACAAAATCTTCCAAACAACACCAAAGATTCAGGATAACCGTTTTCTTTCCTGTCTGTTAATTCCACTTAAAAAAGGAGAGGCACTGACCAAAAAGGCTTTAAATGCCAGAGAGGGGTTTGCATCACTTCGTCTTCTTTTTCTTAAAGCAACTGTTACCTTTTCTCTTGCAAAACAAAATTTATCTCAACATATGCTAAAAGGAGAAGCAGGTAGTATATTAGTTAATATATGCTTTAAGTCTGGAATACAACAGTTTTTATTTTTATGCAGTCTTGAGAAATTTAATCTTTGTTTTTTTCTTATTAATTTTAACTGTTAAAGTAAGATTTTTCCAAGATCCTTGTGGTATGATCAGAGTGCATCTGTTTCCTTCACACCCTCATTTTCTGAAGTCTCTCACAGGACTTTTACGACCAGAAAACCTGTCTAGGTGATCAATAAGCTTCAAAGATTCAGTCTGGGTTCTCCAGTGGGAGACCACCAAGTGTGTGATTGCCTACCATGAAATGATATACAGAATTTTCAACATTGTGTTGTAAACTGAGTAATTCTAAGAAAGAAATTATTAAATTAATTTGCAACCGAGTCTATTCAAAGCAACAAGAGACTTTTCCCTTAGTTAAACTCCTCCTTTCGATATTCCCAGTATTTCAGGATTTATTGGTACCCACGTGTTAGATCCCGGTTGAGCACTGTGATATTGAAGCAAAAGATGATGATAAATGACAGGCATTTTCATGAGATTTTGAGACATCCTGGCCATGTCAGAAATGCTTATGAAACTTTTTTATAGCTTTCTGGCCCATTCTGTCCAAATCCAGGCTGGAGCTAAGAGGTGCATAAGCCACTTACTGCAGTGGCTGATATGACACGGAAAACCACAGCTCAATGGATCAAAAACTGCTGAAGGTTCATGGTCATAGGAGAGATTTTTGACTTGAGACAGCCTCTGTGGGACCTGGCACAGCCTCGTCAGGGTGGTTTTTTTTTCTGTAGTTTTGCAGAATATAGCTGAACCTGGATTCTGAGTAAATGCACGCTGGATGCTGCCTGTACCATGTGCCCACACCGCCTCCCGCATCCAGAATTCAGAACATCAGGTGATTTCACCAAAGTGTCCATGAGAGATATATGGACCTCAGAGCAGCTGAAGAAAATGACTGTGAGGAAATACTGAATAAGAGATGAGTGAGAAGGTTTCAGCCTTCTTTGAAGGCTTTAAAGAGGGTGCGGGATGGACTCAGTCATCTGCTGGGAGCAGTTTTCTTTGCAGGTTGTTCCCAAGCTGTTCCTAAAAAGTTACGTGAGGGTTGTTCTTCTCAGTACAAAGTTTAGTTGAGTAGTTAATACTATAGTACTGCAATACAAGAGTAATAAAGATACTCAAATAATTGTAGTGAGAAGCCAGCTGAGAGGGTGACTGTTTTCTTCTGATGGGTAACAGCGACTATAGGATCAACTCTGAAATTCCACTTTTCACTTACAATTACCACCCTGACTTTGCTTTTTCTACCAGCCCAGCACAGTGATTGAATCGTGCAGCTCTGCTGTCTCAACTGGAGCATTTAGGCTGCTTTAACATAATCCCTTTTGCTTTTGAATTTGAGAAATCAAAAGAGAAGTTGTGAAATGCTGTGCCTCACTCTAAGACAGCGGTTCCAGGGGAATTTTTATTTTGGTTAATGTACAGAATAAATGCATGGCCTCTTTGAAGCATGGTCTTGTTCTTCCCATTTACAAACAAACAAAATGAATGATCATTTTAACAGTATTGAGTAATTCTAAACACAAGGTGATTATTTCTGCAGTTTATTTTTTCACTACGTGGATGTTAAGGGTTAACAGTTCCCCGGCATATAACTGACACTGGTAATATTCTCTTTAGTCCAAAGCGGAAGAAGAGGGGAGTTGCTTGTTGTTATAAAAGCAGGGAATTTCTGGATCTTAGTAAAATAAACCAGGACTTTGTTTCTTGAAGTAATTATTCTCTGGAGAGAGAATAGGAAAGATGGAGGCAATTAGGAGTGACCTCGCATCACTGAATTGTTGAGAACTTCTGGATCAGTGGCTGATATTTTCATAACTCCATTTAAGCAAAGCTTTTTTTTTTTAAGCTGTTTTTGCCACCGCTAGAGAAAACAGAGTGTTTAATGGCTGGCCTAAACCCACTGACATAAAGGGTCTCACCATGGGCTTGGCTGGGGTGAAGTGGGGAGCAGGGAGGAGCGTGAGGAGGTTGGGATGAGCCCAGCAATGGCTCCCAGGGCACAGGGGACAGTTGTCCCATGAGGAGGGGGAGATTGAGCTCCTGCATAGCCCTAACCAGCATGGGGCTTATCCTTTTGGGCACTTACCCACGCCAGGCTCTGCTAAGGTGAAGCCGTGCAGGCCATTACATGTCTCGGGTGGCCGGGGTCACCACGTTTACTGGAACAGGGAGAAGAAACAAACCTGGGAATGCTTTTCGGTAACCTCCACCTAACCCCTTTTAAGTAGAGATTTGAGTTCTGGTGGTTTTTTGTGGTTTGTTTTTTTTTTTTCCTTCTGAAAACTGTCTTTTGAGTGTTATCGTTTGAAAAGCGTGTTTAACTTTAATGTGTGAAGTTGGCAATGAATTACTATAAAGCAAATAAAAGTGTCCTAGCAGCCTGAAAGTGGTGATATAGCAGATAGCATTCACACCCTCATCTTTGTATTCCCTTCCTTCAAGGATATCAGTAGGCAAACAAGGCTGAGTCTCTAATATGTTTAATAAAGGAACAATTTCTTAAGTTTCCTGACCCAACTGTGGGAAAGGTAATGAGCTCGTCCCATCGCTCTGCTCCAGACTGATCGTTTTCCCTGGGCACAGCGGGATGCAAACACTGTCAGTCCCCAGGAGCCAGGTTTTAGCTCAGATCTTCTCCCGTGCCACTAATTTGGGAGCTCTCTCCTTTCTCTGGGGACAGATGAATAAAGAGTCTCCAAAATAATAAGCAAGGCACAGCCCAGTAGTATGAGCAGCTTGAGCGACGTAGACCTCCTTTTCTCCACTGTGTTTCTCCACTACCGTCGCTTTTGTAATGTGATACTGTCGGAGCCCAGCAGAGTCCCATCAAAATTGTTTTTCTGGATGGCAGATGCGTGTAAAGACCTATCTCTGTGTCACATACCGCTGCGGAGAAGGTTACTGTGAAAAAAAGGCATGCAAATTTTTTTCATAGCTTTCGTGTTGTTTGCTTTGTTTGATGTTCTTCTGGCTCTGGCACAGTGCGGAAAATTGTTTTCTCTCATAGAGGCCGTCACCTTTCGAATGATATGAAGGAGTTGCTCTGTTCTTCTCAGTTGTTTTTCTGCTGTGTATTTACTTAACAATTTCGTTTTCTGAGTAGTTGTTGAAAGAACAGGAGTTTGTAAATTATACAACACTAAGCAGTGGATACTGTCCATGGCTTTAAGCCCAGACACTGTCAAATTCTTCTCCAGATTCTGGCTGGTTAGAGAAAATCATTGTGAATTACAGAAGTATCAACATTTTTTTTTTTTATTTAAATATTTTGTTTCTTTGTTTTTGCTTAGTATATTCTTACTTGCCTCCATAGCTGGCAACCAGTTTTCAGAAGGGGTTGGAACTGAGTTGTTGCACATATGGAACTGAACATCTGTGGTCTCAATTGTTGAAAAATTAGAAAGTTCAAAAATAAAAATAAAATGCATGTTAGATCTTCGAACCTCACTCTCTTACTATTTGTTTTCTTTATGCATTAGAAGTAAAAATGCCCTCTGTCGTAATAATAATAATTTTCCACACTGTTATCCTGGGATCTCAAATTACTGGATATACATTAAAGTGTTACATTTTCTAACATGCTCACGAAGTTAAGTCTTATCCCCATCTCTTCCCATTTTCCAGATGGGAAAACTACGCTACAGAAACGAACTTACTTAATGCCAGGCAGACACTTCCAGAGAAACTGGAAAGAAAACCACCGCCCTCCACTCCTCCCAGTTAACCGCAGGACATGGTTTCTCCCCTCCCAGCCGTTGGTGTGAGCAGAATTTGCATATTTGGGAGCAGAGGTGCCCTGGGGAGCACCAGGTCCTGGATGTGCGGTTCCAGCGTGGAGCTGGGGGACAGGATCTGGCCCCATGGAGCTGGCACAGGGACGTGCCCAGGGTTGCGTGTGTCGCGTTTCCCTCCTGCAGTTCTCCCCGCTCGGGCAACCCCGCGGCCTTGGCCCCAGCGCGTGCCATCCCGAGCGTCTTCTGAAATCACTTTGGACATCTCGTTATGAATCATACCTAGATCCTATTACTGCGAGCGGAAATCGTGAACGGGGAAATTAGTCTGTGTTTTAGTGATTAGAACTGGGCTCGGGAAGAGCAGGAGCCGGCCCAAGCTGTTTTGTCGCGGTTGAGGCACCAGCGTTGCGCAAGCGCGTGTTTTTGACCTCCTCCAGCACATCCATCCTTGGATTCTCAACCTGTGTGTCTCTGTATTGTCATTTCTGAGAATTAATGGTGTTTCCCTCTGTTTAGGTAAACAGTTTATCCACCTAAGACGGAAGGTTTCTCAGCTTTCCGTTTGGTTTACACGTATGTAACTTAAAAATTCCATTATTGAGCTTGTTGCTGCAGACCCTTTTGAACTTAAGCCATTGTGTACATATCCTGAGCTCTTCTTTCATTGTATAATGTTATAGGCATCCATCATTTGCCTGACAAAGACTTTTTTTTTTATTATTATTTTCCGGTGGCAAATCTGGGAAATTTGCTGGTGCTAACTGACATAGCTAAATACAAAGCCCCTCTGCCAAAGCTCGCTGACGCACTGAGCCCACGTCTCTGTCTGTAGCCACTTTAATTATATAATGATCCTTTCCACCAAGCCACTCCAAATGAAGAGCAGTCGTAATATATACAGAAGTGGCAGTGACAGTTGTCATTTATAAAGAGATTTTTTTTTTTTATAAAATAAATTGTGTTTGTAGCTGTTACTTTTATAGATCATAAATTAGTTCATGTGGGAGAAGAAAAAATCCATCTTGACCAAATGCTTATAAATATGCTTCACTCGGGATACTTTTAGGCTTATTCCAGTAGAACTTTAAAGCTCATTCCTTTAACAACCTACACCAGTCACTGAGTTCAGCGCTGAGCCCAGCCTCATCCTCAATATTCCTGTTGACTTGCACTGCCAGAAGCACAATTTCCCTCCAAAATATGAGGTTTCCCTCCAGAAATATAAAAATTGATAAAATCCCTTCCTTTAGGACCACGCTGGGTGCTGAGCCAGCCTGGTGGTGCCAGCTCTGGGACAGTGCCCGGGAGCTGCTTGCAACCTGGTGACACTGGTCTCATCTCCCTTCAGCCGGCAGCGCTGCCCACTTGCCTGCAAATTGTCATCCTTGGAAAAAAAAACTGCATTTTGCTCCTGGAAACCTACAGGCGTGGGTGCACTTGATGCGTGATGATTAACGACGCCAAGTTAATATTTCTGGGTGTGACCGTGAGGAGGAGCCTCTGGTCCAGGGCTGGGGAGAAAGGGGAGCAAGTGCAGAGCTCTGATTAACACCCGGGGCTGGGACCTGATTAATTTGCCCCTGATTAATGACCTCCTGTGTGTGCCTGAGTCACGCAGCTCGGCCGCGCCCCGGCTCCTCGCTTGTGGTGCTGAGGATGTAACCACCTGCCCCGGCGAGAAACCCTCTGGCCACCAAGGCTCGGAGCAACGGCTCGGAGATCCTCGGGAGGAAGCAGTCTCGCAGAAGCGAAGTGTCTTTATCGGTAACAGTAAAACCTTTTTATCATTTCCCCCCGTGCCAAGTTTGAAACAGGCCGAGCGCAAAGTTGCGCTGGTGTTTTTCTAAGAACCACGTGGTGCAGTTTTATAATAACCTCATAAAGATATTCTTCCGCATCCACATGAAGGTATTTTGCAAAGCGATCGTAACGACACTTGGGGCCGATCCCATTTCACTGTCAGGTGGTGGTGTAGTAACCTTCAATCTCGCTTTCTGTGTTTGAATGGGATTGCAGGTAGCAACCCAGAAGTTAAGCTCAGATTTCAACGCGTTCTGCAGCTCACGCCTAAAACTGTGCAGCTCCGATGCTGCAGCTCCCTACTTCATCTAAAACATCCTTGGTCCTCTATTTACTGTGCAGCGAGGAGATGGTATCATTTGATTTAGACGATATTTGGAATTTTGTTTAGTTTACTTAATCAAATTTGGTCTCGAATGCTTGCAGAGCAGTGTTTCAAAGGGATTGCTTTTGTACCTGCTGTTATGAAAGTCAGCAGAAAAATATTGTTCTTGGCTACTGTCCTGATTAACCTAGACATTTTAATGCGTGTTATGATAGGTCTTTTGATGGATAGTCACCTGTACCCTGTGATCAACTCTGACTTGGCTGCTGGGGCTGAACTTTAGCAGCTAGGTGTCATAATTCCCCATCTTTGGCTTGATTAATGTTTCCTTTTGTGATCTAAAGGGAAAGTGTCTGGAGGGATCCTTCTCTACATATCATCCAGCCCGGGTTAGTGGGAAGGGATTGCAGGGGCTTTAGAGTGAAGTGATTCTGTGAAAAATATAATGTGGGCAATCTCTGTGTGTGTGTAACTTCCCTCCTGGTTTGTAGGAAGTGAGTCTTGTGCAGTTTGCGTGCTCAGAATAATTCCAGCATGAACATTCAGATGAACCCTTTGTGATTTTAATATCACGTGGTGATGCCTGAGATACTCCAGGTTCTGAAAGGGGCTTTGAGTGGCTTTAATTAAGACCAATATAATATCTATATCAGAGTTTAAAAATTCATAAACTATACCTGTTGTCTTTTATATCCTTCTGTATTATTTTCTGTAATTTTAGGGGCGCCAAATATTTTTCCTGAACCTCTGCTGAGTATCTCCTCCTTCCTGATTTCATTGCTACTGGATTGCAAATAATTTTTCCATTCTCCTAGCTCAGCCCCTGGGGAAGCAATACGATGTCCTCAGGGCTCTTTGACTTAGAGCAGTGGACACTGATGCCACCACCTTCGGCAGTGCATTCAGACACCTCTCTTCCTCACTCACATCCTACTTTTAGCATTCTCTTGATTTCCATGTTATAATAAAAACTTTTCATAGTAACAAGCTCTCATTCATGGCATAGCATGGTAGTGAGCATCTTCATGAAGAAAGCTATTCTTCAGTTACAGGTAGAGGTCAGAGACTTCTGGAATCACTCTTGCTACTATCAGCAGGTGTTTGGGCATCCTCCTAAAAGCCAAACACGCAAATGTTGAGTTTTGCATATATCAGGTTAGTTATTGAGGTTTTCTTCCGTGTTTACTAGTGATGAAATAAGTGGGATAACATAGACAGGGAGCATCAGGGATATAAAAGAAAAATTACACCTTTAGCTTAAAATACATATACAAGCCTATTGGGCTTTAAGCAATTTGGCTAGAGGCTTTGAAATCAGATGTCTGAGGTAAAATCTGGAGTCTGGAGTGTTGGGTCGTTAAAATGAGGGGGAAGAAAATTCCTCTTGTAACAGTTGAGTTGAAACAAGAACAAAGGGTCTATAAAAAGAACCAGGTGAATCACTGAAGAGATAAGGAATGATCTTCCTGTGCACTTACTGCCGTAACTGAAAGGATAATCTTTTTTTTTTTTTTTTTTTTTTTTTTTTTTAAATAGGTAGGGCAAGAAATGATGCTAAACCCTCTTCCACAAGTACAGTGCTAATTATTACTTCCTGACCCTGGGAGAATCATCTCCTGCCGTTCAGTAGGTTTGGCTTGAGACTTGAATTACTCTTGTAAATCCTCCTAATTTGTTCATGAGTTTATAGCTCTGCCATAAACATTGTTCCCAACCTGCTGTTCACCCAGCAAGGTCCCTTACAATATTCCTTAGAAAAGCTGCTAGTATTTTCTTCCTTTTGTAAGGATATGAGTCATTTCACCTGTTCGCATGGTGGAGCTGATGCACAGAGCTGGAGCCTGCCCCGCTCTCTGCTCCACACGTGGATGCAATGGCTTAAGCCATTAAGGCATTAAGCACAATGACAGGTTGAATTTCCAGATCCAAGGTGTTCAGTGCTGCAGGTAAGAAAAATACTTGGTTTTAATTAAAAACTACAGCCTTTTGGGCAGAAATAATTGGAAAAATGTGAAAAAAGGGCTTTCCAAAGGCCATTTTCAGAGAAAAAATGTTGCCCTTTATCTGCCTAATCTTGTGGAAAGCCTTTAACTCACATTATTTCCCACCTTGGAGAATCAGGTTCCACCAGTGGCAGAGGGTGAAGACCTTACAGGTACATGGCATCGCTGGGTCTCATCACAGCAGCCAGGAGTAAAGAGGGAAGAAATTCAGGGAGGCAGTTGCTGGAAGGAGAAGCAGCACCAAAAAGTGGCTGAAACTTTATGGGTAGTGAAGCAGGGTTGTGTGGGAAGGGTGATGAAAGGCTTCGTGTGATTCATCGGACTTAAATGCTGTTGTCTATTCATCTGGTCATATTATCTGTGCCTTCATCTGGCTGTGGGAAGAGGTGTGCTTCCGAGCGCAGGGGCAGGCTCTGGGCCACCGTCCTTGAGCTATCTCATATTCTTTTCTGCGTGATCTTGTGACAGTTTGTATTACTGTGAGTCATTGTTTCTTTAAAGCTCATTACTGGCAAGGGCTCGTAGCGAGACACCAAGCTGGCGTTGGGTTATCTCTGCTTAACGGGACTATTAATGTGTGTCACCGCTGAATCGTCGTCCAGCAGAAATGTAATTCTGGATTTAGGGTGTTGAATCGCCAAGGTATGTTCATCCTTTGTGTCCAGCCAGGCTGAAACTCGGCACTGTCAAGTGGTGTCTCAGCTTACCACGTCCGTATTAAAAGGTTTTGGTTTCACTCTAATTTATGTGTATAATCGTGTCGTGGGGGAGGGCCAGGAAGGAAGGATGGAGGAATGTTCCTCAGAAATAAGTTCTCAGGTCACACGAGATCTTTTCTTTTCTTACCTAAATCCACCATGGTCATCTCTGTTTGCTGCTTCTTTGAAGTTTTATTTCACAGTTCTGGATTACTGGGCAGAAAATGTGAGTGTCGCAAGGCCTCGAGCTTCACAGACTTCTCTTCCTTCATGGGGACAATGGGAGAAGAGAACTGTCAACATGGCATCATCAAATGAATATGATCAAAACTGCTCCTCGGTGCTTGCAGGAGCACAGCCTGTCTTTTAGCCCACTGCTAATTTTTTGCTTCCTTCTCTCCTCCCAGCACCTCCTGGCACCCGGTCACTATATAACAAATTACTCCTGGGTTATTGTGTTACAATTCTCCACCTGAATTGGGATTTTCTTAGGCTTCATCCATCAAGCATTTGATTCCTCTAGAGTATAGACAGAATAAAATTAGCCTGCCGTTGCAGAAAACGGAGTGACTTGCACGTTTCCTCTCCAAACAGTGGTTTTAATAGATCCACACTCCTCCATCTCTCCTGCCTGAGAGTCCCACAAAGGGAACTAAGGCACTTGAGGGACATCAACCTCCCAGAATGACCTCAACTGAAGATCTTGCCCGAAGCGAGTGCAGAGTTGGGCAGCTGGAGCCTGGGAAAGTTTCTGCATTCTTGCCTCCTTTTAATGAACTATGAACTATTTTCACACCTCTGCCTGGACTTCTTTCACACTTTTCTGCCTACATATTTCTCTGCCTTTTACCACCGTCTCTGACACACGCCTCTGAAAACATCTTGGACTTGTAATTCTAGAACTCTGATACTTATCACAACGACATTTATTTTTTTTGCAACCTCCTTTGAATCCAGAGCCAATTTTAATTTCTTTCTTTTTTTTTTTTTAAAAAAAAAAAAAAGTCCGATGTAGAACTTAAACAAATATTTGTTGTCAGAAAAGATACTTCTGGCATTGACTGCCTTTTTTTCACATGTGCAAAATAGTGTTGAAAAAGTTGGAGAGTAGATAACATTAATACAGGAGTAATCTTTGCATCTACCCTCATCTCTTCTTTTTTTTTTCCTTTTTTAATGCATGGGTATTTTGCCTTCTAAAGCAATTAGAGGCGGGAAAGCATGATAAAGCTTTTTTTTTGTCACCAGTAATGTGATATTTTTCTAGCAGAAACGTGGGGCCCGTTGCTAAACCCTTTAGGCGGTTGTTCTGGTGGATTTAGAGGTTTTCTTGGTTTCATATATGGTTAGGATATCGAAGTGCTGTCTACAATAACTTCCTTGTTCTTCGGTAATTTTCCTTCGGTGTGTGTTTGATACCAGCAGACTTGTCCATTCCCATCTGCTCTGTATTGGTTTTATGCAAATTCTCTCTCATCCCTCTACAAGTCCTTTCAAGTTAAAATATTGCTTCCTCATGCCCGCTTATATTACTCGTAATTCCTCCATGGTGACCTGCTAGCCACCCATGTATCGGGCACAAAAGACATAATCTTTGCGAATAAAATATCTCTTATCTCATCCCTGTTTGCATTGTACATTCCCCTCACATTGTGCTTTTCCACAATGCTCATCCACTTAATGCCCAAATACCTGAGGTCTCTTATTTCTGTCCAACGTGCTTGTCGCATTACTCACGGCGAACTGATGAGCAGGGAGATAAAAAGGCTTCTTGTAGGTGGTGCATGGAGCTACGGCGTAGCCAGAAAATAGGCTGCTTGAGCCCCATCTCTGTGATTTAACTGAAGTTTAATGGGCAAACTCTCCCTTTCAATAAAATTACACAAAAGTTGGTTTCCTGCTATGCATTTATCATGTCTGTAAATCTTCAGTGACTTAAGAAACAACTTTTGCCATGTGTGAAACTATCCCACTAGGCAGGAGGACGCCTGGAGCCCTCTCAGGGTGGTGTCATACCGGTGCTACACTTGCACCTGGGTACAAAACCAATGTCAGGTAAGGTGTGCAGAACTAGGACAGGTACACCGGCACACTGGGGAGTGGCTGTGTCACCAAGCTGAAGGAGGAGATGGGAGGTAGAAGCAATAGCTCTACAGTACCTGTGCTAGCCTACAAGAAAGCTGGTGAGGGACTTTTAGGATGTCAGATAGTGATAGGACCAGGGGGAATGGATTAAAGCTAGAGATGGGTCAGTTCAGATTGGATGTTAGGAAGAAGTTCTTCCCCATGAGGGTGGGGAGACACTGGCACAGGTTGCCCAGAGAGGGGGTGGCAGCCCCATCCCTGGGAGTTTTTAAGGCCAGGCTGGATGGGGCTCTGAGCAACCTGATCTAGTGGGGGATGTCCCTGCCCATGGAGGGGGGGCTGGAACTAGATGATCTTTAAGGTCCCTTCCAACCCTGACAATTCTATGATTCCATTGGAGGTATTGCTTCTCCTGTTAAAAAGTCGATTTCTCTTGGACTGGTAGAGAAGACTCATTTCTCAAAAGATGCACAGGAGCATCTGCCCTGCAGCAGCTATGTTTTGAATATCAACCCAGCCCCTCACGGACAGAGCAGGGGAACATATTTATATATATGAAGTTCCACTTTTCATCACATATAGGATTCTTAAAGTAGATATTTTGTGTGTGTGTGTGTGTGTGGTAAGAATATCCCCAGAGACTTGTTTCAGATTTCAATAATGTAATGCTGTTTTGCCTTGTAAAAGATTAGATGGCCTTGAAAGATTGTGTTAAAAGTTATGGTGTTCTGGCCTGCACAGTGGTCTAGTAAACTGTGGAGGTACCAAGGGAAACAGGATTTGCTGTCAGATTAATTTACTGAATGTTGGTGTCGCTCTCAGTTCTGCAAAATCTATTCTCTTATTAAGCTCAATGAACAAGGGTGAATACCAAAGGTAGAATTAGCTTATTTTTTAATGTAAAAATGTCCTTAATTGTATCACTTGGTTGTGTTTGTTATGCAGTATGAGAAAGAATTCAATCAGTGGCATAAAATATGAATAATGTAAATACCTGTAACACAGTAAATCAATATTTATTTTTCTACTACATTTCAGAGAAATATACTTGTCATGTTTTGTTACATTCTTTTTTTTGTTGGATTGTTTTATAAATGTGATTCCTTCTAAGATCATTACTGCTGATGTTGAAGTCATAGGCAGTCCAGGTTGGGTATCAGGACTACTAAGGCTTAAATTACCAAAGGGGAAAAAAAAAAGAAGAATTTATTTAATTACTGTGGCAAACAACAAACGGCAGTATGCTACTATGTTGAATACACTGAGTACTCTGCAGTGCTCTGGCTGATCATAAATGCAGTTTTAGGCTTCAAAGAGGGACCACCGTATCCGAGTACTAAAAATATACATTAGGGCCGTTTTCAGAGTTTTGCTTCCACTTTTAGTACTTATCAAGAGATATGGATGTACACAGGAGCTTATTCCAAATATTCTCTGTTAGCAGAGTGCTTCTGAAGTGAATGGCTTTGATTCTTTTCTTACAATGGTATAAATCTGAAGTGTGGTCACTGAGCAAAAATTACATGATATTAAGTGTAATATCAGGTGAAATTATTATAGTGATTTCTTTTGGCCTTGAGATCTCTGCATTTAAGAGTTTCAGCACTGTGGCATAAGATTAAGAGTTTGATTTTTTTTTTTTTGGTGTCAGCTCTGTAGCAAGGTTGCAGAGTTGCCCTCACTTCTCAGCTGCCTCCGTGTACAGGGGAGCCTTCAGTAAATATGCTCAAGATATATGGACTGCAATTAAAACAGCCTGTAAGAATGTAAGAGCCTAATGGTCTAATCTTTCAATTATGTCAATGTCTGTGGGAATTGAGGTTGTGTTTGGTATCTTCCAGAAGGCACCTTTCAGACAGCATGGCCTGAGTCAGACAGGAGTCTGGGTTTGCAAGAAGCACAGACTTGATTCCAGAGCCACAGTCAGAGGCCAGCACCTCGTCGTGCCACGTCCCAAAGTGAAGGGTGGCACGGATAGTTCTCTGTAGTACGTTTGAAATTCATCCTCTTCTGCAAGAAAGAAGAATGCACTGATGCACCCCAACAGTCAGCTGTTAGGTTAGATGCCTTTGGCCCCCTGAAAAGTAGCATCCATATTAACCAGCCTAAATTTGTGAGGCTCCAAGTTAACTGTAAAAATAGAGGGTGGTTTCGGACACAGCAGGAGACATGGGTAAACTGGCAGTAAGACATATTCAGGAGGTTCCCCACTGCTTTGCTTCCCACCAGACCTGAACTGCAGGTTAGCCAGAGAGCAGCCACCTGCAAGGTCCCCCTCCGTCCCAGCTCAGGGCATCTCCTCCCAGGGCTTCAGCTTCCCTGAAAACCTCCCTCCACCTCCTGGAGGGCATTAGCCCTGGGGCAGCACTGGCAATATGGAAACCAATCCAATGCATGTTTTGGACAGCGGACAAAGTGAGGTGTTCTTGTGTCACTGGTTTGCACCCGTGGCCCTTATGTATCTCCAAGGGGCAGAATAGCATGGAGAGAAAAATATTTGTCTTGTCCTCGTATAGCCTGACTTCTCCAAGACTGAGCGTTTCTGCTAAAGCTGGTCATACAGGATTAATGTCAAAGGGGTGTTCAGATGTTCAGGACTGATAAAAAGTGGTTTACCAACCTTCAGAGCTCTCGAATATATGTTCAAACTTAAAAAAAAAAAGATCAGTAACATTAAAATAGTCGAGGTACAAAAAGAAAAAGGAAAAACCTCCTCAGTTATCTATGATAACTCTATTGTTTTCATTTTTTATTATCTTGCTTGTTACACGCCAATGAGAAACAACCACAGATTGTCAATAAGGTTTTTAATTGCAAAGATTTCCTGTGACGTGAGTGTTAATGAATGTCAAGGCAATAACACAAAAGACATTACTTGTTTAATGATTGATAGAACAAGAAAAGCACGAGGTCTTTTGCAGGATAAATGACTACTGTTCTGTGTTCCTTTACATTAGCAGTATCAACACTTAGATCACATGGCAGGAGATAATGGTCCAGGAGATAAAGTACAGAATCACAGTCTGTTATACAATAACAGACACAGTAATGATAATTAATGTGCATTTCTTTGGCAATTCTCATACTTGTCAGCGCTGGGCCATGGGGACCAGTGCTTTGCTGTTGAGTTAAATGGGGCCAGGATGGGACTCTTGGCCGGTCCGAGACTTTTTGACTTTTGCTGTAAAGGTGTTGGTCTGTAAATCCTTTTCTTGTCAGATGGTTTAAGTGGAAATTCACGTATGTAGATTTTGCGTGGTGTAATAATAATACACCTCAGTGTAACATAAAGGGCATTTAAATACGTGGCGTGATGGCACTCTTGGAAACAAACCTTTGGGCTTTGGCCAAGAAGGATCAACATCACGACATCCACTAAAGGCTCATCACCTTTCTCATCACATAACAGCTGGGCACATTCTCCAAATAAAATAAAATAAAGAAACATTCTGGCCAGGGCACCCGTGACACCCAAAATGTAACACAGGAGGTTGGCCGAAGTCTTGTTGGTAAAGGCTGCCTGTAGCTGCAAACTGACTGAGGAACAGTCCATGGTGTGGGCAATTGGCCCTAACCGTTCCCTTGCATGGCTTTGGGTATGAAGTCCATGGAAAAATCGTACAGCTTTGGTTTGGTTTATATGGTTTCCGACACACCAGGTTTCATTGGACAATACGCACTTGGCAACTTTTGACTGGTTTGCACCGCGAGGTTTCAAGTGCCTCTGGAGCTCTGCCGAGTGAGCAACTGCCTCCAAAAATGTGCTAAATATGAGAAAGCCTTCGTGGTGAAAATTAGTTCATGGTTTGGCAAAATGTTTGGGGAGTCAGAAAAATATTTGGATGGAACCTGGATGGTTTAATTATTGGCCTCCAACCACAAATTAATGGAGCTGCACATGGCCTTTGGTTTCAAAATGTAGCACTGGATAACGTTTCCTCGTTTTTGAAAGCTGGACTGGTTTGCAGCTAACTGCCTTGGCATGGGAGTTGTTGCCTGAAAGCAATGCTGGTAAGATTATACATGTTTCATCTAAAATAAGAATCTTATTCAAATTAGTAATATAGTTTAAAATCTTTAAAAGTATTTTCTTGAACTAGAGCATCTTGACTTACTCCAGGTTAAAAATTCCAGATGTTTTAGCCTCCCCTTTGTAGCTATCGTGAGTTGCTTGATACCATCAGGTGTCTCAGCTTTGAATTAAATTGTACAACTATTTTTCATCCTCTGAAAGCTCACCAAAGCTACGTTTGAGCTTTACTCAAGGAAAGTACGCGCAGCTCTGTGCCTTTTGTCTTCCTTTAGAAAAAACAACTTCCAAACAGCATCAATAAACAGTTTGACCTATGAATGTCTGTTTCCATCTGTACCTGCCCCAAGCAGTGTGGCGTGGACATAGAGAGGCATCAGAGGCTCTTGGACAGTCTGAATTTTGGGACAATGGGAGTCCCAAATGGGTTGGTTTCAGATTTTGGTCCAATGGGGTGGGTACACATGGGGTACAAGATGCACTGTGCCTTCCCCATCCTCGTGCTAAGATGTTCCTGGGCAACGCACGCGTGCTTCTGTTACACCATTAAAGCTTTCCCAGTCCTGGCTGCGCATCCTCCTCCCCAGCCCCTGTGAGTTTTGAATTTTCAGAGCTCAACCTCACTTCGGCTTAACCTGCACTGTGGCAGGACCTGCCCCTGTGGAAGGCAGGAAGAAGACTTTATTATTTTTTTTTTAATGTTAAGCTTCTTTAACTGCGGTGCCAGGGAGGGCAGTAGAGCATGGAAAGTGTGAACCGGTGTCTGCGGGGGCCAGGCTGGGCTCTGCCCCACTGCTGTTGTGCTCAGCCAGGCATCCCCATCCCCGGGCTGACCCTCCGGCAGAACCGCGGTGAGGCTTCTTGCAGCAGATGAGGGTCGATAATGTGAGCCTATTGGTGCAATTTGTTTAAACAAGTTTAGTAGTCACTTAAAAAAATTCTGAGAGCCTCTTCAGGCAGAGTCCATGTGTGTGCAAGAGCAAGGGTGTACCCAGGGTGTATGCTCTCAGCAAAGAAATCAGGAAAAAGGGAAGGAAATGAAAAAAAGTTGGCTTTAAAATATTCCATCAAAAATACTTTGATTTAGACTTTGCTTTGGCTGTTCTGTTATGAAATACTGCAGAGGTAGCGCCTTCAAAACATGGGGATAAATAAAAATACTTCAGCTAAACTGTGAGAGATTTCATACCCCTACATAAAACCCTACGCGAGATATTCTGAATTTCAGTTTTCCAAATTGCCTTATATTCAATTTAAACCCATCAGGCTTTGATCTCCCTTCTGCAGACCAAGTAGTTTTACATCTCAGTTTCACTCGCAGCCTCAGAATGGGCAATTGGGGGGTAAGAGAACTTCCACCTGTCGCTTCCAGTTTTAGGATCAGGACCCAGATTTGGCAAATCACTTGAGCATGTGCCTGACTTGAAGTAAAAGGTTTCCTTGAGTGGTGGTGCCCTTCCAGAAAGAGATGTCCTCCTTGGTCTCCTCAAGTAGCCAGTGCTTGAAATCGGGCTGAGCCAGGGAAGTTGCTTCCTCCCCAGCACCGTGGAGGACCAGATCCACAAAAACCCCAAAACTCAATCCCATTGACCTCCCTGCTGCCCTTCCCAGGGTAAAAAGGTTGGGAGAAGCGGGAGCAGCCTCCCGGCATTTGTGTCATTCCCCTCGCCGGAACAGCCCCCTCCGCTCCCCTTGTAGAGTATGTTAAGGCATTAATGAAATGCACAAAGCAAAGGGGCTCATCCATATAAATGGGTGATTTAAATAATGAGGAAGGAGGAAGGATGTGGTTCAGTGTCAGTACTGATTAATTAGGGCATAAAATAAATAACCCTCCTAACAACATTAGCTGCTTCCACTATAACTTACTCTATTAGTGAGTGATGGAGTTAATACAAGTGACAGTGTAATTACAGGTTAGTTAACCGACCCGTTATGACGTTTGCCTATTTTTGGGGGACGGACCTCTTTACGCGCACACGCTTTCCTGCTGGAAAGAAACCAACAGCAAAAACCTGATAAAAGTCGGTTGTTAACCCTGCACTTTCACCACTCGTCAGGCAGACTTTTTTTTTCCTCTTCCCCCCTCTTTGTGAAAGCCAACCAGGCCGATGCCAAAAGCACGAAATAATTCCCCCGTGCGCTTGTTTGATGTCACAGCTGAGGGCACGGTTGGGTATTGTGCTCTTCTGAGTAAGCGCGTTGATCTAACGTGTGGCCGCGCAACGAAATGATGAACAGATGTTAACAGGGAGTTTTTAACATCTTAGCTCTTTTGTATGGAAGTTTTATTGAAATGTTTTACCTGTTTAACTCTATGAGTGTCAGGCCAAAGCAAGAAGACATATACCAGGATTTATAGGGGTTTTGAGCAGATTTTTAAAAACAGCGCTGCTGCAGAGCAAATAACTGCCCATGTAACCAGCCATTTACATTTAATACTCCTATGGCTGCTGGCCAATAACGTCCACAGCTTGCGGTATGGATCACAAATTTCTCATGGAAAGAGAGCGAATGCAG
Source organism: Trogon surrucura (assembly GCA_020746105.1). Taxonomy (NCBI): domain Eukaryota; kingdom Metazoa; phylum Chordata; class Aves; order Trogoniformes; family Trogonidae; genus Trogon; species Trogon surrucura. The sequence continues at coordinate 4,673,691 of CM036625.1, read as the reverse complement.
AATTAGATCTCCTAAATTGTAACGCGTTACAACCCAAACTTCGCATTACCATAGGCCTTCAAACATGACATGAAATCCTTAGTTTGTTTAATGGCTCTGTGGAAGTCCTGAAGCTATTCTGAAATATTTTTAGCGGTTGGTCAATGCTGCCCCTTTATTTTCTGTAGGAAGGGAGGCAAGGGGGAGAAGGGAAGCAGACAATTTTCCTGTATTGTGACTACATGACAGTAGTATTAGTACGCTATTCTTAAAGTCTCTTTAGGTCAATACAGCTGAGAACAAGATTTGTAAATGGGAATTCGTCCGACCTTGATGACAGGTGATGTTGCCAAAGTCATAGACAATATGCTATTGTACAGGGCTTGCATGAGGTTTAGTACTTAAATAATGAGTCTTCTTTCCCCAAGTTATTGTGATTTTTTTTTTTCCCTAAGTCATCTGAAATAACTCACAACCTCACGGTGCCTCAGTTTCTCTACTTATATATAGGAGGTAAAATTGAGTTTGAATTACTTAAAGCCTCCAAAATACTTTAGGATTTGGGATAAATCACCCGAAAACTGTACATTGGCATTGAGAGAGCAACAAACCTTGACTTTTCAGAATTCATCCGTATTTCTCTTTCAGTGCGAGTTATAGCATCATCTTTTTTTTTTTTTTGCAGCGAGTCACTTTTTTTATATGCTATAGAAAGTCACTTTGAATTCAAATACAAAATGAGTCCATCCATCATGTTAGCAATTTAATTACCTCAACATATATATATTTTTTCAACAACAACAACCAAAAAAAACCCACCACCAACAACCACCAAAACCCCAAATACAACAACCCACCTCTATTATTTGTTGTGTGTGTGTATCTTATTACAGATTCATTGCCTGAGGACAAGCAGGGGCTGTCAGCAGGGCAGACCTTGTGGTTAGAAATGATGAGATGGGGAGCAGATAAGCCATGAAGCCCTCGTGCCTCCTGCTCGGGTCCGCTCCGCTCCGTGTTTGCTTGGGGCCTTACCTGTTAGATTCCCTGTAATCTTTGTTGCAACAGTGAAATGGTGCCTTGTAAAGCAATGGAGCGTGACAGGGATATTGAAAGGGTCGAACGAGGTAGAAATGTGATATTTTTCTGTCTTCTGTGGGCCCAGGAAACAGGAGTCCGGCTGCTGAGCTGGGTCTTGGCATTCACCGGCGCGTTCGCGGAGAGAAAGTTGTGAGATTTATCGTTTGGTGCTTGCAGAAGAGACAAAGTAAGCAGTGCCCGCGATTTATCTAATTGTTTAACCATCTGGTTTCGCAGCGACTGAAGAGTAAGCATTGAGGAAACTGGAAAACTATGGCAAGGCAGGGAAGAAGGGCTTTTATGTATTAAAGTTTTTATAGTAAAATTCACAAAATATCTAGATGTCCTAGTTGAGACAAATTTCATGGTTTGCAATTTTTTTTCTCTTTTTTTTTAAAGGGTTGGGTAATTCCATGGCCAATAAAATGTGGAGCAATTAAAGCAGAGATAATGAGAAGTGTAATGAGATGCCACATTTCGGGGCACGAGCGGATTCGAGAGTTGGGATGGAAAAGGAGATCCCACCGCCGTGCCCACATTTCAAGGCACACAGGCTTTTTCCAAACCATTAGCTAGGCAGGACGCCAGGTTTAATGACATATGTGATATTCGGAAGGACTCTGGTCTCATTGAGGCAGCCCTGTGATGTGTTATTTTCAGCACTCAGCTGGTTTTCTCATTTTAACGTCAAAACTGGCGGCTGCTTGTCAGTGTAGAGAAATGATGCTTTTCCTTTCCGTGCTCCAGCAGGAGCTGGGCTTGTCTGTGCAGACATGGAGATGGGTGCAGAGGTGGGACTTGGCAGAGTTCATCAAGTCACGGAGTAAATCCTTAAAGGTAGCTGGCAATAAATAACTGGTTTCGGTGCGTGAAGAGAGACTAACGCACTGATTTCTCAGTTATAGCTCTTGGAGGAAATAAGCAAAAGCATGTTTTGCAGGACTTGAAAGAAGCAGGAAAAAGCACACAGATGTGATGACTGAAGTGGAAGGGATAGAAGGATAATGTTTTAAAAGGACACAACTCAATCATTTTTATTCTCTTGGGTAGAAATCTACCCTGTGGAGTAGATGAGACCAGATACCCTTTCACTCCTTCTGTTGTCCTACATCCATCTTCATTAGGAGTTTTGCCCTACCAGGGTCCAAAGACCTCAGACTTTTGATTAGTTTCAGCTGGACTTTGGTATCAAACCTGAAAAACAGTTATTTTTTCTGCACATGTTACTTTTCCAGAAACAAAGGCACATCCTACAAACAAAGTCTTCAGGGAGGTTTAAAATTGGCCTGCAACAACTAGAGGAGAGAAACAAGCTGGCTCACTTTATATAAAAGACTATGCAGGTATCGACCCCAGAAAATTTGTCAAGTCAACACCTAATGATGGCTTAGCTGCCGGGCTTGGCCATGCAATATTTAAATCAGGCTCTGGTTTTTTACGCCTTGGTTTTTAACATATGGGGCCCGAATGAGTGAGGAGAAACAGAAGCGCAGTGTGAGCGTTTCTCCCCGGGAGCCAGAGTAGCTCTGCTGAAGTTTGGCCATAAACTCTTTAAATCACCACGTCTCTGGGGAAAGCTCGGGTGAGCCTCTCCGCATCTGCCATCGCCTGCATGTAAAACCAATCCTCCAGAAGCTTGTAAAGCACCAGGGGTGAAGGGAGAAGAATTTTTCCAGAAGCAGGATACTTGTCGCGTGCAGCAGGAGCGTGGGCAGAGCAGTCCCGGCACTGGGATGGTCGCTCCCAGCCCTAGGCACTGGGAGCAGCTGGTAAATAGCTGGAGGATGGGAGTTCTAGGCAAAACCAAAGTGTCCATCCTGGAGCTCTTGGTGATTCTCCTACTCAAAAGAAAGACAATAGTTTTCTACCAGAAAATTTAGACTCGTTAAACCTAAGAGGTTTTCATGAGAATCTTCTCCCTGCATTGAGGCTTCCCTTTGGAAATATTTATCGAGGTTGGGTGGAGCAAAAAGTTGTCTACACTGAGTGGTGAGCCTGTCTTCAGCAAGCCACTGCAGCCAAACTGGTGTTAAAACAAATGAGCCAACTTCAGCTTGGTCAGGTGTTTGATCCAGACCAGGGAGCTAAACCTGGCTTTGGCATATTGCAAGACATCATGTCCTGACCACCACCATCTGAAGACACTGAGTCTCTTCCTGAGATCTTGGTTTTGTCTGGAAGGGAAATCAGGACTAACGGGGAGTTTCAAAACTGGATAGCCAAAAAAAAATGAGCACGGCAGCCTGTGGCTTTGCAACCACCTGAGTCACTAAAGACACGATAGGCCAAGGTGGTTTCACTCACCTTGCAGGCTTTTCAGTTTGTGAGAAACAAAATATATAGCAGTGTGCTATTTACCAGTCATCTTCTGAAAGAAGGTGAATATGCAGATACCAAGGAACATCTGGCATCTTCATCCACACACCTGATAATGATATTGTTGAGCTGTTGGGAAAATCATTGAGAGGTTTTCTGTCACAGCATCAATGTTCTTGGGGAGATTGTCTGTATTTCCGTATTTTTTATGGGAAAGGTTGAAGTGACTTATTTAAAATTTACCATTTATCTTCAGCTTTTCCATTTTGTTTCTTCAGTCTCAGCATAGTTCTTGCTTTGAGATGTATATTTGAATCATCTGTTTATATTAAATGCAACTGCATAATACAACGTGTTTTCTCTTAACCATTCTGAAGCTTTAAAACATGGATTAAAAATGAATGGAATTAACCTAAGCAAGTTTAAATATTAAATTAAATACTAACTTACGTGCTTAGGTGACTATTAGTCCAGTATTTGTTGGCCTTTTAGCTTTCAGTTCCAATTTAGATATCTTTTTTCCACCCGCTGGTATTTCAGAATTACGTGAAAATTGAAATTTCCTATTTCTATGCAGCTTTGGCAATTTTATAAACTGGGGTTTCTGTGGTCTGAAAGAATTCCACAGGCAGGTGAGATGCACAGAAATATCATATTATAATTAAGAACTGAAACTAAATTTATCTTAATCTCAGTCCAGTGGTTTAAACCAAGGGATTTTAACATTTCTTTGCTTTGCGAACAAAGATGATGCCAAGAGCTGTATGCAGGATTTTACTGAGTGTAAGAATAGAAGCTCACGCGCGCCGAACAGGGTCGCTAAGGCTGCTTTAGTAAAACATAAATTCTGAGCCCTGCTCCCTGCCAGGCTGACGCGGGTGTGGACTCTCCGAAGCTTTTCTCGGTCGCGCTCGCAGGCTGGGAGGTTGCGATGGGAAACCCGCTCTCGCTGGACGTCGTCCAGGGAGGAACTCCGCACAGAGCACAGCCAAAAACCAGAGCGCTGCTTCCAGGTCCTTCAGAGTCAGAGCAGGCGAGAGCTCGAACACTTAAACCGAGCTAACAGGGAAACGTGAAGGCACCGCGGGGCAGATGTTGGGGGGTTCCTCATGTGCTTCAGGGATATTTAGGGGGTCTTGGGTGCGGGAAGCTCTCTGCAGAGGCTCGTGGTAAAGGAAAGTGATGAAGCTGCTGGATAATGAGCACGTTCCTCGTCCCTCTGAATCTCTGTGTGCTTTTTGGGCGTGTTTGAGCCAAATCCAGGTTTCTCAGCTGCTCTCAAGTGTGTCTGGATAAAGCGTAACAGCCTGAGTTATGCAGTCAGATGGGATGGCTGCCTCTGCCCTTTTGTCTAGTGAATGTAATAATAAATCTGATTTGTGTAAGCAGTTATTTTAGCTAGGTATTCGTGTATCCAGCTGTAGTTTTTAAGCTGCGCTGGTTGTCAGCATCTCTGCCTGGTGGGTATGCCCCAGTATTAAAACCAGGCAATTTTGATACTTGGGCTAAATGTGTGGGTGCAGTTACCAATACTGTCATTTTTTTAATGACAGTCCTTTTGAATGTGATGAGGAGGATCTATCATTTGTTTTTCTTTTGGATAAAGGCAAAGAAAAAGAAGCACACTACTGTTCTGAACTGACAGCTTTTAGGTTTAGCATTTGAATCAGGCGGGTTTTTTTTTTTTCCAGTGTGTTTTTAAAGCAGGGGAGTATTAATCTTAACCCATTTATGGAGCGACCCAAAATCAAATATAGCTTTACTAGCCAGAAATTAAGACAGGCTTTTCCAGCTCTGATTTGTTCGCTGTCCTTGAGATTTAGTGTCAGACAAACGTAACGTCCCATTATTTTGTACAGATTAACAACAATAAAAAATAAAAAAGCAGTGAATGGGAACGAGAATGCAGCATGCCCCCTCGTTTCCTTTCTCATGTGATGCTCTCTGTCTCGTAGCACTGGGCTGAAATCTCGTCAGAAAGAACGCCAGGTACCGTTGTACAAAGCGTATTTGGCAATTAAGTTTGAGGATAAAAAAAACTACTTTAAAAAAGAGTCCGGCTTCAAAGTGGGAAGCTCGCTAATAGGTTTGAAGCAAACGTGTTCCTGATTACACCCCATTAAGAAAGCGGAATGCAGCGAGCGCTGCTTCCCCCGAGGAAGCCCCAGCACGCACGGGATTTGGAGCCTGCAGCCAGCCCAGCAGACATGGCCAGACCTGCTGACCCTGTGAATTTTGCAGTATATTTTCAAAGATAATGTGTCTTTTGGGGTTCAGTGGGAAGGAGGGGAAGAGATCCTTCACAGCACAGATTTCGAAAGGCTCTGGAATAAGATCGGCCCGTTGTGCGTTTTGTTCTCGTGCGTGTGTGCCCACCTCTAATAACATACTAAACACTCAGAAGTTTTGCTGTGTTTTGCCGTGCTCATTTGTTCCGCGGCTGCCCTGTGTGCGTCCAAAGCGGCGCTGCCTGTTCCAAGTGGTTTCTGGTTTCTGTGCGATTCGTTTGAATCATAACGTGAGTCTGGGGTGAGTCGCTGTCGTGATGCGTCCCTGCCTGCGGAATATGAGAAATTTCTTCACCGTCTTTCATCAGAAAATCCCGTGGAAAATAAAGCTCACATGGTGAAAGGGCAGAGTGACTATTGCACACGCAGTGCCTGAACTGGTCTGTATAGCCAGGGATAGAAGTGCATCGCTGGCTTCTCTGTGATAAACCATCCCTGGTGGCTGGGAAACCTGTAGCTGCTGGGTGGGAGGTAGGACAAAGGGAAGGAAGGCTCTGGGATCTGATCAGAAATCACACCGCTAGTGTTATCAGCATTTCTTGGGAGAGTTACGTCATAACTCAGCTTTAGAACTGTGAATTTGTACATATGCCAGCTGTCCCAGGGGGGGTGCAGATTTTAAATGCGCACACATTTCATTCCGCGTGACAACACCTTGAAAACGTAGGTTAGTTAAGACAAACCGCCGTCAATTAAGTTTATTGGATGATGTCAGTGAGGGAGGTGATAGATATATATAATTATGGATTTAGAAAAAGGCCCACTCTTCTCTGGATCTGCAAACAGTTTGTCAATAACGGGAGAAAATTTATAGTGACAGTCGGCATGATTTTGCAATATGCAAAATGGACTTAATTATCAGCACGAGAAATCACTGCATGAAGTGTAAGGATTTTGATTTGTGGTTTTCTTCTTGTTTTCAAAACACACCATCTGCAAAGGCAGAATTATTTTCACAGCCCTTTGCTATGGATTTACTAGAAAGAGACCCATGTATTGCCTTCAGCTGGAGCTGAGCAGGATTCCTAGCAAGGTGCATGCAGCTGTGCCTGAGCCAATAGACTTTTACCATAATCAGAGACCAGCAGGTGCAATTTTCCTTGGTGCTCTTTTTGCCACTGGTAGGTGACGTTGTTAACAGCTGTCACTGAATTTTAATGACTTCTCATTTTATTTAATTGCAAGCCGTGACAACTAATAGTAAAGGGCAGTGACAACTAATAGTAAAGGAACGAAGACTTCAAACACTATCCCCAAATTATGTGTATCTGCTAGTTTTGGTAACTTCAGTTTTGTATTTTAGGAAATGGTTAAGTTGTTCTTGTGGTTTACACTGGCATCAATACTGGGAGAAGTATCCTACAAAAGCTCCAGGAGATTGTAATTTGTGGCAGATTTTTCTTCAAATTCTGAAAATTACTCCTCCTGGATCTCACATGTGTAATTCCTTCTACTCTGCACTACAAATATCCTTCTGACTTTGTCATCTCAGGTGTCTTCAGGATCATAAGCATTCAGTTAAAAGGATTGCACTACAATTCTCGTCTCCCCAGCTTCTCAGAGAGACCGATGGGCTTTGAGACCCAAAGAATGGTCCTGCCTCTCAAAAAGAATTTGATTCAAACTCCTGCTAAACTCATAGGGGTTTGAATAGATCTGCATGTGGCAAAAACATGTATTAAATATTGTAAGGGGTACATAATCATATGCAATGAATTTTGCAGTTGTTGGGCTGTTTATTATGATTATTGCTAGCAATTCATAGAATCATAGAATCATAGAATGTCAGGGATTGGAAGGGACCCCGAAAGATCATCAAGTCCAATCCCCCTGCCAGAGCAGGAATGCCTAGACTATACCACACAGGAACGTGTCCAGGCGGGTCTTGAATGTCTCCAGAGAAGGAGACTCCACACCCTCCCTGGGCAGCCTGTTCTAGGGCTCCGTCACCCTCACTGAGAAGAAGTTTCTTCTCGAGTTTAAGCGGAACCTCTTATCTTCCAGTTTCAGCCCATTACCCCTTGTCCTATCACTGGTTGTCACCGAGAAGAGCCTGGCTCCATCCTCGGGACACTCACCCTTGATATATTTGTAAACATTAATGAGGTCACCCCTCAGCCTCCTCTTCTCCAAACTAAAGAGCCCCAGCTCCCTCAGTCTTTTCTCATAAGGGAGATGTTCCACTCCCTTAATCATCCTAGCAATTAAATGAAGCAGGAGAAATTAACTTTGTCCCAGTACAGGGTTTGCAGTGCAAGCTGTTGGGTATGCTGAATGATGTCCCATCTACTCGCATACTTAGAAATTAGGCATCTGGTTTGCTGAATCGATTGGCATGTTTAGACCAGGATTTAGCCCTTCAGGTTTCCCTTTTCTTTTTACCCTTGAGGTGGGGAAAGGCAACCTCAACATGTTGGGGATTAGCTAAGAGTTCAGGCATTGTACTTAAGTGTACTCTCTAGGACTGATTTCATATTTAATCAATCTCTCAAGATGGGTTTCAAATCCAATATTGATGCTTTTTTTTTTTTCTCGGGACCGTAAGTTGTTTGATGATTCCTAGGAACTACTCTTGTAAAGGCTTAACCCACTATTTACTTATACAAAGTAAACAGTTGCAATAACAGCTTCAGTAATTTCCAAATCCCTACTTGGTTTAAGTTAATACCAACTGAGCACTACCCCATTCCCCTGCAGGCTGATGCCACTGTCTTTACTGAACACAGCAGCAATTCGTGCGTTGGATTTTGTCCATGTTCCTAGTGAGCCCGACCACCTCCTCTTCAGTGTGTTACAATTCCTTCGCTATTTGTTTTAATGTCCTCTCCTTCAGCTTGATTTACTCAAGTCTGTGCTTGGAACTGGCTAATGGTAAATTGATCCAAATGAAATTAAATGGGACAAACCTCATTGATTATGAAGAAACGGTTGTGTGAATTCAGCCGGACTGTGGTGGGTTCTCAAACCCTAGATTTTTCTTACAGCCACGTTTGTTATAATGTTATCCCAGTTTGCCAAATCGGATCATAATTCATCTCCTTTACTTCTGACCCAATGACTTTTTCAGTTTATTTTTGTTTCCTCAGTTGTTTTGTTTCTTGCCTGGTTGTCATGTTCCAGCTCTGTCGTTGCTGCACGGGGCAAAGGTGGTTAATATTACGTGTACTAACACTTCTTCCATTGGGGCAGCTGTAATCTGTACTGATAATGCTTGGCTTTGCACAGAGTTATTTTTATTCTTGCATTGACTGATTTTCTTTTTTTTCCAATACTGATGAAGAAAGGAGCTTCAGCATCTCAGATGTGTGTTTTGACATCTGTTTCCTCATGGAGTGATCTGTGTTTCAGAAATAGGTTATACTCGTGGGTCAAGAGCTCTTGCTTTAACTAGTGCTCATGCCTTGTATTCATGAAAGGCTGTAATTGATTCTCATCTCTTTTATGGAATAGTCCTATTTTCTTGCTGAATAGATGCTTCTGGTTCTTTTAAAGGTAGCATTCATCTCAATCAGCTCACTGTTGCTTTTTCACTACTGTCGCCCCAGAAGGAGCCCCATCACCTCCCTCCCCCCTTCAAATCATTCAAAATTACTCATTTTTATGTCTTAGATATCCAGACTCATTGGAGAGCTTCCCCTCACCAACAAGCAAAATACTAAATGTTTTGAGATTTAAGGTAAAATACTGAAAGTTGGTAACCCTGCCTTCAAGTGTCTTTGTTATAGGTGTAATTTTGGGGGAGGAAGCTGAAGTTGAAATGAGCTGAGGGATTTCCAGAGGCTGTACCTAATAGCATGGGCTCTTGTGGCTACCTCAGAGCTTAACGTTTCAAAACTGCAGATTCAAAGGGCTAATAGAAAAAAAGTCAAGTGCAAATCGGGTAAAATAAGAGAAGATCAGTCTTTGTAACCTGCCGTGAGGAGGGCATTCAGTCTCTCCACTCTCCTGTTGCATTTTGGAAATCTGTTGTTACCTGAGCTTCATGCCCACAGGATCCATAGGTGAATAAAGCCATGTGTGGGGAATAAAAATACCCAGTTCACACCTTGGACTGTCCCTCATTGCAGCGTGTCTAAGTACTGCAAAAAATAAATACCTTGGTATTGCTTATTTTTGTGCATAATTAGCCACCTTCTCTAGTGGGACGTGTCCCTGCCCATGGCAGTGGGTTGGAGACAGATGATTTTTAAGGTCCCTTCTAACGCAAACCATTCAATGATTCTATGATAATGTGTTTTGGTCTTGACTGTTCGCTACCAAAGAAGAAATTAAATGGTCATTTGGCCACCTTTCTCCACAGGTGCCGATGTTGCAGGCACCTTCTTTGAATCTTATGGGACAGTTTCTTGCATAAAGTTTTACTCAGAAAAATTGATATAGCACAATCTTGAGCCATTTTCAATGACATTTCAAACCAAGCCATTTTCAATGACATTTGAAAGAGAGAGAGAACATCTCAAGGTTTCTCTCTTTGCCTCATCATGACATGTAACTCCATAGCGGAGAAGGCCAGGAGCAAAAGGAATGAGAAACTAGAGCCCTGCAAAATCTTTGCAAGGTAACCTGGAGGCACATGGATAGAGCTTCCTCTTGAAGGCAGCTGGCTAGGCTGAGGTTTGCAAACTTTTTGCACAAATTTAAGCTCAGTTTCCAGTAAAACCTGGCCTGATTTATAATTTAAATCAAAGCCAGGTGGGATTTCATGTGACTGCAGGTGAGATCCCGTGGCCTCTCAAGGGTTTCGCTCCTTGAGCTGAGGCAATCAAACCCTCTGTGATATAACACTGATTTTTATTTTTTTTTTCCATGGGCTCCTGCAAATCAACACCGGTACGGTTTATGCAAGGACAAGGTTTGGAGTGGCTGGAGGGCAAATTTCACTAGAGCAATGTTGTGTGACAATGGACTTGATGTTATCCCATGCTGTGGGGCCTCAACCCTGGAGCTGGTGGGATATCCAGGGCTGGTGTTATATCCTAGGATGAAATAATCTGTGAGAGAGCCGGACATCTGATATAACTGCAATCCAATACTAACATAGTGTGTATGCCATAATGCTATTACACTTGCCAGTGCTGTTTTAATAGCACTATTCACATGGCATATGTACAGCAGACCATTAATGCTCTAGTGGATTTTTCTTTTTTCCCTAAGAAGAGAATAGGAGATTAAAAGTGGGTGGAAATTTCTTTGGAATTTACCAGTTAATTAAGATTCTCCTACCAAATAGCCACAGCCCACCGGCAAGCACACGGAATCCTCAGCTCTCACCTGCCTCCCTTCCCCAGTTCCTTCGTTTCTTTGGAGTTTGGCTGAAAGTCTGGACAGTGGTGGCTCTGCGTTATGTCTTTGAGATAATTTCAAAGGTTTTATGGCATTTTGTGACACTGGTTTCAGTGCAGAGGTAAACAAGTGAGTCATATAGTTCTGCATTAAGACGAATCGATGTCCTATACCGCGCTATTTACTTTATCATCAGGGCGGAAGGGTGGAGAAGTGGAAACTTTTTTTTTTATCTGGTTCGGGAGCTGAGGAGGGAACAGAGAGAGGTATTGAAGGTTCAAGTGAGCTGAATTGTTAAAGGGTTAAAATGCTCCTTTGACCTGATGGCACAATTTCATCTTCAGAATAGATTAATTCATGAAGGATCCAATTCCACCTTCATTTTGCTTGCAACCCTCGCTGATGTCATTAAAACATACATTCAAAGGGACAGCTAGGATATATGGGCCAAGCTTTAAAAATCTATAAGGATCATTAAAAAGCAGAGTTAAAATATTCATTTGCCCATGAATGGCACACAAAGACATTAAGCTTTTGATGGCTTTAGGCTTCTCAACAGAGAAACAAGGATTAGAATAGATTTCATAAATAAACAAATAAGTCATCTCAGTAATGTCTCCACACTAACATGTCCAGACTCGATTAAACTGTTCTCCATTAGAAATACGTATCCTGAAAGAGGTCGATGCTCCAACAGAAGCTGAGTTGGGGCGAACGCTTTCTCCAAAGTTCAAGTTTTGTATAAGATGAAATGCAAGAAATAAACGCCAGACTAAAGCACAACTGCTTTATCTTTCTGGCTACTGTGGATTTCCAACCGCCCCAGCTCCCGGCAGCGGGAAGCAGCCTACGCCGGTGTGTTTGCCCACGGTTTTACGGGCTTGATTGTCGCAACCCTCCCAAACACTTCAAAAGATACGGTTTTGCCTTGGTACTCTTTGTCCCAGAGGAGGATTGCAAGGTAACTTTAGAAAGCTCATGCTATTTCTGATATGCTGTCTTGGAGTTCCTCAGACATAATTCAGAGCTGGGTAATTGTTTTATGGGTTACTTAGCAAATCCAGATATATTTATTTAGCATAAATATGCCGATAAGTGAGTACTACTGAGAAGGTACTAACATTCTGTGCATGTCCTCACCTCAGCGCTTTGCTACGCAATCTTTGGTAAAATAAGAAGGGTCTTTGACATCGTACTGTTTGTTTAAACTAGCACCCCACATCAGCCATTGAACATCTTAAAAGAATTGTCTGGCATCAATTAAGTATTTTAATAAATGTTATCCGAATGCCAGCTGATCAGCAAACAGCGCTAAATGTTGTGACAGAAACTGTAGCAGCTCAGTTGAGAGCGGATGTGTGTCTGCTCTCCACATTTGCTTGGTGGTAGGCAATGCTGGAAAATCAGATATACCTGTTCTAGACTTTGATAATTCATAAATCTGTTGAGCAAGGTGAGTTCCATCATTAACCTTTAATCTTTTAGAAGCAAGTTGGCTGGAATCTATTTACTTTAACTAGCTTGTTCACTGATAATGCATGATTTTTAAATTTCCTTTTGTGCATTCCTTAGCTAAAGAAAAACACAGCTGTGTGTGAGACAAATTCTATTTATTTTCTCGTTAAGAAAAGTACAAGAAGATAGTATCATTGGAAAGCCAATAATAAAGAACTACTAAAGAACGCCTTTCGTCTGTTTGCTCTGCCACTTTACGAAGGCTTTCCAAACAATCTTTTCAGATGTATTAGTAAGGAAAGATATCTTAAAAGTCAAAGGAAGACAAAGTTAATGCATTTATAGAAGTACCATTCCAGATAACATTTTACCTGAGTGTTTAGATTAGTTAAATATTAGAAAGGTAGAGATAATGGCGTTGTTTGTATTCATAAATGTGGAAAGTTGCATTTTCAGGGCAGTGGAGTGTAAGGCATATCGAAGGTTTATCATCCTGGAATGTGTGGGGAGCTGCGTGCCCATCCGTGCAGCCAGGCTGCGCTCGCTCACCGAAACCCAGCGAAGGACACAGATGCTTTGGCTTAGAGTTTTAAATCTCGTTCTCAAAGGTATTCTGTTCATAGTTAAACAGTGGGAATGAGGAAAACTAGGTGGTGTCGGCCAGCTAACTGCCCGGACCCAGGGAACCTGCACAAGCACTGGTATTCTTGGCTGATATGTCGGGGAAAATGAGACTAAGGGCAAGTCTGGTCACTTTTAGAGCCTCCTGCAAACTCCATTTATAGGATATCACCTTTTCTCCTGTAAAGAAGATATAAATTTAACATCCACAAAGCACCCTAGAGCCTGGAAATGCCTCAGCACAATCTCCCTTAGGTATGGGCAGTCACATCTGTGTCCAGACTTGATGCTGACAGTCCAGCCACAAACACAGATGATAGCATGAGCTGGAGAAGACATGGCTGTGCATCCCCATGTGCACACGAATAAAATCGTGCAGCATCCCCTTTCTGCTCACCCAAACTTGAGGACGAGCCCACAGTCTTGCAGAGCTTGGAAGCAAAACCAGCCCCTATGCAGACTTCTTACAGAGGGGTGCGGCAACCCTGCCAACAATCCCAGCCAGTCTTTTTAGTCTCGTTACCATCCTCACAGGCAAATCTTCAAATATATGTGTTGAAATGATCTGACAATAATGGTCCTGGCTAAAATATTACGTTATTTTGACTGAATGTGGTTTAAACTGCCATCTGCTGGCTTTTCCTTTTCAGGGCCAATATTAAAAACCATGTTCCCTCTTACAGTAACCCTCATTCATATGAAAATAAAGCAGGCTGAGAAATACCTTCCCTCCTGCAACATACAACTGAAAATTGGAATACAGATGTTGCTGAGTGCAAAGGTAAATCCTGGTGCTTATAGGTAGGTTCCTCGGGGATGTTTTTGTTCAATTTACACCTAGAAGAGAAGTTTAGTTGCAAATGCACGTGTGCAACTTCCCCTGAAGTCAATGAGATGCACACATACACATGGTGAGCTGAGACAGTTGCTTTGCGGGTGTTTTTTTGCTTAAAAACGCAGCTTCCTGGAATATTACCTGGGATTTTTGCCAGAGCAAGTACCAAAGATGGCCTAGCTCCTTCTATTCAGTTACTTAAAAAAATTAACCTTTTTTTTCTTTTTGTTTTTGCCCCGAACTGTGAGAGGAGACTCCAATTATTCGGCTTGATATTTGGCAGTTACTTGAGAAGGAGGAGACTAATACCAATGGCTGCTTTGAATTATTTTCCCATTAGTCTTCTTTTAAAGCTTTTGAAATATCAGTGCATCACTGTCATTCATTGCTCAGAGGCATTGGCAAGATCTCTGGAGGACATGACTAGAGATGCGGTGACGTGCAGGACTGTGACATGAGTTCCGGCTGCTCGTCCTTACCAGGAATGGAACAGGATGCTGGGCTGGAGGGTGGAAATGCTCAGTGACAGGGGATGTTACTGCTTTCCAGAAATGGAAAAAAATAATAATTCCCTAAGCAGAGAAAGTAAAGAAGAACATCTAATGTTTCTTGTCTTAAAACCAGTAGAACTTTCTTCTGTAGTTTTAGGGAAAAAATGTGTGTCCTTGGGAGAAATAAGGAAGGGAGGAATAAGCATTTGTCTCAGAGGCAGGATGGGCCATATCTGCAACCACCACCAAAGACCTCATTTGCAGAGTCCTCCACCAAGCCCATGAGTCTCTGGAAGACCTTGCCGATGCTTATTCGCGGTGGCAAACTTGAACTCGTGGCGCAGTGGGACGATGCGAGTGTGCCAGCATCCTCCAGCCTGGTTAATGTTTGACCCTGGTTCCCATCAGCGAGTGTAGAGTTGTCCCACTCCCCTGACGTGCCAGCACGTGCTACCTCCGAGGAGCTCAGCCCACGAGAAACCCCCTCCAGGTCCAACACCACTGGCTCCTCTTGCGCTTCTTGGTTGACACAGGCTGAGCACGCCATAAGGGGATTATAAAACACCTTTCATCTGGGGGATCTCAAGGTGCTTTGCAAACATTGAGTCATTAATTCCCCCGAGTGGCCCTTTGAAGTTGGCAGGTATTATTGGGGGAGCAAAAGAGAGAGCGACGGTGGCCGCGCAGCGGCCGTGGCAGAGGAATGCAGTGACGACATTGATGACATGACTAATTTATTTAGCAAACTGAGTTTAGCATGGTAATGAGGATGTATTTGCCATCATCCCATCACTCATCAGATTTATGAGGCTCTCTAGGCAATGAGCACTGCTGTGACTAAGTTTAGTTTGATTTGTTCAATTAATTCCTCCAATTCATTTTGACTGAAGAAAACCCTGTAAGATTGTTTGGCAGGTTAGAGGCACCTCTGTTATAAACATGTGTGCATGTCTGCCTATGTATCTATACAGAAGCATGTGGCTAGAGGTGTCTATGATTATAAAGTGCATTAAGGTTTTACTTTTTCCTTTGAATCAATTTAGTCTTTTTATTTCTTGCTTTTGGCTCCATAAATATTAGTGTATGTGGTCTAATGTAGACCATTTCAAATTAAGGTAGTCTTTCTTATTTTTATTTTTTTATATATTTTGACATAAACTGGCATTATGGCAAGGCTTTGGTAGCATTCCTGTTCTTTCTTTGGGTATAATTCACCATCCAGGATGCTCAGCAAAGTAATACCTAAACACTCAGACTTCTATGTCCTATGAAGAGCAAATGATGTCACTGCTCCTGGTATCACAAACCCCATGTGGCAGAGTCATGACATCACTCTGTAGCTGGGACTGAAAGGACTTGTGGAGCCCCTTGGGCCATCCTTCGCTCAAAGTAGGTATGACACAGATTGGGTTGCTCAGGGCCTTGTCCAGCTGAGGTTGGAATGTCTCCGAAGATTGGAGATTGTCCCTGTGTCTGACGACCCTTGTTTCGAAAACATTTCTCCAAATATCTACTTGCTGGTGAGGCCGTGGCTTCTCGCCCATTGCTGGGAAGCTCAGAGGAGCATCCTGGTCCCCTGTGGACCTTCCCAGGAGGTAGCTGGAGGGCACTGATGTGCCTCTTGCCCTGCTGGGCACCGAGGACGCGACACAGTATAATCATAGAAAACAAAACCAAAGCAGCAGAGGGTGAATGCTATAGACATGGCCCTGCTGCTGCACCCTTTGCACTGGTGCCTTTTTTCGTCCTTTCTCTGCTTGTTGAGCTCCGATCATTAGGGAGCATCGATTTCCCAGCATGACTACAGCTCCCAGCAGCCTCTTTCCTTCAGCTTTGAGTAGTTAATTGGGTGTAAGATGATATTGAATCAAATGGATTTTGAACATATTTTGGCATTTGAAGGCTCATAGTACTCATGCGGTTGCTTCAGATATTCAGCTAATAAGAAGTTGCTTTTCTACTTCGTGGTTAGGATAGATTCTTCTTTTCCCCTTTCCTTTCTTTTTTATCCTTCCCTAAGTACAAAATCTGGTGCTCGGGAACATCATGTGAACTTAGAACAAGCCTCTGATATCGTGGAATCCAGAACCAATGAGTAGATTATACCAATCCATAAATGTCACTCTTTCAGCTGTGACTGATATTGCTAATGTTGCTCCTTTGTCTCTGGAGCTTTAGGGTATTGCCTGGGAGAGAGCAGAGCTTGGTTGTACAGAGTCTGAGCCAGGTGTCAGCACCAACAGCTTGAGTTTGTGCCACTGCTGGTGCTGCTCGTATGGTGCAAACATCTCGCAAACCCCAGGCAGAAACCAAGGCTCAGCTTGCTGGTCACTGTACAAAATTGGAGTTTACCAATTCTACCCTGCCTCTTTTAAAAGTAACTTAAAAAAAATTGTGTTATTGTTGACTTCATCTGCAGGAGTACCATGAGAAAACAAAACAAAATGAAGTTGTGGTGAAAAAGCATCACCTGGACTTTGCTCTGATGCTGAATATTTGAACAGACACAAAGAAAAATTTCCAGCCTCACTCCCAGTTTCTTGTATTGGTTTAAATCAGCCGTATGCTTACGTACCTTTTGGATTTGTCTTCTCTTGTGCCAGCCTCCATCGATGGTGTTGAAACATTTTAACTGTTCCAAACCAGCCAGATATAATTGGGGAAACAACAGCCAAAGAACCGTGCCAAGACCTGTGCGCAGCCATGGATATGCCCAGCCGCTGCCCGTGTCAGCAGCGCAAAAGAACAGTGCTGGTTTTATAGGCAAACCTGTTCACATAGATTCAGGGGAACTCAAAAAAAACAGATTCTGATCAGGACTATCACTGCTGAGCACGGGTAGTTGACAGCTCCTTAAACAGCAGATTTCTGCCCTGCTTTTGGCTAAGGAAGCGTATGGAGCCTGATAGAGAAATCAGTCCTCCAGCCGAGCAGGATGCTCAAACAAGCAGCCAGCAATGAGAGGAGTGGAGGTATAATTTTCACAGATTTAACCAAGAACAATGACACTATTTGCAACCAAGGGGCACAGCCAGAATTTATTTGCCGGAGTGCCAACGCGCGTTCCCTAGTGGGTAATTGGAAAATGAGAACAACCTGTCAAAGATTAGTCCAATTTCCAAAGCAAGCACAAGACGGTCTGATTTTGTTTATGAAAATGGAGCATCTAATTACAACTCCGATTTGAGTTTCAAAGTTGGTTATTCAGAGCTTTCGACTTGTACGTACACACTCGTTATTGGCGAGGGGTTAGGGCTAAATTCCAGTCAAGGTGGGTTAACCCTGCACGAGCCGAGCGCAGCATCTCCCAGGCTGGTGCCTATCTGCTCCCAACACCAACAGCGGCTTTACGGAAAGCAGCTGCTAATGCTCATAGGTTTGAGGGCTCCGGTAAAAACGGTTTTCATTACCATGTTTATTTTATGAGATACATAGTATATTCTGATGAGGGCTTCTGGTAGTAAATCTTGAAGTTTTGGCTTGGCTCATTTTTTTCGTGTGCTGTGATAAGACTCAGGGAGAAAGCGAAGCCCTGGATCTCACGGAAGGATGGGATAGAGGGGACAGAGAAGGGAGGGGGCAGAGTGGGGCTTGGCCCCTAGCAGTGTTTGCAACCCAAATCTGACCCCTCCCAGAGATGTTAACATGGGTTTACATCCGTAAACCCACGTTGGCAGTGGAGTCGTGTGGTTAGGAGCCAAGAGCAAACACAGTCCTGCACTGGTGAAACCCTGTTGCCTGTTGCTGAGCATTGCACATGCCTGTGGGCAGCGTGAGCTCGCTGCAGCAGGCATCACCTTGCCATTGCCTTGGTTTTTGGTGGCTAATGGCAACATATCACTTCCAGTGGTGGACCAGGAGAGAGTGAAAACACATTATTTTTGTGCTTTTTGATGCTGTCCTGTGCATTTAGGGTGAGGTTAGGTAAAAGGTCCCTTGTGTGTCTGAAGGGGAATGACCCATTCACTGATGATACAGTTGTGTTTTGTTTTACCTTGTGCTTGTCAGCATGTAGCTATGTGGAGGGGTTGTACATCTGCTCATAGATGCCCATTTATCAATTTACTTTTCTGGTTTTCTTCACAAACTCTTGTGGAAAGTAAAAAAGTGATGAAATGGCCATAGGGAACATCTCCCTTGCCATGGATGGGTTTCTCAGGAGCACGACAACAGCAGTTCTCCCTAATAGTCCGAATCCTTTGAGGCTCCCAAGAGTTTGAGTGAAAAGGAGCTTTTTCTGCAGAACACTTTAGCTTCATTGGTGTTTTGGTACAGGGCTGCTCACAAACTCTCAGCAAAGGGAGATGCTGGGGGTGCCGAGTGGGTGCTGCCTCTTGCCAATCACAGGAGCATTACCAGATCAGATCACATGCTTTAAAAATCTTGTGAGAAGAAATCTGGGTGACCTCAGCTTGATATGGGAACCTGCAAACGTGTCTCATTTCCATTGAAATGGGAGACCCCGTTATAAAAAGCAAATCACTGGAGGTATCTGCTTTCCCTGTCTAAACCTCAGATTCCTATTTATGCACAGTCCAAAATCTAATGACTGTAAATGCAAGGGACTATCCTGGGCAGTAATTTATGAGGGAGTGAAAGCCTTCCCTCGCAGTGATGGCCCCAGGAGGTGTCAGCTTGCAGACGTAGATGTCTGTCCCCACTGCTGGAGGTGGCTGTGGCTTTGGCTGGAGCTGGCTATGTTGAAGTGGTCTCTGTCTGGAAAGAGGATGAAAAGTTAGAGAGAAAGAGCTGAATACAAACTTCTGACTCTCATCTTACTTATTTTGTTGCTATTGTTAAAGACACCAGAGCGGGCACATAGTTCTGCCTCCTCGAAGGTTAGTCCAGCGTTGGGAGTGCAGCGCCTGCCGTGCGATGCCCTTCGAGCCACATCAAAGTCCAGCGCAAAGCAAGATTCCACCTTTGCAGGACAGGTGACCTCCACAGATTTTGCAGCGTGATGGCAGGAAAACCATTTTGCTTTTGCTTCGCGTTCCGATTCTGTGGCGGCATTTGAGCACAAGCTGCGATGCCCTCAGCTTGCTAAAGAGGGTTTGCTCTGCCTTTTCCAGAGCAGCCACAGCCACCGGCTCAGCCAGCTTATCTCCGGGAGGAGAAGGGATCGCTCAGTCCCCCCCATGTGAAGGAGACGACTCCTTCAGCATCCCCACGCTGTGTTGAGACAGCGCTGCAGCCTGGCTGCTCTCTGCAAAGCTAAACCTATCGTCTCGATGAAACATCTCCTCCTGCCAAAGCCAGCCCCGGCACTTTGAATCTATGTGCTTGTCACCGGAGCTTTCGCACATAACAATACGATGCATTGCAACTGCGTTATAAGAATCATAAAAAACCCTGGCACGCATAAGGCATTCACTTCATATAAATATTTCCAAAAAATTCAGTGATTGAAGACTCAAATCATAACGCAGTGCAGTCTTGTTTATTCCATAACATTATTTTTATTGCGGGATGACTTATACATAACCTTGAATTTCAAGTTCAGTAGAACAGACAAAGTATTTGTTTAGAGGGCAGGACGATTAAAACCATTTTTTTTCCCTGTTTGAATTGGATAAAATTGTAATATATCCTTTACGTCACAGTAGCACCCTAGTGGTTATCATATTGCATTAGTTACATGAGTTTTCAGTGAACATTATACAGTATATACTGCTTTCAGTAAATAGACCAGTCATGCTTATGGTTACATGAAAACTCAAGGAAATTTGTGATGACATTCCCTGCAGGTTAGTAATTCTACCCATTATTTATACAGGTTTGATTTGAGCTTTAAAATAATCTGGTGAAACTAGATAAGGCTCAACATTCTGCAAAAACTTTATTTCATCCAACTCTAGTGAGATTTTAGGCTAAATATTTGGGATTTACCAAATTCTACCATCAGGAATTTTCTGCTAGACAAAACAGATAGAAAAAATTCCCCCAAAAATTACTTCGAGTAACATAATTTTTGGGTTATTTTTACATCATGAAAAATAACATGACCTTAAGTTTAGAGTAAAATTTATTTTCCAAGTGGGTTGGAGGGCGCAGTTCCTCTCTGGTACCAAATCACTACTGATCCCTAACGGCGTGCTCCCCACATCGCCAGCGTAACGTGCAGCAACATTTGTGCTGCAGCCCATCTTTAGTAAACCACCACCTGCCCTAAGCAACCATTACAAATGGTGTTAAATAACCACTTCGCCAGCATCACCAGAGACCACCCAGTATCTGGGTAGCGACTTTCTCAGCTTCAGGTTTTATCGCCCACGCGACCCACCTGCCTGCACCCACGGGTATCGGCCCAAATCTGCCCAGGTCAGAGTTTGTGCACGGGATACGGGCATTTTCCATTTTTTCAGCATATTCACCAGAGATTTTACACGAGGCAACAGTTAAATAACGCTGTGCACTTAACACATGTCTGAGCATGTCCATCCTGATTTTGCAGAGCTCTTAAGTATCTGCTTAAATTGATGCATATGCTTAAAGCTTATCCCTGTAGAGTTAAGCATGAAAAGTATGTATTTAACCTTAAACATATGCTCAAATGCTTTGCTGAATGGAGACCATAAGGCCTAATCCAGTGATCATTTAAACCAATATTGCGTTCTTTCGGTGACTGCTGTGTGTGTCCATTCATCGTTTGAGTAGCGTAGATGGAGGAAAAAAAAAAGGAGCAGATATATCAGTGTTGTTGACGTGGAGTCCTTTATATGCAAAACCCTCTTAATTTTAATTATTCTGTTCAAGCCCGTTTGAAATGGACAGACAGTGTCAAATTTTTTTTTTTTTTTTTTTTTGGAGGGGGGGTTAGTTCCCTTGTTTCTTTTTTCAGTTTTTCCACTCTGTCTTGCTCCGGGTGGCCTCTGCGTTCCCACACAGAGCATCCGAGCTCCCGCTCAGCTCTGTTTAATAGAAAAACCTGTCTCTCTGTGGAAGAAACTATTTGTTAGCCCTGCGGACATCTCACGGTGTGTGGTTTACTGACAACTCTAGATGAAGCAGGTGACTTTCCAATTGCAACAAAAAAAAGAGAAGAAAACCCTGATGGCCACCTCTGCCTCCGTGCAAAGCCGAGCTCTTCCACCTGCACGGAGGCTGCAGCAGGCGTGTGTGGAGATTTCAGTTTGCCAGGGCAGTTCTTGAGTCTTAGTTTTTTGTGACCTGCGGGTTATTTTAAGGCACACGTAGCTTTTCCTTCCCGATGGCTGCTTTTTTTTCTCCCCCAGCCCTGCTGCCAATCCCCCCTTAGCCCTGCCAGCATCCCTGAGCCTGGGGACCCAGTTCCTCTGTACCTCCCCACCACCGCCTTGTGCAACCCTACCAACCGTGGAGCCCTGCACATGGGTCTCCTCATCCACACTGGTGTAAAGACCTAAGAAAAGACTCAACTCACGGCCAGCTAAAACCATCCATTCCCATATCTTAGGTAACACCTGCAGCAGATGCCGAGGAAAGCAACTTAGAAATTGAGGATGGAGCCACCCTTCCTTTGAGACACTGTTTTGGTTTCCAGTGATCCAAGACAAAGGTGGTATCCTTCACTGCAGCCCTGGGTGGACTTTGTGTCCATTAACTTGCTTAATTGTGCCTCTTTACTGATTTCTGCTGAAACTGGACGTTGTGCCCTACTGCACGCCACAGCTGCGATTGCTGATCCTAATGGATTTGCCGTACGCGGTACCAGGTCCACCGTAGTGCCGGAGCAGTGGGCAAGGCTTGTCCCCTTCTTCTAAACCTCCTCTTGTTGCACAGAGGGTAAAGCAACCTCAGGAGACCTCGGTCTTCTTGTAAAATAAAGTTACTTATAGATGTGTCCCTTTCTTAAGTGCTTTGGAGCTTACAGACGAAAGGAAGCTACCGTGTGTAATTGTTTGTTTATTGAACTGCTTGGTCAATACTTGGCGACCAACACCCCGTGCTTCACAGAACTTGGCTGAAACAGGCAGACTATTAAAAAAAAAATTCTTTTTTTGGCTTTTTTCCTTCTCTGTAATTGTCACTGAGTCCCTAACTGAAGGAGCTTGGCAAAATTTCCCTGATTCATCCAAAATAGTTGGAGGGGGAATCATATTTGTGCATTTGTAATTTGAATTTTTTAAAAAAAATACATTTCTTCAGCAATTTATAACTTATATGTTAAGGGTATAGAAAGCAGGACAAGAACGTACAGCTCTGCATAAGTGGAGGCTCCTGCTAGTTTTGCAAACCTCCCAGGCTCTTTCCTCTGCTAGAGCATAAAGGCAGATAAACCACGTTTTGTTTAGTTTGACAAAGTCGTTTGCTCCCAGGCTGGGAAACTGTACGCCAGCGTTCGGTCTGAAGTGGCTTTTTTGTGGCTGCATTCTAAACCCTTTAAAAAGGTTTGTAATGGAAACCCTGACAGACGGCACGAAAAGTGGCACTAAGTGAGCAGCGCTGTAATATTTGCAACTTCCTAGTGAGTTTGTAGATAGCGGGTAGTGAGTTATTTTGGCTGGCAACAGACTTTTAACATTCCCAGTTCTCATATCCCTTTGGTGCATGCGTATAATTCCAAGGTCAAAGGTAGCAGCAGGAGCTGTGGTCGTGCCCCGTCGTGGAGGCATGGTAAGCAGCATCTTCACGCTCTTTATTCCCTTGATGGGACAATCTCTTTTACGTTGGATATATTTTAGCACGTGACATACCTGTTCGTTATTTTGTGTATGGATCACAGCATTTCATAAGCCAGAAAAGAGTCTCTCGGTGAGTAATGGGGCTGATCTACACACACGTGCGACTAAATATTTAGAGGTGAGGATACTGGGTTGCGCAGCCCGGACATTGCTAGTTAGGAGGTATGGAGTGGGATGCTTTTGTTCCCTCTCAAATCAATAGTAGGGTTTCAGTGGGAAGAGATACGAATTTTTAAAATGCCCCATTAAGAGCCCAGTCCTGCCACCCTTGCTCACATGAGCAATCCCATTGATATCAGGGGAGTCTATTTGCCTGATTAAGGGCTAATTCTGTGAATAAGGATTTGCAGGAAATGGCCTTATCTCTTCTGCATACCACAGATCCTGCTCTCTAAAAGTGTTTGCTGTAAGCGCTTATCGTTTATGTAAGTGCCCTTCAATGGACATTTATATAATGGGGTAAATATTTTAAAAGTTGTGCAGCGCTTTAGCTATGCAGCGAGAAAGGACGCGAATGCTGCTGGCTGGAGCGTCGGGCACCTCTTCCCCAGGTGCCAGGAGTTATAAAAGGGAAACCATGCACCTGCAGCAAGGTTTGGGTAACGCGGTGCCGTGCAAGAGGGATCTAGGTATTAGCATTTTTTAAGTGGCACGTGTTAGGGCATAAAATACACCTCTGCCGAAAACAGGAGTAAAACCAGCTCAGAAGTAAGGCGGTTGCTTAATAATAAAAGGTTCGTTGTAACTTTGCGTGCTGGTGAGCCGTCAAGTGAAACTTCAGCCTTATAAATAATGGCGTTTCAAAAAGAAATCAAGAGGGCAAAATGTTTTGAGGACACGGCGAAACCCTGAATAGCGTGTCTTTCCTTGGAATATAGATATGCCATTATTTGTGGAGATTACTGGAAAAACGCATGCAGGGACTAAGAGAGGTTGACTGGTTTATTTTTTTTTAAAAAATGGAATAAACTCTTTTGCATTGTTTGTTAGCTGCAGAAACTGCGCCTCGCAAATTAATGAAAACCAAGTGATGCCTTTGAAGAAATTTTAAACGAACCTTAGCCGCTGCCTACGGCGACTTGCTCAAAGTGAAGGAAAAAAAATAAATAAATAAAATAAAATTAAGGTGAACTAGCCACTGTTACTAAGAGTCAATTGACAGAAGGCATGGGTCATTAATTTTGTGTCCTTTGTTTTGTCAGTTTGTTTTCGTGAGGCCTGGTAGAGAAAGTAAAACCAGTCAAGCTGAAAATTGTCTGCTCTGTAGCTTATTTCCCCTCCCAGCACGCCCTGACCCAGGGGAACGGGCTGCGGGGCCGTGGCCCTCCTGCCCCTCCCGGCCCCGTGCCCCCCATAACAGATAGGGTTTTGTTAGGGGAGCCCTGAATTCTGCCCCAGCTCGGCTTTAATCATGTGCAGGTTGCGAATGTCGGGAGGGATGAAATGTCTTCCCGCGTGCAACGGCTTTAGCGAGGGAGGGGAAAAGATCCCACCGTGCTTTTGGTCTCAGAGTAAACTCTGACTCAAAGTTGGAATTGGGGGAAAAAAAAAAAAAAAAAGCTGTGAGTGAAGCGAAGAAAAAAAAAAAGAGTGCTGTAGGATGAGGATGCTGATGCCCAACCACTGTGCTCCAGGAGCTGGGTGGGATCGCTTCTCCTTGCCAACACCTCCCACATCTCCTGTGAGGCTGAACTCTCTTATATTTACATAAATCCTTGAGGTTCTTCACTGAAATAATCACAGCTAGTCCAGTTTCATATGGATAGGAGTGGTTTAGCCCTCTGGTTGTGGTGGGAGTGGAGGTCCTACAGCTGGCACTGACCACCTCCCCGCGTGCTCCACACAATGCTCCGCAGATAGTTTTCTCCTTGAAACACAAGAACAGTTGGAGGGCTTCGAAGAAAGCAAATATGACACATTTGCAACCAAATCCCATAAAATTAGCAAGGAAAACACTTTTCTTTCTGTACTAGAGATGCAATAGGCGATAGGTGGTCATCGGATACACGACGGCAGATGCTCGCTGTTTTACTTTTCCGCACCCAGTGTCCCCACGTGAGACCCAGCAGCCCTGCCGCGTCATCAGTCATTTCCGTGGCCACCGAGCTGAACCCACGTAATCTCTCCCCAAGGTTTAAAAGATAGATGTGAACCTTTGGTACATCATTATACCAAATTAACTTGTTCCTCCGTGCCTGTAAGGTTTAGGTGGATCATTGAATTCCTCTTCATTTTTGGGTTGAAACAATCTTTTTCGTCATTAGGCTGGTTGCCAGAAGTGGGTGTTTGTGGCCGGGTGGTATCGCTAGGGCTGAGGGCCAGTGTGCTCATAAACAGAGAAGTGACATAATGTCTTTGGTATAATGAGACAGCTTAATGCAAAGCACCGCAGGAATTAGGGGACACGCTTCAAGGATGGAAATAAAGCGTATGGAAAACGCGTGGTTAGTGCTTTATCAAAAAGACACTGGAAAAAACCCACCGATTTGATTAAACACTCTTGGAATGTGGCTGTATTACCAAAAAAAATGATTACTTCAGTTCCATTATCTTAACGTTCATTGGAAATAAATTGCAATTAATGGAGTAGCCTTTAAACCAACAGTTAAAATTGATTTCGACGCGTGCCAAAGCCACGCAGTTCTGGCATTATCTTCTAGACACTGGATGTTGGTGGGAATGTGCCAAAAAGGTCTTTCTTCACGTCGAGAGATCGCTAACGTTTTTTTGTTGTATAATTTAGTATTGATGTTGCTTCATATTTGTTTTTAAGGGACCAAAACAGTTTGCTGAATCACTTTCATGGTTCATTAAAGCAAAAGCTGCAGCTTCTGTTCTGCCTGCCTAGATAACATTTTCAGATAAACACAATTTCCTGGAGTTTGTGCTTTTTTTGTGGTTTTGTGTTTTGTTTTCTCCCAGGTCAAGCCCAGAACCTTTACCTTGTGAAACAGATTACCCTTTCAAAATATTGTATGTTAAGTGTGTGTTGTTGCTTGTTATCTATAAATCAGATGCAGAGCCTTAATGCCCAAGAATGTTCTGTTAACTCTAAAGAGAAACGTTCACTTTTATATAGGAAAAAAAGTCTTGCCAGACAAGTTGGAAGTACCAGATGGAATAGGTTGTGCCACACGGATTATAAGATTTCCCCCCCTCCTCCCTTCTTATTGATGTCTTAAATTGAACATGTTCCATCTGTCTGCTCTCAATAATGAATACTTTTTTTTTTTATTTATTGTAAAGGTAACAAATTCCATATAGAATAAATTAATTCAAGCATGTAATGAAATGTGCTAGGAGTCTCTGTGTGTGTTGGAATTATGTGTAGAAATCTAATATAGTTCACGAACTGCAGCAGGTAAGACTGGTGGTAGAATTGACAGCTACTCAGGGAAGGGCAGCTAAAAGTTGCTCTTAAAAAATGATGCCAGAAGTTTGCAGCAAGAAGCCCAGGATCTCATAGATGAAGAGAAATTCGGTTATGCCACAGGTGTTTATTCTATTTAATAGCACTTGGATGTAGGGCTTTCAGTCGTGACAGGTCCCATTCCAGAGTGAAGGGGCTGTAAGTAGGTAGAAATGCGTATTTTTACCTGTATCAAGGCCTCTTCATGCCACTGGAAGGAAATGGAGCATCGTGTCCGTTAGGCTCCGGTTCCCCCTGCATCTCCTGAAGAGGAGGAACATCGTGCTGTTAGACCGAAAGCTTTTTTTAATTTCTCCTCACTGGAATAAGTCCAAAGGATATAAACTTCAAGCAAACTCAAGTGCTTCGTACACTCAAGCAAAAACAATGTAACCTTTTAATGCAGCGATGAGCTGTTTGGTTTCAGAGACTGATGTGTTTGGCCCGAGATAATTCCTCGCTCCTGCTTGAGAGTGTGTTTTACTTTCTCTTCTTTACTCTGTAGTGGCTTGAGATAAAGCCACTGGGCCTTTTTTTGCACAAGTTGCTATAAATAGAGAATTAAACGCAGACCTCTAAATGCTAGAAGAGGCACACTGTGCTGCTCAAAGTCGATTTTATTTTCGTATGAACATGCAAATATATGTATTTTTGTTCTTGCATCAATGAATTTTAAAGGGCTGTCTCTTTAAACTTTTGGGAACAGTTGGTTTTGATTTTGGATGTAATAATCTTTTCTTTCTGTGACAAGGGTTTTTATCTGGAATTGGAAATTACTCTTTCTTTACTTTACAGATAATTGATGCAGACCGAACTTGTTAAAGTCAAAACAAACAACTCGGCTCTTTATTACATGCTTATGTGCTTAGTCACCGACTTTATATTAGATTCTGCGAACGGTACAATTTATGCAGTGACATGTCGGAGACTTAATGTTGTAATTTTCCTGTTCCTAATGGAGAATTAAGAACCTGGAGAAGCTCGGAGGTTCACATGCGCGGAATCCCTACCGCTTGGGTGCAGAGGTCTCGCAAAAATTTAGTAAGTGAGAAGGAGAACAAAGATCCTTAGTTGGGGGGGAGTTAAAAAAAAAAAAAAAAAAAAGAAGAAAAATTGGATAGCCTGTGGCTGAGAAGCTGATTGGGACAGGTAGGCACAGTGGGGCGCGGGATAATGAGGCACATGGCAAATGTGATGCACAGATGTGAAGCCAACTGTAGCTTTGGTTCCAGGAGCCGCGCATGCCACAGCGCTGCGCCTCGGGGCTATGTCTACACCAGAACATTTGGAGCAGTAAACGACGGGCAACATTAGGTTCAAATTAATCTATTACTCCAGAGCTGTGAAATGTTGGTTGCTTGTTGCGGAATTACATCGCCTCTGGGTGAAATGTTTTAGGGAGATTTTAATGCACGCTCATGGCTCGCAGAGCAGATTAAGAGGAGAAAGGGAAATTAGAGGGGTTAGGAGGGCTGCAGAGGTGCACGTTTCTGGTTAAAGGATATGAAAAGGGCATTACATATTTCGCAAACAGACCTGCTCTCCCGTACCACCTGCTGGGACCGAAATATCCAACATTGTAATGAAGGCAGGTTTACAGAAGCCTTGTAAATAGTTTAGAAAGCAGATAGAGGCGACGTTGGCCTTCCCAGAAAATTTGGGAACGTTTCTTCTATCCCAGTCTAGGCTCCCTAAAGCCCCGACTGAGACAAAGGCAAACTTGGACTCACCTATTTACCGCTTCAACGTTGACCACGCCGTTAAATGACAGGTAGCCTCCTAAAGTTTCACAACACGTTATTAGGATTAAGTAATCAGATCCAAACTGTTTTCCCCCAGTACCTAAGTGGTCCTGGCAGGCCCCTTTAAACAAGGTCCAAAGGTCCAAACGGGTGTGTATTCCAAGCTGTAGCGTAAGATATTCTAAATCCTCGTCAATTAAATAAACTTTATTCGAGCGGCACAAGCTGTTTGGAACTATCTATAAAGAATATATTTCTTTTACTATATTGTTGCTTTTCTTATAAAAACACTTAATTGAAATGCCTAAGAGCTGCCCGGCACAAAAGTCAATAAAAAGCCTAGAATAGAGTTTATAGGGGTTGTCTATGTACATAATTAAATCCTTCAGGCACTTTAAAACTCTGCAAAATAAATGGTTATGCAAGAATGGCCTGCTGAGAGAAGAAATGCTTGTATCAGCTTTAAGCAGCTGCTCTCTGCTCGGCATTTCTGGGCTGGAATGAGAAAGCTATTAGAAGAGGGGACGACTGCAAGCCTCGTACAAATCATCTTTGCTACTGACACTTCGGGGAGTGCTTTAGGGTGGCTGTCAAGCCCAATGCAGAGCTGCAAAAGTCAACTGGCGTTATTTAAAAAGGGAGACGGTGGTGACAAAAGCAACATCGATGCCCAAATAACGTTAGGGGCCAGGGTGGAGGGAGCCGAGCCGGGAGTTAATACGGGCTGCGGCGAGGCACTGCTGGGCGAGCGCGCGTCTGAGTCCCGGGGCTGATGGAATAACAGAGGTTAATTGCTTGCAATGGTCTATTGCTGTAATAGGAGTAAAAGGGGAGGACTGTACTTAGATTTGATTTCACTGTTCTTCAGGGAATACAGATCGGGGGGGTGGGATTGTTATTAGGGGCAAAGGAAGTGGTGCTAAAAAAAGAAGAGTTTAATGAATGTAACCAATAGAAAAATTGTAGGTTTGTTTCTCCCTCTGGCCCTCAAAGTTATGATAAATGATAGCACAAGGAAAAGATAACCTACCATGAGAGTAGGATCACCAAGGCCAAATACTAAAACTCCCAGCTGACTGCCCCATACACTGCAGCCTCTGTTCGTGTTTATTTTTTCTGCTCACTCTTGGTTTCGTCAATCAGTATGATAGACGATAACTCCTGACTAGAGCAGCCTGTGTCCTGCTCTCTCACGGTGGGTAGCATGTTGTGGTTGGCGCCGTGCAGTCGGAGGATCACCCGCATCAGAAGCATCAGGGGATGAGGTGGGGAGCGCTCTTCCAGCAGCCCAGCTCCTGGGAGAATAGCAGGCAGCGGTGTTATCAGCATGCAGCCGCGCTGCCAAGAAAATGACCACACATTAGTAGCTTTGTTTGGGTAGAGTCTAGGGGGGGACGTCGCTCGCGGAAAAAAAAAAAATTGAGACGCTCTCTTTCTGTTAAATCATCCCGGTTGCTAGTGTTAAAAGATAGCTTGTTCAAAAAAAAAAAGAAACCATGCGCAGCTTGCCCGAGGCGAGGCCGCGACAAGGCTGCGAGCAGCTAGGAATTTGTAATTCTTGATGTCTCGAGAGGCGGACACGCACCCGTCCGTCTCGAGAAAGCAACAGGTTTGCGCTCGGCTTCTACGCCGAACCGCCTTCTACCGTGCCCGCGGGCAGCCTTGCCTTTCCCAGACCCTTGCCTTCCTTTTCCTTTGCCCCCGCCTTGCCTTTCCTCCTGCCTTTCCAGGAAATCTGGGAAAGAGAAAATAGCCTTTTGCCGGCCGCTGACATGTGAAGGGTTGCTTATTAAGCCAACAGCTCATCAGATGGATGGAATTTCCTGCACTCTATCTGCGGATCTCTGGCGTTGCTTATCTCTCCTCTCAGCGCTGCTAGTCACCATGTGCATTGTCGTCAAAGGTTTTGCTCCTATTTCGCTAATTAAGGAAAAGAGAAAGTGTGTTTACTGAAATCTCAGCTTTTTTGGGGGGTGGTTGACAGGGCTTGTGTTTGAATTTTGAACCGAGCACCCACCGCCTCCCCCAGCGAAGGAAGCAGCCAATGCGAAATTCTTTTGATATCTTGTGATGTAGCAGTGGTCAAACATTTCCTGTTCAACATTTTTTTTTTTTCCAATGTATTTGTGGTTCTTTTCCCAGGAACAAATGTTTCAGGATTTTGGTGGACTGGGCTTTACCAGGCACTTCAGGAAAAGCTGATAAACGCATCCACCAAGGAGCAGGACAGCTGACATGACAGCAGTCGCTTGGAGCATCCAAATGGGTTTTTTAGGAAAAAAAAAAATCCCCTGTGTGCTTGCCCCCTCAGTGTAAATTTCTTAAATGAAACACATCTTTCCTCATTCTCACCGGCCTCCCCCTAATAACTGCTGCTCTGTGTTGAGGTGAAATTTAACACTAGAATATTAGTTTTATTCCAGCTAATTATGTTACTGCTCATGAACCCTTGGATTTAGAGTTGGTCTGTTTCTAGTTATCCTGCCAAGTTTTTTACTTGACGGAGGGGGTCTGTTTCATACTACTTGGCCTCCCAACCTTTGTAACCCCTGGTTTCCTCTCTTTTCTGAATCACAATTTTATGTTCTCCTGTTCTGTGAAAAGATTGAAAGCTTGCTCAAGTACAAACTGGCCAAAAAAGCAGTAGTCATTTTTAGTAGATCTTTTCTTAGCAAAACGTTTTTTTGCTCAAAAAAGAAGGTAAATGCCGTTGTGACTGCTGATAGCAAGGAATCCAACTATTAATAAAAAGCAGAGAGGGGTCTGAAACAGGGCTTCCACTGTTACAATGGAGACATTTTCTGTGACTTTAGTGCAACACCTGTGGCTGCTCACATTGCTCGTGGCTGAAATAGTCCAGGTCTATGTAGAAAAAATGCCGTAGTTTCATTAACTTAGTTGTACTTTATGTCAGTGCTGTAGCAAGGGCTGGGCTCGAAGGGACCGGGCTTGGGGAGTGGGGACCGAGAGTGTGGTGGGTGGGACCTGGCACACAAGGGTCCTGTGGGGGGCTGCTCAGAAGATGCATGGGTGACCCTAAATCTCATGTGCCATGAGCGAGTGATCACTTGTGTGGCCAGCCACAAGTGGGGTCTGTGTGCGTGCCCAACCCGACCGTCCGGGCTGGTCCCCACGCTGGGGATGCTTCCCCACATCTGCACACCCATGGCCAGGACCTCTCTGCCTCCCAGCACAGCTCTGCCTCAAATCGGGGGGGGAAATAGAGTTAAAAGCACAGCACGTGGTAGAAGAGACGACTGCTAGGTATCTGTGTGCTCAAATTGTCCCAGGAAATATCTGTGAATGATTAAACTTCCCTGGTTGAATCGTGTTGTGCTCCTGCTTGCTATAAAAGAGATGCTCAGTGTTTTCCAAGTCAGATATTGCTGCTTGAATTGAATCTAGAGTCTGTTATCTGAGTTTTGGCTGCTCCCTGCATGCTCAGACCTCTGGGGCATTTCTACCACCATTCATGCCTCAAGAAATCATCTCTTGGTAGACATGCAACTGGTGTCCACCTCCCTCCTAAAGACATGTTGCTGCGACGGGCTGTAAGCAAACGGATGCATTTGCTACATCTCATGGTTAGTTTCTGCCAGCCAACATTCTCATTAGGTTTTAGTCATTGGCTTCCCAATATTCATTCTACTGTGGCTTCGTGTACTCTATCTAAAAGCTACAGTTGTCCATTCTGCATGAATTACTGCTGCGGAGGATCTGCATGTAACATCTTCATAGTCAGGCTGTGAGAAATGTATGGGGATGCTTATGCAAGAAGAACTAATTATTTCTTTTAAATACTGGAAGCAAAAAGAATTCAGGTGTGTATCATATCTGTTAGATTCTAATTGCTCGCATCATAGGAGAACAAGCCAATGGTGCTTTATTTGGTTTTGGATGAAAGTGGATTTTTGAGCATATTCAGGAAGTTTAAAAAAGGCAAACGGGACTCAGGTGCTTAGAGGCTTTAAATGGGCCTCCTTGGACTCTCCTCTTGGTTTCCATAAAAGCTAGCTCCTGAGACTTATCTTGGAAAGAGAATGACGTGTTTAACAAAGTAATTTACTTTCTGCTTGATAAATATATAGACAGTAAAACACGGCTAAACTGGTCGTTGAATTTAGGGGCAGGAAACGGGATTCCAGGCTTTTGACATAGCAGTGAAAGAGCTTCTGATTCGAAAGCGTGGGAAAAAAAGTTGCTTTGGCTCTTGGTTACTCTCTTTCTGTAGACAAGATGATTTTTAACAAAAATCATAAGAAACCAACATTGACTTATTTGATCTAAATTAAAGCATGTTTAAAAATTAAATACATCCAGCACTTAAACTCAGTTAATTGTCTTGACCAATGCAATTCAGTGATATGTGCTTCTTTTAGCTCATATTTCAATATGAATTTTATTGGCTTTTTATAGTCCTGCTCAATTCAAACCAGAATGTGCTGGGGCTTTCCCAGCCTTGGCTCCTGTGGGTCCAATTCTGTTTTTCTTCTTCAAGATCTGATTCTGCTCCCATTGTATTCTAGGACAAAACCTCCAGTAATGTCAGGAAACCAACAGCCTTTATTCCCACTGAGGCTGGTGGGAAGCAGAGCTGGGTAAGAATTACCAGGTTCTTCTGTTTTTGTAAACTAAACAATCCAGACTCCTTTGGTTCCCTCTCGTAGATGGTCTGTCCAAGTAACCCTGTTGTGAACCTGTTCCAGTCTAAATTTTATTCAACGCGAGTGACTCAGTTGCACGTAGCGTCCCTGAGAATCCCAGCAATGTGTTGTGTAATAGAGTGAATAGTCTCTCGCCTTAATTCATCCGAGATACACTTTGGCCCTTATCAAGGTGTGCCTCATTGATACCATGTAGTCATCCCTAATCATCACTCCATGAGCCTTTCTCAGTCCTAAGGGGTGAAGGACGAGTTTCGAGTTTGTAACAGATAACTTGCTATTTGTATTATTAAATGTCAAACCTCTTCTGCCTTTTTTATTTACACACCCCTACTTTCTGTGATAAAATCACTACTGAAAGCATTTAACAAGCACAGTGGGAAAATTGCCCTATAGAAAAGTCCATTAATAATTTTCCTTCAACCTATACCACTTGCTTTTTCCTGCCAATAACTTCTTCTGGACATTTCCAGACAAGCTGGAGGATAACTGAAAATCATGTAACAGAAGACTTGGAATAAATGCAAGTGTTGCACAGTCTTCAGCATCGATTTGCAGAACCAAGGGTGCAGTAAGCTTATACCTTGAGTTTTATAAGTCAAAAAGCTCCGCCAGATGTGTCAGTCTTCCTGAACAAACAAAAAATCTTTGAGGTCTCCCTGAAGACACTAATGAAGAAGAGACTGCATTGCTGGAAATGCAACATATATACTTCATTACTTTGCAAAGTGATTTTGTTAGCCACACAAAAACTGTTCACCTGCAAGTGAGGGGCGCTTCTGCTTTAGGGCAACAAGACCTTTGTTCCACGTGACATGCAAAATTTCTCCTTAAGCTTTAAAATCTTTTACTATGACTAAAGGAACACAAAGATTTAACCGTCCTCTCTGTCCAGTGGCTTTCTCTGCATAGTCGTTCTTCTCATGAATTTAAAATAGTTCGCTTCCAAAATGTAAAATCACGGTGAATTCAAGTAAAGTGACAGCATGCACTGGTTCATTACATTATGTGTCAGAGTAAATCAGTGGTCCCCTAGCTCCTTTTTGTTAGAGATCTCCTCTACGATGGCTTGGCAGATTGGCACTGCTTCTGTCTATCTCCCATGTCACTTTGCTTCCTATTCATGTACAATTACACTCTACATATGAGCTGCTTTTGCCACTTGCTCTGGTTTAAGCCCCTGCAGCACCAAAGAGAAGCTGCTTTGCTTTCAAAGCACCAGCCACAGATGTGTCCTTGAATCTGTTTTACAACTTTCATCCGATCCCTATTTCTCCTTCTACCAAGAAGAGGAGAAAATACGTAGTTTGGGTTTTGCTCTGGGTAGTAGTGTTATGAGTTGTGCATACAACATTGTGCATTGTTCATCTGAGGACCACTGAAAAGAATTGGGTGTGTGAGACAAAGCAAACAACTTGACCATGAAAATATCTGCACACTTTTGGGTACTTGTACATGAAGATACGTATGTGCTTGAGGTTTCTCTGAAGACCTTACCCTTATGCTAAACCGCCACTGACTGAGATTTCACCTTTGCTGTGGCTTCATATGTGAAATTAATTTATTTTGCAAAAAGTTGTTCATTGAGCTGCAATCTTTGCCGCTGTTTCTGCCATCCTCCGCGCAAACCCTGCTATGGATTCGGTAAAGGCAGACCTGTTCACAGCCAAGAACATTATCTCACCCAGCTGACTTACCGAGAGTTTTCTTATCATACGTTGTCATGCTGCATCGAAGGCTGAACGTTACTTTGCGTTTGAAGCCTTTAGAATTAACATTGACAAGGAGGGGGAAAAGAGCTCAGGGGAGGTTTGTTTGATTCCTCTCATGGTGAGGATCCAGCCTACAGTGATAAGCTTCTTACTCATTTTGGTGATTTTATTTGATAAGACCCTCCCAGGCCTTTAGAGGTCAAGATTAATTTACGCGCGTTTGTGGATGAGGATCTGCTGAGCTGTATTTTTTTGTCCGTAGCAAAGTTGGAAGCTCTGTGATCCCGCATCCCTTTTCACCGCCACGACACACTAGCACTGATTAGATGCTGGTCCTGGCTGGAACAAAGGGACATGTCCATGGGGTGAGGCGGGATGCTGGGGCTGGGCTCCTGCTCCCTGGCCCCTTGGGCTTCATTCAGCGGCAACGTCTCGCAGCCGCTTTGTT
Source organism: Trogon surrucura (assembly GCA_020746105.1). Classification (NCBI taxonomy): domain Eukaryota; kingdom Metazoa; phylum Chordata; class Aves; order Trogoniformes; family Trogonidae; genus Trogon; species Trogon surrucura. The sequence goes on along the minus strand of CM036625.1, from coordinate 4,638,705 downwards.
TATTTGTTCCGCGATTACGTGTATGAGCTTCCAGAATTTATGAGATCAGAGGTCAAGTGAGAGGTCACAGTTCACAGGTCAAGTGAGAGGCTAAAATTTGTGAAACCAAGGAAATGACAGGACAGTGCCAAGTGAAAGGTCAAAAGTCAAGTGAAAGGTTCAGCGTGGATGAAAGTGAGCAGCCTGCGCGCCAGCCGGACCACACACCCAAGTGGACCCATACCAATGTCCTCAGCATCAAAACCCAGCTGAAATTTCATTCCCTGGCATAGACCCAGGACAGGAGATGGGCTGAGCAGGCATCGCTCAGATCAAGCTTCAGCCCTGGTTGTGGTGGTGCAGTTTGAGGTTAATTGAGGTTGATTCAATCTTGGGCTCAGATAGGAATCGACAGCAATGAATTTTGAATTTCTTCTCACAAAACCTCCATCGGGATGGGACAAGTCAGAGTCAGTTTTATTTCTCTAGTATTTGTCAGCGTCAGTTTGTCCTTCCCACCTCTTCTGCTGCCTTTACATGCAAAATCAGTCTTGTACGTGTGTAAACCAGATCAATCAAGATGGCTGTTCCACATCTGAACACTGTTCCATCAGGGAACAATAATTTCCACTTGATTCTCATTTCAGCCTACTCTCCTAACAGCAGCTCGAGCTAGCAGGGCACACGCTCACATCGGGCTTCTGCTTTGTCCCTTAGGGATCTATAATTGTTATGTGTAAAGCTTTCCTGTCTTGTTTTTAGTTTGGTTGTTGTTGTCTTTTAAATAAAAAGCAGAACAAAATTCAATACCGATCAAGGCATTAGTTCATCTGAAATAGCTACTTTTAGCCTTGCTGCTGTTTTGCGATGACTTTTGTCCTGGTTGAGTTTCAAAGAGTCAAGAAATTTGAAGTAACTTCACGAGCTAAGAGAAAGAAAAAATACAGGGAAAAAATGATGTCATCCTTCCTTTCCTCCAGTCTTCTTCAGAAAGACTTCAAGCCAAACAATGAAGTCTGTTTTTTAAAGCAGGACGTTAACCAGTTGGTGGAACAAAATCAGTTTTGGCACATGTAATGGTGTAAAGAGCCATTGCAATAATTAGGCTTCATATTAAAAAAAAATGAGAGGACTTTTCCTTCCTAAACTGCATCCTTGTTCTCATGATAAGCCACGGTCCCCAGAGACGGGACTCCTGGGAATTGTCTTCCATTTGTCTTCTGTTGAGTTGGGCCTCTGAGAAGGTGACTCATCCCCGGTGAGAAAAAGAGGAAAATCAATTCTTAAATGGGATAGTAGGTGAATGTAAATCAGTTCTTGAGTTTATAGTCCTCACAGTTGCTTTATCTTGCCTACATCACTTGCATCCTCCCTAGATTAAACTTCAACTTCCCAGTGTTTGTCTGGCTTTCCAGTCCTCCTCAGAAAAGGGGGGACATAGAGTGAAGGTGTTGTGGGCTTGATGAGGGAGATCAAGATCATGATGCCAGCCTATGTCTACTCACAGGCTTCCTTGAAAATTGACATTTATGCTAAGAGCAGTTGCAGAGGGGTAGAACTACATGACTTCTAAAGGTCCTTTCCAACCCAAATAATTCTGTGATTCTAGGAAAAAGAGGTTGCAAATTGCAAAAGGCCACCAGTAGGTCTTTGACTTAAACCCAGCTCCACAGAAGAATTTAAGTGACGCAGCGCTGAGGTCTTCAACATCTAATCACTAAGCTCTGGTTCCAGCAATAACTTTCCTCCTCCTTTGAGCAAAGTGGTCCACCTCCTCCAGACCCTACTAGATTTTCCCCAGGTGAGGGTTTACAAAGCCAACATGCTACACATACCCACATTCACCATCAGGGGCCACAATGACATGCACGACATCTTAAATCCTTCTCCTCTGCCTCCTAATAGAGAGGTGTAAGATGAAACTGGTTTTAAACACTTTGATTATATTAATGTCATGTTTCTTCTAGCTGGTATTCTCCCACTCCAAATTACGTGGAGTATTATTTATTGTAAAGAGCGGTCGTGCTGTTAGGAATTGCAGTGAATGCCATCACTGCTCTCATTTGCTGCCCATTTGTTCTCTGCCTTGCATGGTTCCCAGCAGTGTGGGGGACAGTTTGTTGAGTGGCATGTTAATACTATTTATTTTTTTAAGCCTAACTAGGGGTATAAAATTCCCAGTCAAAATGCTGTCATGTTCTCTGAGCACTGGTAAATGAGTATCTCCTTACAACTGTTTTCTTTCTAGCAGAAAAGTCTAACTTGGTGTATACACGTAGGAGTGTTCAGTGTTCTCTGGGAAATGGGACTGACAAAGAAACCTCTCAAGTCATCTAAGGCCAAATTCTTTCCACAGAAATCTGTATGTATGGGACCCGCTGAACTTGCACATGTATATCTGAGGGCAGATTTTGACCCTAGGTAAGCAAACAGCTACGACCAAAGGGTTGTTTACTTTTCCTAAGTTTTTGCCTTTCCTGGGTATTAATATTACTCCCATAAATTTTGTTGAGCTACACTTTCAAAAGTTAAGACTCTGGGCCCCAGAGGATGAAATACAGCAGCCCAATTACACACAACCAGAGCCAGGCTCTAAAAGACAGGAGTTTTTGAAAGACACGAACAATATTTAGAGATCTGGTTAATATTAATTCCTTTGGGAGCTATAAGTCTGGCCATTAATAGGCTTAGAGTGATAAAAATGGCAATATGGTGTGCACGTATAGATGATATTGTCAAAAAGAAGCAATTAGTAGCACAGAAAGCTTGTGCACATATGGCGAGCAGGCTGAAATGAGAAATACTGCCAGTAATATGATAACAGAGTTAATGGCAAAAGAAGAATGAAACAGTAGCACGATTTGCTCCTCACCTAAACAGAGCTCAGATTTATTTTTTTTTTTAAATCCAAACAGATTTTCCTTCTATAAGATTTTTTCATCCAAGCAGATTTTCTTTCTCATTCTCTCTGACTACAGCAAAGGTCCTGAGTCAAGACAAAAGACAAATGGTTCTTGTCTACCTTCCTTACGCATATTTGACTGAGACTAGAGAATGTGATTATTTGCTGGAAGATCTTGCAGAAATTGGGGCTGAAAGCCACGAGCTGAGTCTCTCCAAACTCAGTAGAAATGCTGGCGACAGCATCCAAATCTGAAGCATCCCCCCACCCAGGTCTAACTTGTCAAGTGTTTTAAATTGGCCAAATACTGTGTTCCCTACCAACTCTTCTAATCACAGAAGAGGAGTATTTGGGCCCAGACTTGCAGCCTAACGGGTTCTGAGCTCCTGATTTCAGTGTGTTTCAAGAAGGTACCAAACAACTGGGGGATGTTGCTTACAGGCTGCGTAGATCCCGTTCTGATGTTGCAGGTAATTGACTGACTTATCTCCCAAGTGCATTCAAAGCCTTGTATGCTTTCATCTTTATCTCATTATGCTCTTTTAGGGTTAAAACCGAGGAGTTTACAGGGCAGCTAAAATGCTCTCTCCATCCTTGGAAGGGGAGAAGTTACCATAAACATAACCCTGCCGGGCTTTGAGCCGAGTGAGAGCTTTTTTGCGTTTGGGCTTTGGAAAGGTATACACCTGTCACTCTAAAACGGAGCAGATGGGGTTTAATCTTATCTGCTCACCGTAGATTTGTTGTCAGAAGGAAGTGAGGTAAGGGCAAGTGGTAAATGCAGCACAGTTTATCTGCCATGCGGGATACGCTCTTCCCTCCACGCGTCGCCTAAAGAAATTGGTGAATGGGAACATTTTGACTTCCCCTGAGCAATTGTGTTCTCAGTTCTTATCTTACGCTCTTGAATAAATAATTGATATTATAGGAACAAAAGACCCTGAAAGCAAATTGGCTTCTCTTATGGGTTCTTGCAAGCTTAAATGATATTTTGATTACTTCTCTTATTCTTACTAGTATACTTTGGCCTCTTTCACTCCACTGGCTGCTGGTGACAAACCCTAGCATCTGTTGAATATTTTGGCAAGACCACTGCCTAGGATAGTGCCATTCTCTTTTTCACACACCTCGTGAGAAAAACCCCTGCAACCTGTGTCATTGCTGGTAAATAACAACTTTTTATCAATATTGATCGCTGCTTTGTCCTTTTGCATTACTCTATTTTTTTCTCCTACTAATTTTTCAGAGGTTATTGCACAGATAGTAACAACTGAATGGCGTTCATATAAAGAAACCTCTGTAGCAGATATGTGCTCTTGCCACTTTTGCCTCTGGAACTGCCTGATCCTGCACATGGTGTGTGAAAACTACTTGTGCTTCCTTTAAGATATTGTCTTTTCAAAATTGCACGTAACTTTAGAGATCCAGGTCTGATTATAGGGTCAGCAAAGGAAAGGGTAATCACTCAAGCTTCAGTGGGTCTAATCGCTCCCTGCGGAGCGATAATTATTGTTCTTCACCACGCTCAGACTGCAAGCAGTGTCTGCTGTCACATAGCTTTACTTGCTTCCTGCCCTCTACTAGAATATTAAATCCTCCAACTGGCAAACTGCTTTGACTCTCTACAATAAAAAAAAAAGAAAATAAACCGCTGTCTGTTGAAGCAGAATGCCGAGATATTCACACAATAAAACGTGACACCTTATGTATCATGCACTGAAAGAAACATCAGGAAAGTTTCCGGCATGAAGACTACTGAAAGCTATGTCAAATATGGGCATCTATCATTTGTATTTAGAAAACAGGAAATTATTTGGCCCATCTTTTCCTGGCTGGAATGTGGGAGACGAATCTGGGACCGCGGAGCGTAATTATTCACAACTCGGAATATGGAAACCTGCACAGCACTACTGAAAGCAGGCCAGGAAATAGCTAAAATATCAAAATGATCTGAAAAGGAATAGAAGGTGCCAAAAGGTTGAGAGCTTGTTAAAAATTGACCTGCACTTAAGGGCTTGGTAGAAAATCTAGAAAGGATTGCAGTCAGTTTGGGGGAGTTAGAGGAAAATACAAAACCATTGCCCATCTTGGCAATTGGAAAAGACTGGAGTAAGCCGGAATTTGGAGTTTTCATCTACTGGAAATATTAGATATCACATTGGTATGTTTATTTTCTAATTTCAGTAACGGAAGAATGGCAGTAGTATCCCACAAGCTGGAAATGCCTGCATGCTAGAGGTGATGCTGCTCATATCCCAAGAATTTTTGTCTCTTGTTTTTTGGGCCTGATCTAAGGGCCACTGGAGTCAACAGGAGTCTTTCAGAGGAATTTGGATCAAATTCTAGTTCTCTGTTTACATAATTATAAAACTCTTCTGTTGGGAGCAGTTCAATAATGGGAGAGCACAAGCCAAGGTTTTCATAAATACTTTCTACTGCCTGTTTGCAGAAGATATTTCTCCTCCAGTCCCAGCTTCACTTTTGGCATTTTGCTCCGTCCTAGAGTGTTTAGGTTGTCTGATGTCTCCAGGTCCTGTAGAATCAGTCTCCCAGCTGCTAAAACTGGCTCCCAAAGAAAACACTCGTTGAGGTTTGCTCGTAGTGTGCTCTGGAAAGAGAGCAAACAGCAGACGTGAAGGACCGGAGCCGGCGTGTTACAAAAATACCGACTATACTTTCCAATTACATCACAGCCGTGAAACAGCCTTGACACGGCACAACGGAAGAGGTGCCACCTCGCTAGGATGCTGATAGGGTTGCTGGTATGAGCAGATGCTGGAGCAATCCTGGAGATTTTTATGCCTGAGCCAGGAAATCAAAACCCATGCCGAGGTTCAGGGTGGGATTTGCTTTGGGGAAAACGCCAATGAGAACTGTTAAGAAATGCACCAAAAGTTTTAAAAATGGATGCCTAAAGTTAGGCTCCTATACCTATATTTAAGGTTCTGAGTAAGTCTGGCCTGATGTAAAAAAAAATGCTGGCAGTGGGGGTCAGCATGCCCCATTGGGAACTCTTCCCACTACATTTTAATGAAAAAGTAAAACCTAAAAACTAGATGATGTCTTTCACAAAGAAGCATCGGTAAGAGAAAGACTTACTCAGCAACACAACTGCTAGAGCTGCAAAATGACCTCAGGAATTCACATACTGCAAGTAAATATTTATTGCCCTTAAATGGTTGGCCCCAAAAGCAAGCGTTCGCATTCTGGCCAACCATGTGGAAACCGAGTTCATGCACATGTTGTCAGCCATAGGCCCTGCACCACATCATTAATCTGCGATGAGTATTTGGGAGGAAGAGGCTGGGTGTGTGGGGAAGCCATGGGCTCGGTCCCGCAGTGTGAAGGGGAAGATCGTGTAACAACAGAAAAACAGAGTGGGTGTCACAAAACCCAAGCCACTGGTGTCTGGCAGCAGTGAAATTTATGATAAAGTTTCTCTTCTTTGTCTACCCTACATGAAAGGAATGCTGCAATAAAGATAAATAGAATGTTTTATACAATTACCTGCTTCCATGGTGCCCCCTGTAACGTTTTAATTAGTATGTTCTCCTCTGAAGAACCAGAGCAGCATCTCCTAAAACTTCAGTTATTTCCTCACCACCTTTTTCCTCATTATTAACATACTTATGAGATATTCTTTTAGTGCCGTCATTAATTGATAAGCTTCACGTATGTACTATCGTAGATGTCTTTAAAAGTGTAATAGGGTTTTTGAAGTCATTTCGTCCGACTGTGAGACTGTTGATTACCACCTTTTCATGAGCAGCTGGAAGAACCGATACCACTGGCAAAATCAACGAATGCAGATGTAAGGAAAAAAAAAAGTTAAAGAACTGTACTAAAATCACCTTCAACTTCTGGAGTTTCTTTGTAATTTTTAGAATTTTGACACAAAATTGATTAAATCAGAGGTTATAGTTTTTCAGAAGCCAAAAATATATCCCCGAAGTGATAAATTACCTTTGTTCTCAGTTAAACCAATTTATTATGTTCAGAAAAAATCACGACATGCCATTTTGGCAGAAGACTGTGTCGAGTATCAGTTTATTGTTTAAGGGATTTTGAAGATGGGGACTATGGGCTGCAGTCTGAGGAAAATGAAAGAGAATAGAGTTTTGTATTTCCCCAAATGTATCAATACTAACGTATTTAGGGATTCCAACTTACGTTTTATGGATGTGTTAGGGCTGAACCCCAGTTGACCAGTACAATAAGCATCAAGATCTGTGCACATAAGCAACGCTCTCTGTATGCTGTCCAAAGCTCTTTGGTATTTATGGCAGACTCAACTGGGTGAGTGAGGGATACGATCTTAAATGTAAAGTTGAGTTTTCCTGGACTACTACTACTTATTTCTTTTCTGCTCGGTATTGTGAGCATGCAGTGATTTCCGTGGGTATCTGTTCTCTATCATTAGTAAGCCTTTCTGGTGTTTTAAAACCTATTTCCCACGAATTCCTGATCATAACGGGTATTTTAAAAACTGATTTTCTTTGACCAAAAATCATTATTACTTGCTCAGACAAAACCTATTAAGGATTCCTTACATGACAGACCACTGCTATTGAAAGGAAGATTTTTTTCCTGATCCAACACAGCAGAATTATTTGTACAATTGTTCATAATCTGTCGGTGTGTAATCTGTCATTTGCAGCAGTTTTTTCCTCCATCAGCCTGAATTACTTGTTGACCAAGGCAAACACTCTCCCAAACGTCTCTGGAGGCCTAATTCAGGCTTTTTGAACCTCTCCATTTTGAAGTCAAGAGTTTTTAAGTGGTCTAATTCAACACAAAATAAAAGCAATGAAAGGTTTGCACCCATTTCGGTGAGCGCTGTCTGGCCCTAACCCCATACAAGAATTATCTCCTGATTTTTCTTAGCGAGGGCCTCGCGGATCGCCCCGCATGATCAATACTTGCTGCAAAGAGTGAGTTCAGGGATGGAAAGTTGCAATCTGAGACGATTTATTCGTTGCTATTGTGATTGGTTAGGGATAAAAGCTGGTGGAACACAAAACCCTTCTGAGTTTTAACTACAGTGCTGAACGCTATAATTATTTTAAAAAATACATATCCTCATTCTACTTAGGAGTCTGTTTGCTATAATTCACCCCTATGTTAATAGCCTCCTAACATATACGAATGTATGCTAAAATGGGTTTTAAACTACTAGATTTATGGCTTGGCAGACTGGTAAATGCACAATTATAGTTCATAATAGGTAGGTATCTGCTGTCCATTGATTTTTCTCTTGTTCTATTTCCTTCCAGAGTGATGTCATTAGACATTACACGGATGACTAATAGTCCTAAGGAATGACATTCACGTGCCAGAATGCCACATGTCGGTGTTCCCGTACGGGCTCCGTCCGCCATAAGATGGCAAAAACACCCCGGAGCATTTCTGCTGCAGCGAATCCTCAGCCTTGCCAAATCCGTGGCGGTTCGGCAGCAATTCAGCTGGGGAAAAAAAAAAAAAAAAAAGAAAGAAAATTTAAAAAAAAAAGGATAAAACCACAAAAGCTATTTAGGAGCTCTGAATATCTTTGTAATCAGATTGCTGGGAGTGCGTTTGGACTTGTATCTACTCATTCTGCGGTGACGGAAGTAAAGGAACTATCCAGTGAGCTATCTGGTTTTCCCAGAATTGTTTGTACTGCTGACCTTTATATCTACTCATTTAACCTAATTGTTTTTAGCCTTTTGAGGAAGAATCTCAGATGAGAAAAGCAACTCAATATGTATCAGAGATCCTATCTGCTGCAACTTTTGTTTTAATTTAAAGCAGACCCGGCATCGTTTTGTGCGCCTGTTGCGTAGTACCAAAGTCAGGAATTTGTTGTGGGATTTTTTAATAAAATCATAGACCCGAGACAGAGGTCCCTGGACACAGGGAGTGTGATCTGGGGGTGGGGTTGCCGAGACGCCTCTTGCCCGAACGCATTTCCTGATGTTCTCCGTCTGGGGCAGCTTTTGATGTGGTACTTTCTTGTGGGAGAGTGGGGAGCACCATTTTGGGGTGGTGGCCAAGCTGGCTCCGTCGGCTTTGTCTGAGTCCAAGACGGGACAATCCACTGCCAGAGTGTTATAGCGGGAAATCTGGCTCTCAACATCCATAAAACTCCCTCTCCAAATGGAATTTCCCAGACGAAATGAGAATATTGAGTTTTCTCAGTATGCCTTGTTTGAAATCGGAGTGGGGCAGCCTTGACTTCTTCCGGGGGACGTATTAAATCTGTAATAGTCGTGTTTTTCTTCCTCCTTCCATCAGATTCCAGTATCTTGGAAGGGAGTTGGGAGGCTTGTGACATATACAAAGTGTTTGCTGACGGTTAATAGAAAAGAATCTGGGTTATCCAATAAACATGCCCCAAACTTTCAACTCGTAGCGAGCTTAGGTTCAAACAGTAGCTCTGACTACTGCAAAGCAGTTATGGAGCGAAATAGCAAAGTGATATGCAAAAGCTCACACTAAGTATATCACTTTGCTTCAGAATTCCTGCATTTACTGCTAATGCAAGAAGTAGCCTTTGAACTCTAATCTGGTGTCTCCGGAGTAGTTCATAACCGAAGGCACTTCTTTCATCGTAACAGGGTGACAGTGATCCAGACTTGCAGAGCATTTGGTACAGTCCCAAAGCCGGATAATAAACAAGATAGGCTTTGCATTTCTTAGCATACCAGCCTTTTGCAAAGACGTTTCAGGGATCCTGCCTCGCAACTTCCATCTGACATAAAGGAGTATTAGTGTCATTTCCTTGCCTGAAGAAATATGAATGTTGTTGTCTTGTGTACGGTGAAAAGGGGAAAATGGCGGTTTTGTGACTTTCTTTTGGTTTGTGCACGAAGCCACCAGCAGAACTATTTCTTTGGCTTTTTTTTTTGCAGAGGGAGCAAGACCAGAGAGCAGAGTTTATGTTTCTACACTGCTGCAAAGCAATCACCTATAAGGAATATTTCACCCGCTTAGACTATCAACTTTTTGTCACCCTGGGTGGTCATGAAGCAAGATATTGGTCTTAACCACTTAGGATCTAGGAGAGCTGGATATTTCTAGTACTTGGTTGAATTTGCCTTCATGAATCAGAAAATATGACACAACCTGTTTTCTCTTTCCATAACAAATACGCTTTCGTCTTCACTTGTAAACAGTCTGTCTGCCTTGGTTCAGGGAGCAGACATCTCGCTTTGCTCTTGGCAAGGGTTGTCCAATGGAGGCTGTGACTAGCAGTGCCCAGGCTCTTCTGCCACTGAGCATCCCCTGCAAAACCCCTGAGAAGCTGCTTATTTGCACCCTAGTGTGACCCTATGCTGGAGATTAGGTAATGGTCAACCTGGGAAAAATACTGAAATTTTAAGGACTTCTGTGAGAGACCTCAAATTAGCCTTTTATGCCAGCAGCAACATTTTTTCTGGGCCTTTTAATGGGATATATTCTTTCTGCTTTCATTAAAAAGATGTTGCGATCTCACTGTTTAGTTGAGTAAGACACTGTTCCTCCATAATAGCATTAATTTTTTATTCATTTTTTATGTGTCGTCAACTTGATTATGAAGACAATAATTTAATTTGCAAAACCTTTCTTTTTTTTTCTCAGCTTCAGCAGTGCTACTAAATGTGGGTGTAGATAAATGACCGCAGGAAAACTTCACAAAATTAGTGTTTACACGTAATCTGGCAATGAGCTATAATTTGATTGGTAAAAAAATCATTTTGTGTACCTCTGCCCCTATTCTGCTGGATAATGAAAATTTATATCTATGTTTCAGACATCTGGGGAGGATGTGACAGCTTTGGGGCTGAATGAAAGATTATGCCACAGTGACCCCTGTCAGCATTTCCTCGTGGACTGGTTACCCGAAACCCAGTGGCAGTTAGGCTACTTTCTTTTTTATTTTTTTTTTTTGTTTTTTTCTTTCATCTTTAATTCTTTTTTTTCCCTTTCTTTTTTTTTTTCCTTTCTCCTTTTTCCTTTTTTTCCTCTATTTTTTCCCTCTTTTTAATTCTTCTTTCACTTCCTTTCTTTTTTTCTTTTCTCTTTTTCTTCACCAGAGCAGACTCATTTTATTTCGGAAGGTTAATGACACTGTAAATCTAATAGGCCATTTTAGTGCCATCATGTGGGTATTAAAAGTCACGTGACTGGTCAGGATCCCATATGGAGCGTTTTGGGGTTGTCTCACACAGGAATGACAAGGCTCCTACACGGCGGTAAGACCTGGGTATGTTTTCAATTACTTTCTAAGACAGAGCTGCTTGGAAATTAATTTCCAACCTTTGCCGATGGTTGTGTTTGCCACCTCTCTCAGCTTTTCTTAGTAAATGCTTGTGTATCAAATTCACCTTTGATTCTCTCTAGAGATAATCTGTGCTGTTTAATTTACTTACGCCTCAGGACTATGAACAAACACGTCTTTGTGCTCAAAGTGCAGAAATGGATCAGAAAAGGAGGATTTCCCTAAAGTCAGTGTATTGACCTGTCTGTCCAGGCGCAGAGGTTTTCCATGCTCCTTGTGCTCTATTTTCTAACCCCAGCCCAGCGTACATCCCACGTACAACTATGGTAGCATCTCTTAAAACCCTCAATGCTTCTCACTTGCACTGGTAGAGGCATTTAAGATGTTCTGGGATGTAGATCGTCTCTGAAGGCAAGAAGAAAATAAAACAAATAGGTGGGAGACAAATAAAAAAGCGGCAGCTAGAGGGTACTGAGAGCATCCCATGGAATAAAGGGAGGTCTGAAGACCCTGTTGAGAGCTGCCATGAGTCCTGATTTGGTGCAGATGAATGCAGACTTGGGTTCATTCGCATGTGCATGGTTCAGTTGCATAAAATACATCCAGATGTTTTCAAGAACTGGCAGGTTTTAATGAGGGATTTGGGTGCCAAAGCTCACTTTCAAAAATTGCGTTTCCCTCCTGCCAATGACAAGATATTGAGACCACGGACATTTTAAATGTATTATGTTCATTTGTTTGACGCGGGCCTGTTCCAAAGTGTAGGTTTTTCTTCCCAAATGTCCGTTCTTTTTAAATCACTTTGTCTGCCACAAAAGATTTCCACTGAGCCCCACCAAAATCTGTTTACTTTGGGAGGAGAGTCTCCTAAAGCATAAGGATGATATAGAGTTCAAAAATGCAAATGATGTTGTAACTGAGAGAACTCCCTCATGCATCGTACATTTGGATATTTCTAAGAGCAGTGACTATATCATTTCCCATGGACGTGGCTCCAGGAAATTAATAATGCTCAGAAATGGTCAGAGATGAGCCTGCAAAGATTCACCCGCCTCCTTCACTCCTTTGCTTCTCGGCTTTGCATGTGTTCTTCTAAACCACAATTTTCAATGGGAAAAAAAAATCTGAGGTGTTTGGAGCTCGGAGATTGGGAGGTTTTTTGAGGCCCTCTGAGCATTCCCCCTTTTTCTTTGCTATTTCCTATCTCTGTGGGTGGGTGCACAACTGAGGTACTGCAGGTCTGGAGGAAGGCTGACTCCAGAGCTCAAACTTTCCAGGCCTGGGGTCTTCTGCACCACCTTTCCCAAAAAGCTCTGCCAATTTGGGTGGTTATTTAGCAAACACGCTGCTTGGAAGAGACAATTTGGTTTTAATATGCCAACCCTTCTCTTGGTTGCCTGCAACCTTCTGTGTCCCTAAACGGACCCAAACCCAGGCTCATTCCACCAGCATACGCTGGGGTTGCTGGTGAGTTCATCCACCAGGGAAGTTAGAATAAAGATGTTGCTGCTTATGCAGCTTAAGGTGCCTCCCATAAAGCTGCCTGTACTTCCAGCCAACATCAATGAATAGCAAAGGTCTTTGTCCCGCGGTTATCGGGTCTCCAGCGGAGTGTCCTGTGACTCTCAGGGGCCCACGCAGCTGGATTTCCTTTCCAGAAAAAACAAAGTATGGAGACATGGGATACGTCCCGTGTCTCCCCTGATATACTGCAGGATCACCCACACCAGACATATCCATATAGGTCTTCAGCAAGCCACATGCACTCCAAAATAAGAGACCTGATGGTCTAGGCTGTTGTGGAAGAAGGGGCAAATGCTCCCTTCTCTTGGCAGCCCCTGGGTTGGCTCTGGTTCAGCATCACCACAGCAATCCCAGCTCTTCTCTCTGCTGTCCAACAGCTCCTGTGTAGCTCTTAGTGTCTGCTTTTCCTGTTCACTCCTCATCACCTGCCTGGGGGCTGCTGCTTCTGCTTCTAGAAGGTCCAAGAGTTACAGCATGTGCTCTGGAATTGAACATCCCAGGGAGAGGTCCAGGTCATCAGGCTCTTTTACCTTGATCCTACCCACAACTGGTCCTCAAGAGTCACACCCTCTATTGCTTTCATGGGTCTGCAAACGGTGCCAACTCTTAATTCCGTCTGTCTCTCACTGCTGCAATGCTTAAATCTTGATCTGTGAGCGTAGTCCATGCCTCACCGAAGTCAATCAGAATTTTGATAGTATTTATGCTTGAAATCCTTGAAATATTTTTTTCTAACCAGAAAGCAATGTCTATGCTCCTCCAGTAACAAGAGCAATGACATCCCTTCCCTTTGGTGTCCCTGAAATCTTTTTAGTGGGCAGAAGTTTTCTAAGAAAGGACAAGTGGCAGCAGTGGCTGCTGCCTCCCCATAGACCACATCAGTGGCCTGAAGAACTCAGCAATGTCTGCCATAAAACAGGCATATCTGAATGCTCATTTGTCGTTTTCTTTTTAAGCTTTTATTTCTGCAACCTCTTTCAGAATGGATTTCCTTCACTTTCATATTCACAGCCTGTGGTACCAAATTTCATCTTAGCATGACTTAAAATATTCACACTATCAGGTCCGTAAGCATTACATCCACAGTTTTTGGGGGGAGAAAAAGAAAATCCAGGTTATAAACCATAGGAAAATAGGGTTTGTAATGAAAATGCTGACAGCACCTTAACTGTCACCGGGCACTGCTATAAACAAGCGTTATGTTTATGTGCATGAGAGCAAACCCGTGCAGCGCTGGGCTTTAGCAACTTTGGTGACAAGCAGCGCACACTTATACAAGTTATTTGTTTTTCATGAAAAGATACTGGATTGCAGTACTGCATTGCAAGATGTTGCTAATTATCTAGCACTCGGCTGATATAGTAACTGGCTCTCTGTATGCCTAGAGTGGTAAACTGGAATTTGGAAAGCCGTGGATGTGATTTAATATTGTTCTCTTAAACTGCAGAACAATTAATTGTTCTGTAAGCAGTGATCCATTCCTCATTTTCATTTCTAAATCAGCTCTGGTGATGAGTTTTACACCAGGAACCTGGCATATTAGGCAATACTTAATGTTTTAGTAATGCCTGTAAATTTAAATCTGTCATTTCAAACTTCTCCCATTGCTAATTTTATGATTGGGAAGGGAGTTTTCACTCCTCTGCTAAGTGTGTCAAGCCTAAGAAATCCTGGGGTGCTCTGAAGTCAGCCCCTGCCAAGGTCAGGTCCCTAAACATCCCCCTGCACCCATTCACTGAAGCCTTCCCCCCTGGGCTGCGAGCTGACAAGGTGAGGCTCCCACATCTGGGGCTCTGCCAGATGTTTCCAGTGCAGCTGGTACCTCCTGCTGGTTGTGTATTTTGGGGCAAGTATCTCCTGCTGGGAAAGGCGAGTGTTGTGTTTGGGTGCAAGCCTGGCCTGGAAAGCAAATCCATTGACAAACAGGTCGTTGCCATCTTGTGTTGTTGGAGCTGGCGGGAGGAGGAATTTTAGGGACTCAAACAGCCACACAGAGGAAAAGCTCCATTACCTGGAAGGGGCAAACAAGAAGGTGGAGGAGGGACTTTTTACAAAGGTCTGTAGTGATAGGATGAGGGGTGATGGGTGGAAGCTGGAAGAGCGTAGGTTTAGACTAGATCTAAGGAAGTTCTTTACCCTGAGGATGGGGAGGCACTGACACAGGTTGCCCAGGAAGGTTGTGGATGCTCTATCCCTGGAAGTATCCAAGGCCAGGTTGGATGGAGCCTTGAGCAACCTGATCTAGTGGGAGATGTCCCACTAGATTGGAACTAGATGATATTTGAGGTCCCTTCCAACCTAAATCATTCTATGATTAAACACCACAAGATGCACGGGGCAACTGAGTAATTCTGTATTTACACGAACGGTGCAGCAAATGCACCATAATAACAACAACTTTTTTTTTTTTTCCCAGCTCTTTAAGTTTTGTATTATGAGAAAGTATGAAACATAAATCACACGGAGCTACTCCTGGCCTTAAGCCTTCAGGATGCATTTGTTTGAAATCAAGAGCCAAATTCCCTGGATCGGAGTAAACTGTTAGGTGCCAACTGGGGCGAAATGCCAGCCTTTGAACTCCTGCACATTATGGCTGATGTGATCCATATGCAAGGCTTGCATCGCTCTCCAAAGTGGTTTCTTTTAATTGATTTAGCAAATTAACAATATTAGACCTTCTGTAGGATAGAAAGTACATTACTCACCATGCCCTTATATTACCCTGAAAGGAAATCTATTGTTCCTTTGTAATGAAATGGTATCGCAAGGAAAGAAAAAAGGTAGCAGTAGCAGGTAAAAGGAATCACATTCAGCTGTCAAGCATGTTTAATGAGGAATTTTAATTATGAGGCTGGAAATCAATGAGCATAACTTTAGCAATGAAGTCTTAAAGGGAAACTAAATTGCTTTCTATCTTGCAAAGTTTACTGAAGCAGTTTGAGCGGCTGCCAACCATCATTGTTCTGAGAAAAGGAACTTGAGGAAATTGCAAGTCACACTGTAGCGTTTATTGTAGGCATATTTAACAAGAAAAAAAGGAGGATTTCCATGGATTCATGTTTAATGGGTTCTTCCTAACTGATTCATCTCTGCCTTGCGATTCGTAACAACCTTTGGTTTCACCTACTGTGTAAAATCTGTTCTTGGGGCAGTGTGCATGGAAGGAGATCGGTTGCACTGAAAACTGATAGTTTATGATTCACAGGGAATAAACATTATCTTATTTTTCCCTTAGTCTTTGAGAGCCAGGGCTGTAAGTAACAGCGTGGCATGAAGATTCACTGCAGTGAGAACCTAAACCTCCCAACCCAGAGCGGACATAAACATGATACTCAGGTCTCCGTCATGCGTGACTGTGTCTCCTGACCACGAGCAGTCGCAGTGTCTCCTGGATGCTGCTATCAAGTCACGGTGGTGTTTCCAGTGCAGCTGAAACTTCAGTAGATTGGTATCTATCGCAATGTTTTGGTTAAGCTATAACACGCCATGTAAGGGCAAATCCAGTGGCTGCATCTCAGCAGCAACCAGGAGGCTGGGCTCAGCCATCCCAGCTCAAAACCAAGCTCAACCTTTTCTTTAGCTCTGGCTAGAGAAACAGTAGGACAGAAGTGAGCCAAAACACTTTCCAGCATCTCCAAAGATGCCCACCACAAGAGACAGTTTTGGAAAGCCGTATTTCCATCCCCGTTTTAGGCGTATTTTGTTAAGCTAGGAAAGGTGTAATTTATCAGCGTGAGACATTCCTTCCATTGCTCGTTGTCGCTGCTGTGGTTTGGGGGTGTTGCATTGCTCCTCGCTGTCGTTTAAATCGAGGCACATCTCTGACTGCCCCCGTGTCCCTCAGAGCCCTACCACAGCGTGGGCATCCAGCATTCCAGTGCCCCTGCTGGGGCGTTAGTGGTCTGAATTAGCATCTGGGTAGTGCAGCAAAGGGGGTTCGACAAACCCTAAATATGAGTAGGGGAGAAGTAGCTTTGAAACCAATCTAGCTGCCGTTCTGTAGGAAATCCAAGTCATAGATCACAGTTATTGGTATTTTAAAATGCCTGTTAAAGACTGGCTGTTCCCTAGGGTATAGAGGTGTTTGGGGCTGCAGTGGAGGCACATTGGCAGCGGCGTGGAAGCTCTCAGCTCACCTGCCTCTGCTCTGCCTCACTTAACTGCTATCAGTCGCTCGCTTTCATGAGCCTGAAATTCATGCAGCCCCAAAAGAAAGATAAATAAGAACGAGTCAGTTTTTGCCCTCCAGACACAGGCCGAGGAAATTATTTCAGATAAAATATATCATCTCAAGCAGCGGCAGGTGAAATAGTTTTCTCCTGAAGTTGCTCTTCTAGTTGACAGAACAAATTACCGAATTTTCTCCACTGGCTATGTTAAGTATCTTTTCTAAAATCATAATTACAGTCAACTCTTTGGCAAAGATACCTAATGCAGTGTTTACCATAAGCTGTTTAGTGATGCCTAAAAATCTTCGTGGTGAAACATAAAGGTAACTTGTGACCCAGCTACTATTAAAGACTGTGAATCAGATCTTTATCAGACACCTCATCGATTTAATAATGATCATCATGGCCTCAGTGGAGCTATAGTCCCTGATACAAGATGAGGCTTCATCAGCAAAACCCCTTGAGCTCAGTGGGAGCAGAGCCAGGCTTACTGTTTGCTCTTTACTACCATCCGCTGAAACCTAGGCCTGCTTTATTAAATCAGAAGTCTTTTTAAAAGTCCTGCACAGAACCTATTCCAGGATCATTCCAATCTGGTTTAAATAATTTCAGGGAAAAAAAACCTCCCATATCTATGCCTCACCAACTGTACAGGTAGCAGCCAAGCTGAGATTAAATAATAAGGAAGATGATACATAAAAAGAATTAAAAAAAAAAACCTTTAGCAAAAATTTAAGATATTCCCTAAAATCAAGTATATTACATAGTGATCTTGGGCACGTCTGAAAAGTTTTAAGTTTTGTCACTCGTGACTACGGGGCAGTTTCCAGCCCTGGAAGGATCCAGGTCCACACGGCCTCCGCGTGGGGGCTGCAGAACGGCAACAGCGGGACCCACGGCCGCAACGTGAGCCTGGCACGGTTGGTACCATTTCCCCAGGCTCCCTGCGATGCTGGTTTCGTGGGCTAGTTTGGTCTGTGCACTGGGGAATAAGGGGAGAATGCTCCTTTCAAATCATTATAAAAAGCCTCGCTTCTGGCAACCCTCTGGAGGAAACACTGATGACCAAAATTCCCAGATGAGTTGATTGGTTTGGCCCTGGTGTCCATGGCAGGGGACTAATTTTATGGCAATTCAAACAATAGGAAGAGTTCAGAGCTTTCCTCTATCCCTTTTACTTTAAGGCAATTTAGGGTCGTGTGTTTATGGTACAAATACTTGGCTTTCTCTGCCTCATGTGGGAACCACTCGACGTTTAGTGTATTTTTGATAAAACTGAGGTGGAGATGAAACAGACTACATTCTACAAGCAACCTCACCCACTGTATCTATAAATTCTCTCTCTCATCTCCTATGAGTGTTGAATGAGCCTTCAGGTGTCCAGCTCTATTCCTCTTATGGTGCTCCAAGAGGCCTCGTGAGTTTGAGCGAGGCTGCAAAGCCCAGAAAATTTTACTGTGGTCAAAAATAAAGAAAATCCTGCTCACTTCTCCCATGCCTTCACTCTTCAAAGGCGAGAGCGTGTTCTCATCACTGATGCATTTTATACTCCTGTATTTATAGTGAATATAGAAATTCACATCACTTCAAAGAAAAGATTTTCCCTTTGAAAAGATTGAGATAGGTTATTTTCAAGCGTATGCCTTTTTTTTTTTGTCGCATTGAGCAGGTAAACCATTGATGTGTGCACAGCATACATCCAAGCAAAACCCAGATATCTACATGTGGAGGAGCTGGGGACCAAGTGACGAAAGGAAAAACGAGCTCCTGGTGGAGGTGCAACAGGGGAATTGTATTTTAAAAGTATTTTTGATTGTTGAAGAGGTAGTTGCTAAATATTCACGTGCCGAGTGATGGGTAGAGCTGTAAGAAGCTCATTTTAATGTCAGCTGTGAGGCCTGTTGCTGCATTTTGTCTGGATCCTTCCATCCTTCTGTGCAATCCACAGCCAGAAGCTGCTGTGGAAATACAGTGGTCAGCATGGTGCACATACCTAGAAGTATAGAAGTATATATTTTTTACATATATATATATACACTTTTCCAGTATATTCACTTGTTGATGAGTCTGTTCTATGTCTATTCCGCCCTACTTGGCAATTTTGCTGAAATCTGCAGAATTCATTCCAGCATATGCCGTCGACTGAAATCCTCATCAATTTTTCAACGAATTTCTAATGCTATCAGAGGGTTAATATATGAGATGATCCCAGTGTTGTGTCAGAGGAAAACCTTTTGAGCAGGGGATGGATGTACGGTACGGTGGGGCATATAAATCATTTTCAAATTAGTATTCGGTACATCTGGAGAAGAGTACATTTGTGTGCCTGCATAAATTGCCTGTGAACACATTTCAAAACCCTACGCTTAATCTTAGCAATGAACATTTCAAAATGTAAATTAATATCTTCGAGGAGAAGAAATACAGTATATTAAGCAGAAGCCTGCTGGAAACTATACAGTTAAGAATCTGTCAGCCTTTCCGTTATAAGCCCTGTTTTTTAACTCGGTTATAAAATTTCACACGAGGCTAAAGGTTGGCACGTAGCGTCTCAGTTTGGCAGGGTGACATTTTATTAGCTCTGAAGGAGTTTTGGATCCCGCGTCAATGGGATATTATTTTAAACCACAGAAAAGAAGTTTAAATAACTTGGAGGACGAGTTCACCGTAGCGAGGTGGGACAAGTGGGGTCGAAACCCAGAGCGATGCGGTTGACGCGTGGCGGGGTGACACTGGAGGTGCCACGGAGCTGAGGTCGGGATCACACGTCAGCCCTGACACCAAATGTCTTTACTTTTGTCTGTTCCCCTTAATGTGACTTTAATTCACATCTTTATGGCTAAATGTATATTGTGCTGAGGTTACGGGTCTAATTGGCGGTTTATAAATTAGATTAATTAACATTACAATAGGACTTTGTGACCGTGCAAGTGTGTTTTTGGGTGGATATGTATGTGTGCAGACAAGAGCACTTCTTGGAAACCGAAACAGGATTAAAGTGTCTGTGGGAATTGTAAATTTATTGTGTAAATAGCTTTATGATTTGTTGTGTGTTTGGATTAATGCAATATATATCCGTTTTAAACATTGATCTTTAAGCGAGTAACGTAATAAATCTGAATATTCCTTCAAATTACTGTTTACACTGGCCATACTATAGATTAAAAGAGACAGTTGCCTTTATAAATTTACTTGTAGGGTACAGGGGTGCGTATAAATACTTCTGCTTCCAATTATACCAAACAATGATGATAAACTGTTGCGAGTTGCCTGGACAATTGTACACAGCCTGAGTCAGGCGGAGGGATGGTGCGACCGATACGCACATGGCATGGGGATGTGACGGGGGCTATTGTTTAGGCCAGGAAATGTGTAAATAGGCACCTAGAATAAAAATTCTATAAATGTATCAAAATGAAGATATAGTTCCTTCCCAGCTGTAACGCTTCTAAAAAGGGCGACCGTGTAAACCCCTCGAAACATGGAAACACGATTGTTTGCTTTGCATCTACAGCAATTTTAATGGTTTGCAGCAACGCGTTCGTGAAAATGTGTCCGTAGGTAGCCCTTGGCTGCTTTTGGTTTTCCATATCCCTTCCAGGGCAGCTGATGGTGCTGGTTTTCAGGCTCCTTGTTGTTAAACAGGCTTAACTGGATAGCTGGGCAGCATCTCTGAAAGGATACTGTGTTATCATTGTGACCTCTTAAAAATGCATTTGCACCAAACATTGTGGGGTTAAATGTGGGGTTGAGGCATGCCAGAGTTCACAGGCATGGAAGTACATTTAAGGAGATAAATACATGGGCTTATTTTAGTTTCAGTCTTTAAAGAAATCCCATGGCCATCAGCAGCCTTTGGAAGAGCCGGCCAGCTGCAGCCTCACCAGCTGTGGGGGGCAGAGCCAGTGGCCAGGGTGGTCCATGGTGGAGGAACAAGTCTCTTTCCAGGCAGGCTTCTTCCTCTCCTCAATTTACCAGGAAACTATCCCACAGCCAGGGGACATGGCTCCCTGGCTTGTCCTGATTTGGGGCAATACCTTTAGAGTGGTGCAACTTGAGGTCTTTCTGCAGATGTCCTACGGTGACATCTTTATTCATTCCAAACAACGCACCAAAGCCTCAGATCCCTAACAAAAATGTTCATTCTTAAGACATGGTGGGGAACTTTTTTTGTACCCTTTGTAAGCAAAAAAGTCCTTTCTAGAGTGATTACATTTTTCCACGATTCAAGAGAAAGCATGACTGAGTTGAGCTCTTACACCGAATCCATTCCCCGAACAAACGCAGAAGAGCTGTCCCTACCCGGTGCCTCCCAGGGGAGGGGACGGCCTCATCATACTTATGGGTCACACCAACAACAGCTGGCCAGGCATTAAGTTAATCGAATGTAATTTTGAAACTCAGGAAGGAGACATCACAATTGGGCCCTCTTGTTTCTTTTGCCCTCTTTGTTACCTCTCCTCTTTCACGTGTGTTCCTGAGAGCAAGAAAAAAAAACAGCGACGATGATAAATTGTAGGAAGCTGGCAGCAGTAGTAATTAACAGGTAATTATCAATAAACAATTTAACCGCAAAAACTTGGATCCCACCTACCACTTGTCAACAATAAAGTCATGGAGGCTCCACAGGCCACTGGACAAACAGTCCGCGGGGAGCACGGCCAGCACTGTTAGTGCAAATAAACAATGCTGTGCCGAGAGGCTAAACAAAAGGCAGAGCGACCACGGGGAAGTGGGAGAGAAAAAGCTCCCTCGGCAGAGAAAACAACACAAAACCCAACCACGGTTACAGTTTGAAGAACCAACCACAAACCACTCGCAGTTTATTGCAGCCCCAAAGAAGTATCTCATAAATGGCCCGGCGTTTGGCGCCTTAAAAAAATAAATCTCTTCGAAAGCAGAAAAAGAAAAGGCATTTTGGGGGAGGTAAGGGGAGGGCTGGAGGGGCAGGACATGCTGTTATGTCGACTGGTTGACTACAACAGATGCTTTATCATGCCATGCTCAGTTTGAAATCTCTGTTTTCATGATACTGAGGCAAAAAGAGATGAGTAGAGTTACTAGGAATGTACCAAAAGGGTCCCTCACATGTGCATGCAGATGTGCTTGGCCAAATATCCTCCCCTGCTCACCTTTGGGAATCAGGAGATGTTTACTGGTGACTTCTAATGGGGCAAAGCTTCTTACATGTCCAAGTGGGGTTACTTTTTTCTCTCTTTTCTTAAATCTGACCGTATTGACCTTGGAGGAATGACAGCCCTTGTTCACACGGCCGTACTTCCTAATGAGCTTCGTCTTGCACTCTTACATAGGAATTAGGGCCAATTTTCCATCGAAGGGAGTCAGATAAGGACAGCAGAATGAAATAAGAATATGCTGAGTGCAGAGTAAGTTTTCTGTGAGCAAATATAACGCTGCAAGCTAACGTAATGAAATTAAAGCCCTTGGATTTGGGGGTTTTACCAATTAATATCAGAACCTTTTGTAAAAACGAGTTAATTGCAAGTTAACTTTTACGTCAACCGCACAACATAACTCAATCTTTAGATTTGCACGTAATAAACCGTATGCTGGTATCCTTCTGGAATGCATACATTTAAAGAGGAAAGCTTCATTTGAAGCCTTTGTTGTCTGCCACTCAAAGGAAGCCCTTGGTACATCTGTCGTGGCTAACATGTCTCATCTGTGCTGAGAAGCTTCCTATCAGCCCCACCACACCTACCCTACCGATCAGCTTCCCAGCCATTTCTGAGCCTGTGTTAGATGCTGCAATGTGTCTGCCTGGTTTTTTTCTTTAGATTGTCCATAGCCTGCTGTTTTTTCCCGAGGTTTTTTAGTTGCTGCTGCATTTTCTGAGATTTTCTTAGATTTCCTTAATTCCTTTTTTTTTTTTTTTCCTGGAGAATCCTAGATCTTCTAACAAACCCTCATGCTGTGTCCCCCAGTAATTTAAAAGTAATTAAGCAAAAAGTAACGATTTTCGACATCTATCATTTAATTTGAAATTACATATGGATTTAATGGAGGGGGAGGAAATAGTGCTTTGAGAGATTAGTTCTTAAATTTTGATTTAAGAACTGAGTTATTAGCTGAAATAATATGAAGCGGGGCTGCTTTTTTGACCTTTCTAAAGTCTAGCCTAGTCAATTATTACAGCAGAGCAGGGAACCAGAGAACAGCTTTGAATCAGTCAGACCCAAACTGATTTAAGTTTGCATGGGGTCGAATAAGACATTAGTTAAAAATAACTAATGTATTCTTTGACCTCCATAATGAGAAAGGACATTTACAGGTTTTTCACTATACATCTGATCCTGTTTATTTCATTTTGTGATTTAAAGATGGACTGGACGTTTCCAAAAGGTCTAGGTAATATAATATTCTTATTTTTTTTTTTACGTTTCCTACATCCAAGTATTCTTTCAGGCATGAATTTTGTCCATCACTTTCTATCGTGGTTGTATTTTGAGGCAAGATTGAATAAGAAAGACAACCATGGATCCCAGTGCTGGAACAGGATCACTAGGGCTCCCACCTCCCTGCAACCTGCTTTAAGAGCAAAACACATGTTAGTGTTGATAAACCTGCTTTATCTTTGGCGAAATTAGGCAGAGACTGTGGCTGGGAGACTCCTTCCTCCTGAGACCCTAATTATCTTGCCCCTCTCCTCTCCCTGAGCACCTCGCTGTTGAGCTGAGGAGGGGAACGTAATCCACAACCCCAAGAACTGGGGAGGAACAGCTAAGAGCAGATTATTTCCCTGTTCAGTGTGGAAATTCCTGCAAAATATTGGTTAAAGAAGGAGGAAAAAAAAGCAGAAAAGAGAGCGAGTGGTGGAGACAAGTGTGGGGGAAAAGGAGACGAAACTGTGAGGGAAGGGAACAGGGACATTGATGGGAAAGCAGCTCCAGACCTACAGAAAGTTTGATGCTGGTTGAATAAGTCCCAACTTTGGCTATTTCTTTAGACTCTAGCTCTTTCCAAGGACAAGACAAGAAAGCAGAAGTTGTTTTCCTTTTTAATCTAGATATTTCTTATTTCTGGACCCAATTCATTGTCAACCTGCTACCAACTGCTGTTTCTCTTGTTTGGTCCTTTGGTGTGCAAGGGCATGGCAGCCCTGGTTTATGCATCTGTTGTACGACCTGAGAAGATGCCTTTGCGACTAGTCTATTCGGTGCTGTAAAGAGTAGTATGTGATGTTTCCAGCGACGTTAAACCAGGCCAGCTGGCTTCTCAGAGAGCACAGCTTGAGGTGGTCACTTCCATTTTCGACTGAGCTGTGCTGCCGTTAGGAGGAGCATTGATTGAATTGACCACAGTCCAAAGTTGGTAGAGAGCAGAACACAGAGCGACTTCTCCCCAGAGCAAGCAGATCTCTGACATGCACAGGAGTAGAGTGTGATCTTTTTTCCCCTCCTGTGTTGCGGTGTTGTATTTAAAATACTATGCTTCCTTAATAAAAGTGGCATTAGCTTTTACTTTTAAATATGCTGAACAATTCAGGTTCTATTTCGTCGCTTGTACGCTTTTCTGCACATAAATATTTAGCAATCTAGATAGCCCGTGTTCTCCTAAGCTTTCAGGAGTACAGTTTTCAGGAATGAAGGCTACTCATTTGAGTAAGGTTTGGTAAGATTAACAAAATTAAGGCTTTGTTTCACTAAAGAAATTGTTCCCACACTTGTTTCTATTTAAGCAAATGGCTTCCATGATATTTTCCTCTCCTGTGCTCAGTGAATCCTTTCATAGGGATGTGTCCCAGACAATGAGAGTGAACGAGCAAGGAATTTATTCGTATGATCCGTTGCTCCCATTGCCTCTGTGCAGCACCTAGACTAGCAAAGTCCCAATCCAGTAGGTGTTGGACTCCTCAAGATCCATTTAAAGTCCCTGAGGAATAAAGGGATTTCATCGTGTTAGAGAAAAATGTCAGAAAGGCGTCAGAAAGAACAAAATACTATCAGTGTAGCAATCCACAAGGATGAGGGGGACTCCGTGAGGTAGATGCACTTCTGTGTGCTTCACGAGCACCCCCAGAAATAGAGGACACCCATCAAAAGCAGAAACCATTTGAGGATCCTTTCTCTCAGTGGTGAGATGTTAACACGATGGTCTCAGGACTTTCTCCAGCTCCTCAGAAGAAGAAAACTGCTGAGTGAGAAAAGATATTGAAATCCCAGTGTAATGAGCTTGTCTTCACTCTTTCCACCCACTTTCCATCTGAAATATTATCTGTTACTTCTGTCCCTAAAACCCAACTAATCCATTGTGTTCCCTTCTGTTCCCTTTCTATAAGTTTTTAATTTGGTCTAGTGATATTTGCAAAGCTTTCTCACAGCTCGAAAACACCTTAGCACTTATTGCGGATGTAACCATAATCTTTTGTAATCAGAAATAGGTATAATTGTGTGTCTCTGGCAAAGGAGCTTAACTGTCAGAGGATTAAGCCACATCCTGATCAATGGAAGTGACTTCCTAGAAAACAGGCAGGGAAAGATTTCCTGTAGTTAACAGCAATAAGGGAGAGGAACTTTAAAAACAAGTCTCTATTTGATAACTACAGAAATCTAGCTAAGTCTCAGGGATTTAGCCAGGGAACATATTGGTTCCAGCAGACTATGGTAAAGTTAATTAAGGATGATTAATGGAGCATTTTCCTTCCAATGATATCTGTGACAGAACAAAGCTGTCTGAGGCTTGTCAAGCAGAATTTGAGTTGAATGAGTATTTATGTGATCAAATCTGAAGGGCTGCCTCTTGACAGAGCAAGGATTCATCAATCAATTGCGCTGGCTTGCAGTGGTGGGAAATTGGTCTATCAGCATAGTTCCACTCCCATCCCCCCTTTTTTCATTCAATCATCCCTTAGGCTACAATGCATCTTTAGCTTTTACCTCTGACCACCTTAAGGGCTATCAGAGAAAAGTAAAAGCAAGAGCTAAAACATCTATTATAGTGGTTATTTCTCAGCTGTACTCATACAATTGATTTCTTTTAAGCAGAGGCGCAGGCACTGTAAAGCGATACAAGCCTGTTCAATGAATTAATTGGTTTTAATAGAAGTTTAGCTTTGAGCCTGAAGAATATCCAGTGCTCTCCTGCTCGAAAGTCTTCTATTAGGGAAACCACCTGCACAAAAGGCCCCGGTCCTCTCCTAATCCCGCTGCCCTCATCATAATCACTTCATTTAAAAAGGCAAGAGCCTTAATTTAAAAGGAAGGGGCACCACGTGTGCTCCAGTTTCTGTGCGTCCGGTCATGCGTCAGTTCCTGGGAGGGGAATATTGGCTTCGTGTGCTTGGCTGTGGGTTGTCCTCGCAGCCCTTTGATCCCCGGGACGTAAGTCATGCCAGGATCTGAGCAGAGAAACGCTGCCGTTGTGAATATACCAACACCTTTGTGTAGTGTGTGCTTCCATCGCTTTCACAGCCGTAGGGAATAAATGGAACTGAGCAAGAGTCGCGTAAAATGATGTGTATTTCGTGGAACACCCCAGAAAAATCAAGTCTTAGTCCTACTCTGAATAAAGCTTAGGTATGTAACCTTTGTGTTTCAGGGCACACAGGTTTAGCGCTGTGTTCTAAGCCAGAACACAAACGATTTTTAGTTGAACTCCTGTATGCGCAAGCTTTGCTCTTTTGGGCCTTCACTGAGCAAAATATGCAAGTGGTATGAAGCACCAAGACAGTCCTTAAACATGCCCATCTCTACTCATGTGAAATGCCATCCTTAGGCACTTAGCCTACATTAGCCATCTATTGTTCAGCAATTTAAATCATTGATCACGAGTTTATAAAGAGAGGCGCCTCTTGGGGGCAATTCAGACATTTTCCTATAAACACCTAGGTGAGGATGATGAGGGTTGCATTCAAGAAGTTTAATCTCTCTGAGGGGAGCTTGGACTCAACACCTACCTTTGAAATGTGTAAAGCTTCCAGTAAAAATAAAATCCGTGAGAAGTGAATTACTTTGGTGCAGTCATAAGCTCGGTTGCGTGTCTCCCTCGTCGGATTTGCACGCTAATCTTCCTTCTTAAGTTACTGGTAGAAATCAGGCTTCTAGGACTTCTGCGAATTGGAAAATTGAAGTTCTGCCTGGTAATAATTTTGAGGTTTGGTACCTACCTCAGCTAGGCCAGCTATAAATTAAGGAGGATAAAGTCAAGACTTCACTTTTTCCCCAGACTCGGGTACTTTACACAAAGAAGCACAGAGGAGGAAACAGCGCGCCGGTGTGCCCTGACCTAAGGAAGAATAGCTCGGTCATGGGTTGTGCTTACTTTTTTTGCACAGGTTTCCATACCAGACTTTTCTCCTGAGAGCAAATATCTTCCCAGTGTCTGCAAACTTTATATAAATCCAAAGAGGTCTGTGAATGCAAATAAGTCCCGTAGACTTTGTTGGCCCAATATGATCATTGTTGAGAGTATTTCTTTCCTTTGGTAGAGAATACTATTTTGTATGTGCAAGCAAGCTTAGAAACCAAATGTCTAAATATTTAACCAATGTTATTTCAAAGAATTTCATTATTTATCTTCTTTATGATTTATATTATCACATTCTTTGTCTGTAGCCGTGGTTTATCATAAGCAACCCATCTGCTGTAACAGCCAAATTGGAACATTCATATAAGATGCGTTCCGATATCATAAACATGACAAAAGATAGATTACATTTAGTCTTTCTCCATGTTTAACCAGTTTAATTTGTTTCCTATGCAGAAGAGGCTCTAAATTTACTTAATATATGTTAGCACTTAGGAACATGGTTAGGAACATGACTAGGGTCTTAACCTATTCGTAAATAAATGGGAAGCTTCCTGTCTGAGTAAAAGAAAGAGAGAGAATTTATGTCAAACAATCAGGAATTTAATACATAGTGCTCTATTAGGATGTCCAGTTTGTGTACATACTCTTAAGGCATGATTACGAATAACTTCACTTCTTATAAACAATGTGACTGAAGAAATTACTCACAGATACAACAAAAAGGGAAAGAAAGGTAGGAAGTTTTAGCTGCAGCCAATAAAGGAATTACTTTCCCTGAAAAGGTTAAAAACTCACACATTTATTTTTGGTGCCATAATATTTGTCTTTGCAGGTTTAGCTTTCTTAAGAATCCCAAAGAAGATGCTGCGTTCGGAAAGATTTTAGTGACCCGGGTTCAAAGTCATATCATAGATCCAACATTTTCTCCGACAGCTTTGGTTTTAAAGTAACCCTAATGCTGGGCTCAGTCTGTGTGAAGTGATTGTCCGTATTTACATCACTCTAGAGAGAGCTTTTAGTGATTACAGGCTTGATCCAGCAAGTTGCAGAATGCCGTCAACTTCTGTTGGCTTTGGTGGAAGCCAAAGGGTCCTCAGTGCATGGCCAAGAGTGCTCAGCACCCTCGGGACCCAGCCCGATGTGGTTTTTCGCATTGAAAGGTCAAGTAGAGGGCTTTGCATTTCAAGCTAAAGAGTCATTCATTTTTCTCTCTTAAGGTAAAAGTCACATGATTAGAGAGTGTGTGATTAACTGTTAAGGAAACAATGTCCATAATGATATATAAAGGTGTTGCTTTCAAAAGTTACGGTTGGATTTCTTCAGAGGTGTTAAATATATGGTGGTCCAATACCATGCAATTCATGAATACTAAAAATAAATATGAGCTTATTTCTGTGATGGTGATTTACTACCAAGCAATTTTGAGCAAATATATTCACATTATAGGATATGAATACAAATCAAACATAACTGAGCTGGCCTTTATGAGAATGAAGTGTCAGTACATTTGAAAATATGTGTAACGCCAAACTTTAATCATTTTACCAGCACGTTAATATTGCAATTGATTATTCTGTGTTCCTGAATATTTAAGGTTTTGCTATTGATTTGTCTGCTATGAGGATTGCACACCTTCCAGGGCTGTCTGGCACTCGGTCCTTTCCAGGTTGGGATGCTACTGGTCTGATTCGGTTTGATAGAAGACCTCATCCTGTTGCAAAGTCCTTGTCTCCAAATAGCATTAATTTGGTAGGATTATAGGGAAAAATATTGGTGGAACTAACAAGTTACACGTTTGCCTTCACCAGCATCACATGGGCTTTCATTGCACGTCTTCTCTTCTCCTGTCTTTTTCTTGGAATACAGTTCCCCAGGTGGAGACTCCCATCTTCACATCTGTACGGGAAGTATTTTTATACAGTGTCAGCACCAGCAAAAGTAATTGGTAACACTCTGGGGTTCTTATTACAATAATGTTACACTTACTCTGATAGGAAGGTGGCACCGGGACCGCTTGTATTAGCTGAGATCATAACCCTCCAATGTCTGCAAATGAGTAATGGATTAATTTTTTTCAGTCTTTACTCAAATTTATTTGGGGGCTTCACTACCAGGACAGCAGAAGCCAGGACACCTGTGTGATGGGTGGGGAACAAAGTGTACAGAGATGATTTTTGCTTTAGGACCTTCCTGTCAAAGAGAGCATTCATGGATGCGCGCAAGAGGAGGAAACCAAGACTTGTCATCATGACAGCAGCTGTAGCATAGCATGAGATTCATAGAACAGTTCAGGTTGGAAAAGACCCTTGGGATCATCAAGTCAAACCATTAATCCTACACTACAACCATTAACCCTACACTACAACCATTGACCCTACACTACAAGTTCACCCCTAAACCATCTCACCCAACACCACATCTAAGCGACACTTAAACACATCCAGGGATGGCGACTGAACCACCTCCCTAGGAAATCCTTATGAATTCAAAGAGAAATTTGAAGAAGAGTTGGGAAATAGCTTTGGGGGTGGTTGCAGGGGGAACCTCCTCATTTGGGGGCTGGCAGGTCTGGAGAAAATGCAGCATTTCAAGAGTTACCTCTATGGTGGGTTAGTGGAAGGGGAGTGGACGCTGTGTTTCCACTCGGTGCTGGCACGCACCGTGTGCTGGAGTGCAAAGCACCCTGGAAGTGAAGAGGGCAGTTTTTGTTGGAAAGGATGCCCAGAAGAGAGAGACAATGGAGGGATTCAAAGACATCACAGGGCAAAGCGGTGGAATAAGGGAAGAGCAGCAATATTCATCTGTGATTTTGGGTAGTTCACCTCACAGTCTGGCCATGGTATGACTAATAAGGCTTCGTTTTAACACTGTGCAGCCAAAGAATGCTGTATGGATAATTCAGATGGTGATGGCAGTGCTAAAAATCCTTACTTCCTAGAGGATTTTTTAAAAGATGGACAGCTTGAAACAAAGGAAAAAGAAAGGAGGAACTATCTGGAAAGGCAGGAGTGGATTGTGACCACAAATCCCTGGCTATCTAGTGCTGTTTATCCCAGCCTTACTCTGCTTCCCTCGCTGATAACATGGTTTAACATACACCCGGGCATTGTTCTGACACTGAAAGATGAAGCAGCTTTTTATGAGCCGTACCCTTCAGCCACACTTTCCCCCGCAATACCGACTGGCTCGCTCCGGTCCCTCGATCCCATTTGTCTTGCCCTAAAACCACTGTGTTTATTGGGACCAGTGCAATGGAAATTCCACTTTGCTGTTTATATCTGAGGTTTCTCTTCCTTTCCTATATTTTCCTGGGAATTGGGGCAGTATAGATTCTTGCTCCACACCCACGGCTTTGTCTTTGGCTTTATTTTCTGAAGTATTTCCCCCAACTGCACTTCCATGGAGCAGCTGTTTGTGTTTAAAAACCACCTGCACAAGTAGTTCTGTTTTCAGTGGAGGGAAATGTCACTTGTAAAAGGAAAAAGCCCTAAGGTGTTGGAGTTCACTGGGAGTTTTAATTTGTTGCGTATTTTTTCCTACCGATTGATGAATGTTTGACGTGCAACTTTAGCCCTTGATAACTAATGAAACTGGGTGGTATTAACAGTCACCGTCTG
This sequence comes from Trogon surrucura, assembly GCA_020746105.1. Lineage (NCBI taxonomy): Eukaryota > Metazoa > Chordata > Aves > Trogoniformes > Trogonidae > Trogon > Trogon surrucura. The sequence continues at coordinate 4,608,006 of CM036625.1, read as the reverse complement.
GCGTGGTGATGTGTAGTTAAACTGACCCCCTGTGAGGAAGGAGATTGGGATTTGATCCAGCAGGATAAACCCCAGATCCCCTGGTTTCAGTAGTGGAGAGAGAAACACGGAGGAAAAGAAGCGGCATCTCCACAGAGAGTGAAACTACTTGGGCTGTTGAATGGTTGGGCAAGGACAAAGAGGACGTGATGGGTACAGGTTGTAAGATTTCCTAGGAAATAAGGAGGGACACCGGGGGAAGATCTCGTTCTCATTTAAAGCCCATGGGAATTTTGGGGACTTTTCCTGAAGGGTTCCTGAAGTGTAACAGGGAGCGATAACATTATTTCCCAGCCATTGCTAATCTCGAGGAGCTGAGGTTTATATTACACTCGTGTATTGTGCAGGGGTGTTTGTGAAGCCGTCAAGTGCAGCCAGGAGTGGCCTCAAGCCTGTCCCAGCCCTGGGGAAACCCTGTTTGCTCTCTCCATGAGTCCTCCTCAGCCTTTCTCCTGCTGCTCCTAACGCCCTCCCACCTTCTACACCTCTTTTGTTCTCCCCCGTGTGGCGTTATTTTAGTTTAAATTCTTTCAAGTGGTATTAATTATTTCTTTTTTCAAAGAGCCAGCTGGACTGAGTACCCAAATCCTCTCCACTCTCCCAAAAAGCTCCCGTGTGCTTGGTGCTGTCTCTGCTTGGCAGCGTGAGATGTTCGCAGGACAAGAAACCGCATCAGACCAACAGTAAATGGCAGCAAACTCTGGCTTTCAGCCCTTGTTGAGGCCATTAGATAATGATTTCTTGCTCCAAAGCTGGCACCAAACGTCCCCAGACCAGCTCTATATTAGAAGGTCATTTATGTGTCAGTGAGAGCAGTAGCAAACTAAGAAATAAGTTGTACCAAGCTTCGAAGAGATTTACACCATTATTTATGGACCTATATATATTTATGTATATATAGATATATATCTTTTCAGATATATTTAGGGTTTAATGGGTATCCTTCTTCACTCTGCCATCAGTCCCATCCTAATGGTTTGAAGATATTGTCAGGAGCTCACAACCTGCCTTGGCAGAAGCTCTGTCTGCAGCTTTGCTGTCCATGTGCAACTGTGGTGTATCCTTCAGCTGGGCTTGGGGTGGGATGGTCGAGCTTCTCTCATCTCTGTGCCAGCTAGACCCCATCACAGTAAACTGGAAATTGGAGAGGTCTTGGCATGCCGTGGCTTGTAAAGGCCTTGTAAATGGCTTGTACAAATTTTTTTTTTTTTCCAAATGGAAACAGCACTGCGCCTTAAGTTTAAAGTAGCATTGATGGGAGAGGTAAATATATGCTTTTTACCTCTGTGGGTATATTGTAAATGCCAGACAATGGAAAACCAGTAAAGAAAAAAAAAAATATTTGAAAGCAAAGAAAACACTTGGGAAGTTAAACTGGCTTGCTTTTTGGCTTGTGTATCAGCTAAACTCAGCTGGCTCTTCAGACACAATTGGTTTTAGCCCAAAGGCCACTGCTGGGTGGTGTTTGTGAAACCACTTGATGTTGTGCACCGGTGGAAACTGCTCTCACCACGCAAAACCAACTGGAATCATCAGGGACTGGCAGCCATGGCTGGTGTTATAGGAGGGCTGTCTGAGTGTAGAATGAAAATGTTCTCTTCCTGCTTAGAGCATCTTCTCAGTCTTTAGAAACTGATGAAGGGTTTGGTGGAAACCATCCTGCTGGTGTCCTGGCTGGAAAACTCCCCAAACTGTAGAGGCAGGAGGGTGGTAGGCACATCTGGAACATGGGAGAGGGAAGGGAAAATGTGACAGAAGACAAGCTACTCTTTCAGCAGAGGTTTGATCCGGTTAGGGGGTAGTGCCAGAGCCATGTCCATCGGGAGAGTTGGCCTCTTCTCTCCCTCACCTGCATGGGCAGTTTGTACCAAGCCAAGTAAGATTTGGAACCACAACGTCTCAAATTCATACGAGCAGGCTTAGAAAGGCATTTTGGAGCTGGGCAAGGAGGTGGTGGGCCAGGCAGCTGTATGATATGACCAAACGAGATGGGTGCATGAATGGGTCCATAAGAGAAGGTACTGCCTTGTTCTCCTGCTCCCTGGGTGCAGCTCGTCCTTGCGCAGGCGCTTGCCCCACCGTGTGAGAAGCCGACTCAGGCAGAGTTGTTCTGAAAAAAACAAACCTTAAAAATGTCAATAGTTTCCTGCCAAATTAGCTTCCTGAGCTGGCATCTCAGGGCTCGAGATAAGCAGCAAGCTGTCCCCGCGGAGAGGCCAGGAGATCTCCTCCTGCCCTGATTTCTCAAAGAGACCGAGCAGGTCCCAGGTCAACCCCAGAAGGTTGTGGGTCTGTGGGTAAGGAAGAAATGCAAATAGGGAAGCTCCCTCTTGCCTGGGAGGGTAAGAGTTTTATACGCTCCATACAGTAGCCCAGAGAAGAACGAACCCCTGCAGAAAACCAAAGTTCCCAATGCTGAGACCTGGTGGAAAAGCAACAGAGATATCCCCAGGAGAGAAGCTCCAACTGTGACAGTGTTGGGGGAGGTGGCATCAGTCTCCAGGATTGATGAGGACACTGCTGTTGTGTTTATATAGAAACGCACAGATGTAAAACCGGAGCTAAATGTTTGCAGGGTAAAGAAGTGACTTCACTGGGAAGATTTCCTTAACAAAGCTGAAAGAATAGTGGGCAAATCCATTATTGCTCCTTATTCAGCCTTCGTGTAGGTTATCTTTCTATCAGCATTCTGCTAATCTCCGAGTATCAGAGCTTTGTTTGTGTAGATGTTGGTGCTTAAATAGATCTGAATACAATTTCAAACTTTATATTCATTTATAAATGTCACCGTGCACAATCATGTAGTGAAAGAGAAGCAGTTCTGCAAAACCTGAGTGGCTGAAAGTTAAACAAGTTGCAAGCAACCACAGTAATGCGGGCTGGTTTGCTAAAGGATAGTTATTTGCTGAAGAAATCACCCTGTACTGTTTAACAACAACAGCTGCATATGTTTCATGAAAGCAGTGGAGAAAGTGATACAGACAGCCTTTTCATTGCTATTTGGGAGCATAAATTCAGCTTGCGACTGCTTGCAAAATTTCTGTTGTCATCTGCTCATGCAGAACTTATCTGCAACACCTCCACAGGCAGGTGCTCTAAGTGTATATATAAATTCATGTTCGCAGTGGCCACTGGTGCCACAACAAACGTAATTCCAAACAAACTCTCTGCTACAGGCTGTGTTGGAAATCATCATTTAACACATCATTTAGAGCACCTCAGAGTGAATCTTGCACAACCTGACTATAATAATTCCGTGCTGAAATTGTCTATTTTTCTTTTAGCATTTGGACATTAAAAATAGAACCAACGTCCTTTAAACATGTGGGTGCTTCAGTCTGGTGCTCAGCATTGAGAGATGGGAGTTTATCATGCAGTGCCTAGTAGTTGCTATCCACGCGAGTTTCACAAAGTAAATCACAACATATCTACTGATACTGTTATGTCTGTATACGGACAAAAATGATGTGGACAACCTCTTCATTTCCGCATTTATTAAATCTCAGCTTGCTGGGCACAAGGTGGCTGCCCAGATGTAATTCTCTCTGCTCTCCCAGCCTAGGCAGTAGAAATCCAGAAGACAGGATCTCAGACTATTTCCCTGCAGACAGTGTGGATGCATAACTTTCTTTTTATTAACACGACTAAATTCAGTCGGTCCTTTCAGCTGATTTCACTCATGCATTGAAAGTAACCCTGCAGCCCCGCGTAGCCGCTCAGGCGTTGCACGCAGAGCTGGTGATCCGTGGTGTATTTTTGGAAGGGCTCCATGTCTTACCGGAAAAGCAGAGAGATGCTTCTAGTAGACAACCCTCCCACTTGATTTACACTGCAAATTATGAGTTTTAAAAAGTGTTTTCAATCAGGTGGAGTGAGCTGCGACCGTCCTTTTTTCTGCAGTCCACATATTCAGGGTTGCTCTTTTCTCACTTGCCCTGCTCTCTGCTCTCTCCCGTTCCACGCGGCGCTCTGAGGTGTAAAATGGCAGAGCAATAACTCTTTGTTACACCCACTATCCGTATAACCTACATTCTCACTCTCACTTTGGAGTCGGTGCTGCTTTAGATATAAATCAGCGCTTTTGGTTCAGGCTGTTCCTGTTCCAGCGCTTTCCAAAGGGTGTGAACAGTTACATATTTATTCAGACTGCTGCCTTAGAAAGTACATGGCTGTGGTGACAAACTCTTCTGGCTTGTTTGTTTTACGGCTCTATTAAAGAGGGCGACGCTCACTAACGCTCGTCAGAGTTCAACTGTGAAACGATGGTAACGTGGGAGAAGAAACGGCAGAAGAGACAGCAAAATTTGGGATGCTGAGCCAGAACAGCCTCCATCCTCAAGCCTGTGCTCTTCTGTGGCATATCAAAACCCCCACCCTGCCCCATGATTCTCCCGCTGTGAGTAATAGGAGTTCGGTGCAAATATCTGTTTTATAACGTTTATCACAAAGCAGTGTGGGCTGTACACCAGGTAATGTTCCTTCTCCGACTGCTGAACAAACACTCGAATTGTTGCGCTCTCTGTCTAAAGGCAACGAGGGTGGTTTTTTTGTTGCCCTCAATGGGAGTCAGGATGTCACAATGGGAATATTTTCCGCCTCTGTTCTGCACTTTGATCATTTGTTTCTGGTGACTCTGCAGTGGATCTTTCTGTCTGTATGATCCTGGTTGGTTGTCTTTGGTTAAACTCTGATATCTCTGATGTCCTAGAGGTACCTTCTCTACTTCCAGAGATGTACCCTTAGTAGTTTACTCTTATCATTGCTGGTTGCCTTCGGTTTTGGGTAAAGATATCTCAGAATGAAAACTTATCAAAGCCCAAAATCACAGTTTTTGTATCACATTCTTCTGAAACGCCCTTCATTTTCCCTCTCTTAAAAGTGCCTTGCATCACACATCAGCTCTTGTTCTCCCCTGGAGAATTCAGTGTCAAAACACAGCCTTCTCCTTTGCCTCTCTGTTGTCTCTGTGCCACAGACTCGCTTCCAGGTGTGTCTCTATTTCACATCTGTTAGTGAGCTTCTCTTTGTCAGAAAACTTTTGAGAAAAAATACATGTCACAGAATTCTTTTCCCTGAAGTGATGAAGGAGGTTCTACTGACCTCAAGGAACCAAAGCATAGCCAATGGGTTCCCCCAGTACAAGTGTGTTCTCAGATGAGCCCTGAATATGGACTTAGGTTTTGTATCCTGTCCAACCACACATCAAAACATGAAGTATCCAGAAAAGTACAGTATTCAATTATTTGACTGGTTTCTCTTGCACGATACTCTGAATAGATGTTTCTACCTACGTTTTTCAAACAAAAATATGTCATTTTATCTTTCAAAGGCTGGACCCCTAGAGAATAGGATGCTGGCTCCACGTGGAGTTGGTGGCCTCGGCTATGCCAGGTGTACATCAGCATCACTCCGCTGACTTCAGTGAAATGGTGTCGGCCAACAGCAAACCCAGTCCTCTGCCTGAATCCAGGAGGGTTCAAAGCAGCAAATTTCACTCTAATGTCTAAACTGTTGTTAGAGTGCTCCTTTTTTGAAATTATTTTCCAAATGAGAAGCTGGCAAAAACCCACTTGCCCAGTGTATGACAATGTAGGAGTTAAAACTGAAGGAGAGAAAATCAGACCGAGAGGGGATCCCAGGGAATGCTGTAAGTGAAGGACCACGCAGAGCTCCCCTCCCAGGAATAATCCCTTCTCCTCCCAGGAATAACGCCCAGGCACTGGGGCTGAGGTCTGCCTTCTTCCCACTCCTGCCTTCTTCCCTGACTGCAGCCTTTCCTTTTACATGAAGAAAATACTCAGGCACAATCAGGCTCAAGTAGCTCTGTTGATTCACTGAGTATAATATACACACTGGCTTAGCCCTCTTGCTGCTCTGGGGGCTCAGGGGGTTGTGCTGTCCCTTGCAGCCCCCTCAAAACCCCCTGTCCCAAACCTTTGGTCGTTGCCCTGCGTCGGCGGCTGCTGGATGGAGCAGCCTCGAGCGGGAGCAGAGGTTGTGGCTGTCCTCCCCCTGAGGAGTCTGCTGTGTTTGGAAGGCGAAGGCTGGCTGGTCGTGCTCAGCAAGTCCCCAGCCCTCCCGAGGGTTCTTCCTCACACAGGGATCAAACTTCCCTCCGAGCCTCTTTGGGACTTGCCCACGAGGGTCTCACACGGCGCTTTGGGGCAAGGGAAGAAGACGATGTCGGTACAGGAGCAGCTCTGCAGCCTTCTGGGGACTTCTGCCCAGAAACAGCTAAATATATTTTTCCTAATATATGACTTCACCGCACCAGCAGCGAGATATCATCTTGCCCTTTGTGTTGGGGCTGGGTGACATTTTCTTCTTTCCCAAGCGGCAAAGCAGCACGGCCCCGTCCCGGCTGGCAGGGAGGAGCGGCACAACCCTCTGTCGCTGCCCGGCAGCGTGCCCAGATCTCCCCCTGATAAGGAGCAGAGAGCTGGAAAACTCCAGGCTGGTTTTCTGTTTCGGTGCCCGAGCTGGCAGTGTAGGTGCGATGTTCCGGATTCGAGCTTGAAAGGGGATTATTTTTGAGTACCGAGTGTACTGTTTACGGAATAGCACTTGGCTTTTGCTTTTCTTCCTTGGGAATGTTGGGTAACAGGCGTTTCTGTCAATACTCACTTTTATTTGGCTCATTATTAAACGTGGGCAAACATTTGGGTTTGTGAATGTGCGTGTATATATATACATATATATATATATATGTGGGCTGTGCTTCTGTCTACACGCACACAATATTTAGGTCACTACTGAGGAGCCAAGAGTGCTGAGACGAGGCAGGAGGAAGGGCAAGCAGCTGGGTGCTACTACAGCCTCCCCAGTCTCAGGTCTCGAAAGGGTTTGGGACGGTCACTTCTGTCCTTCTGAACTCACCTCATATCACCAGCTGGTTTGCAAAGAGAGTAATTTGAATAGAATGTCACTTTGGGTAATTGCAAGGTTCTCACTTTAGAGTCTTTGCCCCAAGCTGAATCTGAGCTCTGCAGCAAGGTCGTGTCTGGCAGCTGGATTTACATCTGGGCAGGCTGGATCCTTCTGGTGGCAGATTGGGCCTCCCATGTGCAACCCAGGCATACAGGTCCCCTCATCTGAAGGTTCTGTTGGTTGCTTCAATACTTCATTTTCACACAAATGGAGTCAGCATCTTATAACCCTTAAATTTGGGAGGGTCAAGTAACCACTGATGGTAACTCCAAGTTCCCCAAAGACTCGACGTATCTTGGCACAATGTTTTTGTAGACATTGATCATATTAAATCAACAGAAGTAAACAAATAAGATGTTATCTGAAGCAGTGATATGCCCCAGAAAAAGAGAGGTACAAAATGCCCCAAGGCATGAATTGTTACCAAACGTACATGAAAGGGCTACAGCTGGCATTCCTACAGAGGCACCATTAAAACTGAAGGACAGCATTTTAGGATTGTACCAAATGGTTTATTTTGGGGGAAGTCTTAAGCAGAATCTACCCATTCGTGGGGTGTAAAGAGTTTGGTTCACTTATTTACTTTGGATTTTTGTGTTCGCTTTCATCCCCCTTTGTACTTCCTTGGACAGACTCCAAACAGGCAGAGTAACTACAGAAAAGCTGTTCTCACCACAGGGAAATAATGTATTATGCTAATTCCAATTAAAGGAAATTTCTTAAACTGCAAGTATAGCCTTCAAGAGAGAAATGAAAAGTGTGGAAATTAACATTCTTGCCAGATTTCCAGCTCAGTTCTGCATACTCAGGGGGTTTGGGTCAGGCTCAGATAAGCATCCAGAATTTGGGGATGTTTATCCAAACCTTATTTCTGAACCTTCTAAATTCACTCCTGACTAATCATAATGGAGTTAGCAGTAGCAGGATATGAATGTACAACGTTTTGCTTAGAAATTGGCAGCTCCTCATCATTTCACAGCTAGAAGCCTTTGACCAAATATCAACTCTGCTAACCAAAACAAAATAAAATAATGCCTTGACTTGGTCTCCAGCCACACCACCTTGTGCTACAGCCCTGGAAGATCTTCCAAGCAGGGCTGGGCCAAGGCAGGTTTTGGTCTGGGGACCTCTTGGGAAAATATTGGTGTTGCTGGCAGCATCCTTTGTGATTCAGGAGGTGACGCTTTCCCCAGGTCAGTGTTGGACCTGCAAAACTATTGTGTTGTTTCAGATTTGGGAAATTTCGGAAGATCTTTTCGAAAAGGCTCAGATGTTAAGTCCGCATTGACCTGAAATACCGATGTAACAAGCGAGTCACACAGCCAACGAGTTCCCAGGGGGAGGTGGTTCTCCTCCCTCCATCCCTCAGTCCCCTGCTCTTTGCCTCTTCAGTCATGAGGGATGGGAGCACCGTGCAAAGTTTAATGTTGAAAGTGTTTAGAGTATTTCTTTCAATAAAGCAGAAGATGGCTGAGGGTCATGAATTTGCTCCTGAAGAAGCAGGTTTTGTTTTTTTTCTCTGTTTGTCGCTGTTTTTGCCATTGCACCCTTTGCTTTAAACATAGGGAGCGGAGAGCTACCCTGCTACAGACACCTCCCAACTTACTATACTCTTACCCATAATGTAGCAAGCCATCATATTGGCTAAAGAGATGCCATAGATCTATCCTCCATGGGTATCACCCTTCAAAACACCACCAGGCTACTCCCCAGCTACTCACCTCTCTTTCTTCCCCTGTACATTTTTTGTCAAGGAGTGTCACTCTTCAGTAGCTGTATCTGATTTTTATTCTGGCATTGAAATTCAGGCCAGAAGTAAATCCATCCAAGTGCAAATTCTTTCCAAGCCAAAGAGCAGTGAAATGTTCAGTGAAGCTATACCGGGGATGAATTTGACCATGTGAACTTGGATTGCAGGTGCGTCCTTTATCACCTAAAATCCCTTCAGTTTTGCATAGACTTAGCTCTGAATTAGATATTAAATCTGCAGGATTGGAATAGAAAACATCCCATTGAAACTTCTATTCTAAAGAAAATAAAACTATCAATTGAGAGCAACAACAGATAATGTAAAAACACATTAAGAGATGTTCAGAATATATTTCAGTCTTTATGGCTATGGAAAATACTAGGATTTTTAAAAGTTCTATGATAAACTCAATTGAGATACTTTGTAAAACATATTTTATAAAACGTTTCTTATATTCTTGCTACTTCTCTTGCATCTTCCTCCTGAAATCAGCAGAAATAATTGCTTACTTTCTACCAGACCCCCTACTTCCCAGGAGCAGAGATGTACAACTGCAAACATTTTACAGCGGCAATGTGACAGTTTAAACTAAGCACCTGTTTCCATCTAATGTAGCTTTGGCAAGATGCGAGCTTCCATGTAACTTATGCCACTCAGATGTCAATTTTTTCTTCATTAGGCCAATATATTAGCAAACAACACCACGCTCTAAAATTCACATCAATCTCCCATCATGTTTACTCCTTTTTTTTTTGTAGTTGCCTTCTCCTTCCAAGGAAAATGAGCAGCTCCTCATACATTGTGTTTGAGTTTTTTTTTCTCTTCCCAACACGAATCGATGCCTAGCACCTATTTGAATTTGAAGCAGATAATCAGGTTGAAAAGTGGATTTTGTGTATGCGTGTGCACTATAGCTTCGATGCCCCATAGCAGCTGCATCATGAGCAGTTCAGCATCCAGCAGCATGGAAGCTTTTTGGGGGGGAATCACTGCCCCAAACATTCAGTAATTATTACTATTGATGTCATTGAGATGTCTCTAAAGGTGTGACCAACAATACTTAGAAGAAGGAACGGAGAGAAAATTTGAATTGCCTGATGCTTTTAGAAATAGGTCTTGGTAGTCGTAGCTGTAGATGGTTTGGGTTTTAGAAAAAGCAGAAACAGCAACAAAACTACTCCAAGCCATTGTGAAAACGTGATGGGCTTCTGTAATTTCAGGGAGAAAAATTGGAAAATCACGTAACATATGACTGTTGATAACTGCTGGAGGAACAAATGCTTTCTATCCCAAAACACGTTGTACCGTCAGTGTTTCAACAGCTCCTATTTAGACATTAAAAAGAAGACATTTTTTATTATGATTTCTGCCATGGGCTCTCATCAGCAGTGTAGGAAAAAGCAAACAGGAGCGTATGGCTGCTTATCCTTCCTTCTTGTTTCCGTTTAAGTTCTTGAAAGGTCATAAAATGGAGAAATAAAAAAAAGGCACTGAAGTGTAGTTTTGTTAACTTTATCTTCTGAACATTAAACATTGTTTCAAATTTCTTACGGTACATAAAATGTTTTGCCCCTGCTGTATCATGTGTTCAGAACTTCAAAAAGCCAACGAGACAGCTCAGAAAATGTAATGGATGTGTAACAACAGCTCTTTAGATCTCTTGTTTTTAGCATCGCATCTTTTTTGTTCCTAAAGGTGCTTTTAACATGATATCTAAAGCTATTTATGAACTCATTTATTTTTTTCCATGGTGATAGGTCTTATTTTGTAATTATGCCATGCTTTCTACCTTGCTGTAGTGTGTGAGACCCCCTGAAATGTTGTTTAGTCTCCACCAACCCTTTTGTTTTCCTTCCAGAAGGCATTCACCCTAATAACTTCCATTTCACGGATGCAGTACATCCTATAGCTCCCTTTGGCACCTTCTGCAAAAACACTTTGAAATCGTTGCATTGGAACAGAGTTCAGGTCTTTTCTTTTTTTTTTCTTCTCAGTCGGCCATTCTTTACATAAAGAAGTTTTCCTGTTTGCCTTAAATTCATTCATCACATGAATTTCAGCTGATGGGTTTTAACCACTTTCACTCCACATCCTGTCCCTGCGGGAAGGCAGCACGCCAGCGGCTAGAGACCAGGTTTGCCCCGTCTTGCTCGAGCTTTAGGGCAGAACTGAATCCCTAAATCATGATTTGGTCTATGGGGGCCATCTCTGGTGCGTCGAGACACAGTCTGTTCTGCAAACCGGTGTGGGCTCGGTGGGAATGATGCCTTCCATAGCGCTCTCTAATCTGCCATCATTTGCATATATGCAATCCAGTGAGGTGAACAGGATTTCCCCGACGCGCTTGCCAAGCAGCAGCAATGGCATTGGTTTCCTCTCGTAAGTCAAGCAGGTCGCTGTTCATCAGTCACCGTCAGGCTTTTCGTGCCAGCTCCTCTGCTCGCTCTGCTGCTGCACGCGGGAGCAGCCCCCATGGGGAACAGGTCCCAGAAAATTCCAAAAAGAACAAATTTTAATATTCAGCATCAATATCTTCGTAAACCATCACAGAGGTGAGAAATACCCGGCTGCATTGTCCGCGCTCAGTCGCCGGGGGTGGCAAAGCCTCCTTGGAAAGTTAGGGAGGTGGCTTCAGATCCAGTTGGGACAATAGGGCTGTGGCATTAGCAAAGGAGGTTTATGAAATTTATCCTCGTGTATTAACAAGCCTGGGTATCCTGTGGCAGCTCTTTGCCCACAAAACCCCTCAGGACGTGACCAAACGTGTGCCCACTGAACTTGTGTGCGGGGCCAAAGGGGCTGGTTGTGGTGGGACCCTGCTCAAGTGGCCCAGCAGCACTGGGAGGCTTGGAAGCGAAGGTGTGGAGAAGAGCTTGATAAATAAGATGACGTGAAACTGGATCACTGCATAGAGATGAATCAAAATTAAAAAATCAATAGGTATTGATCTGTATATATCACACAAATAACTGTGCCTGAAGAGTTGCCCAGATTTAACATGCTGATTATACGGCAGTCAGTAGAAATAACTTGAGATTGGAAGAGCTATTACATTTTAGTTGCTCAGCGCTGCCGCTGAAGTTGATAATATCTTAGTTGAAGCCTCTTTTAAATCTTTTTGTGCTTGAAGTTCTTGGTAATAAGTATATTTAATCAACGAACCAAAACCAAAGAACAGATTTTTGGCTTACAAAATACTCTTGAGCCATCCAAGGCCAGAGTGCAAACACTACAAATTCTTCTAAAAATATACACCTTTCATTTTAGCTTCCATTTGTTTTTACTACTGGCCTGGCTCATGCAAGCCAAGGTCACTGCACTTGAGATGTGTCTGCTGGCCACTTGGCTACTGACAGGAGTTGTAGTGAATCACCTGGAACATCATCATCCATGGTCATCAGACCCTCCATGTGGCTGACTGGAAATCAGGGCAACAAAGTCTTTTCTATCTCTCATCCACATATATCTCGGTTATACCTTATTCTTTTTGTACCTCTCAAACTGGTGGAGCTGTACTTTGTCAAAAGGAATGAGGATTTACTGGAGTTTTGGGCTTTCTGGTCAGTCTTTGCAGCTGGTGTTGACGTTCCTCTCTCTTTCCCATCAGTAGATGTGTTAACAGAGGAAGGATGCACTAAACTCTAAGTGTGGCGAGTAACTGTCATTATTATTGCTTTCTTAAAGGTTATCATGGTGTTCTCTCTCCCTGAATTTGGCCTGCTAAACTCAGGGTAAATACAAACCTAACAGATGTGCAAAAATTCTTCGGACTGGTTACCTGTCATACACGGGCAAGCCTAGTCTGAAACTGCTGCGGAATTATTTCCCATCTTTATTCATGGATTGATAATGGTCATTTTCCTTTGCTGGGTTAGATTTGCTGAGTAGATTTCTGGGCATAAAAATGATATTTTGGAATGAAACCCTCACATTTTATAAATCATTCAAGCCAATTCAGCTGCTTCTTTCTGCAGAAGTATTTCCTCATGCACAAGAACCTCCATCTAAACCTATGGTTTCCTGTTTGAGACAAAATTCGTGAATTAACTTGGAGAATTAAATAAGACTTAAGTAATTCTGAAGCGCTAATGAGCACTCGTAACTCCCACTTTCACTTTTTACAGCATCATCAAATATACCACAAGCACTAGGGAAAATGTTGGTCATTCGCATTGTGCCATGTATTTGCACTTTATCGCCCAAGCTGACAGATTTCTTTTGTTCAACACACGACTGGTTTAAGCTTCCACTCACAGTACCTGGCAGGAGAGCTTCTGTCTTGAGCTTATTGGAGGGGATCTAGGACTGGTTTTTGTCTGGATATGGAGCAGTTTCTCCATCTACAGCCCTGGGGCACCCCAAATCTGGACCGAGCATCCTGCCCAATTCTGGAACTGCAGAGCAATTTTGAGTGGAAATTTCATTCTCTTTGGGCTTGATCAACACTTCTGGCCTCCAGTTCAGCTCCAAGGTGTCTTCAGCACTTTGAGCTGCTGGTGCTTCCCTGGCGAACGTGTGACCACCTTCCCAGGCCCCAATCTCACTATAACGCCTTGAAAAGCCAACAGAGACCATCACCTTCCTCAGCTGATACATCCTACGATAGCTCCCTTAACCTCAGAAAATCTCCTGCTCTGCCCCACGTGAGGATCTGCCCTCAAGGATGCGCAGGGAAGAGGTTTGTAAGGGGCAAGAAATAATCCAAAGTGTCATATTTACTATACCAGGCTCTCAGCAATATAGACCATAGAGCCTCTGAAATCCTTCCTGGTGGGGAGATATTTATTCTTAACACATTGCCTCATTTGGCTTCTATGGACCCTCAAAAATTGCAACCTGTCCTGAGCACATGCCCCCGCTGGGTTTCTTTTTTCAGTCACATCTTATGTTCTGTGCTTGCACGACTGGGAGGTGACTCCCAGCAACAAGACTTGACATCATGAACTCCATGTTCCTGCTGCAAAAGTCAAAGGCAGAGTTTTATGTATCCTCTCCAAAATTTCTTCTATAGGAGGAGCTTTAATTTATGTTACCAATCAGCACAACATGCTTACGTTTAAAGATCTGTTCCAAAGCGTCAGCTGTTCATTTCCAAAGCTAAAATATTTTCCTAGCTAAAAAAAAAAGGTGATAAAATGCAATTTCTGCTACAGATGAGACATATTAAAGCATGCAGAGCTGTTTTAACTGGCAGAGACCAACTGGACTCCCCCTATTTATCCCTGAGAAGCTGAACACCAGCGGGCAGATAGGAGTTTCTGTTCACTGCAGTCAAAGGAAAGAAGGAAAAAGCAACTTGGTGAATAAAAGTTATGGGGAAATATTGCATGAGGTGCTTTCCCAGTCAGGACCTTTCTCTGTGAGCAAGTCTCCATATTCCATCTGTCAAAACAAAATTACAATCTTCCCATCCTGCATATTTTTTTTTTATCCCATCCATGCAACTGTAAACTTTTCAGGGCAGAGACTTGGGTCTATCATTTTTCTACCCAGAAAGGGGCCCAGTTTCAACTGGAGCCTCTAGGTGCTGCTGCGATACTAATAATATTAATACTCCTAATTCTGCTAGTAACGAATTTAGCTCAACATCTTAGGCTTAAATAAGTTATATGGGAAAACGGTAATAAACCAGCCTCTACCCTTCATCAAATTCTGCAGGTCATTTTGCATCTGCAAAACTCAGTTCACGGACTGATGTGCATCCTATATATTGTTTGGAACGTTTTCTCTATACATCTCACACAAAATCTGCAGTGTGACTTGTGGATAAAAAAAGCCACAGGAGAAAAATGCCTGAAGCTGAACCACTTACCTCCCTCCTCTTTCACATGCACACATGCCCAACTGCTTCTTTTTTCTTTTTTTTTCCCCCCTCACTTTGTTTTATCAGTACGGTGCTAAATTACCAAGTTTGAAATTTCTTCGGCAAATAAGGGATACATGCCAGAACACAAGTGCCCCGAGGGATCTGAGTCTTAGGGGAAAAAGCCCTTAATTTCCAAGTTTATAGGTAGCAGCACTTTCTTGAAATTGGAAAAGGTTCAACTCATTTATGAAAGAAATCTGCCACAAGGATATGCTGATGTTCACAGCTATTTCATTAACAACCCATTGTGATCAATGGGTTATAGGACAGGTTTATTTTGACACCTTTGTCAAATATATTCTGCCCTCTCCTATGGATTTTCCCGGTGAGTAAAATCTCCTTGTTGTGCGAAATTTCTTTAGTGAGAACCAGGTAGCTCTCGGAGTGAGATTATTTTTTTTTTTTTCCAAAATTAATCAGGCACCTTTACCCATGTGTGACTAATTTATGTGGAGCAGCACTTCAAATGCACGCCCAGGCGGGCCGCTGTGCAGGCACAGGGCTAGTTAAGCATTTACTGCTCAGGACCCTGGTTTGCACAGCCAAGGTGGGAGCACAGAAATGTCTCTGCCCGATGGTGGTGGGGAACCTGACCCACTCACATGGCACCTACGATCCAAATATTTTACGACTTAATCCCAGGGAGTTTGCCGGAGCACAGGATAAGGATCAACCTTGCATGTTCCTCCGCTGGCTAAATAAATTAACATTCCTGAATTTCAGTGCTCGGATTTATCTCCCAAGCATGCCTTGAACTGTTGACAGGGATTTTAACCTATTTATAGTTTCATCACAAGCCCGTAACAAAGAATTCCCCCCTCTCCTTCCCACATGTAAATAATATCTATCCCTACTGTCAGAGCTTGGCAGGGCAGTGACGATTCTGAGGCGGTGTGGATCCTTAGCCTGCCTTTTGGTATCTCTCCACTCGTAGGCAAGCACCTGGCAATCAGAGGAGGATTAATCGTCGCTATTAGAGCCCTGGCTTTCCTCCGCAACCTTCCCTTCCCAGGGATGATGAGTTAATTCAGCTGGAACAATGTTAGTTCATCAAGTTTTGTGGTTTATCTGAAAATCGAATTGCAGTAATTTCATATGCCGGCTGACTTAATGCCCGTTTAGTTCAGGTTTTAGACAACTCCGGTCGATGATCACAGAGGGTTTAAGAGGAAACATAAGTGGGATGAAACTGTAACACGGACGCCTTCTGGAAAGCTTTTCTTCCCCGTCGCAGGAGCTGGGTGTGTTGACTGTCTGCACATGTGTCTCTGCATGCAGGATGTGTATCTGCCTCTTCTGCACCTCCGCTAGAACCATCCACACATGTACATTTAAAATAGCCAATGCAAACCTGAAAATTTTAAAATGAGTGTTTGACTTTTTATTGGGTGATAAATTGCTTCTTACTCTTATAAAGTCCGCAGGTGTTTATGTCCACTCTTGTACGCCTAGTTAAAACTTTGGCTACAAGAGGAATGCTTTGAAAATAGCCAGTCGCTCCTAAAATTGATTATTAAAATAGAATTACCTGTTATGCATTACATTAATTCTTGTAGGATAAAGCTGTGTTGCTTAACTCTTCCAATCCCTTTTGGCCTGGCATCTTGCTTAACCCTTCCAATCCCATCTTCCCCACTTTGGTATTTTCTTTTTTGTCCTTTTGGTTTGTACATTCTGGTTTCAGATTGGGTAGTGCCCAGACCTGAACAGTGCCCCAGGGCTTGCCACCAGACGCCCTCCCCAATGCCATGAGGGACTCTGGGACTGGAAGAGGTCTTCCAAATCAGGCCCTCAGGCTATTTGGCAAATGAGAAGGCTTGAAAATTAAAAATTCGGAGGAAATGAAGAGTTAATGGATCCCTGTTGAATTCTTATGCACGTACATACAAAAGGAAGTCCACAAAATCCATTTACTGTGCTTCCTACTGCCCGGGTACAGCGTCTTCTCAGGGAGTGTTTGTTAGAGTTCGTCTGTTTTTAGAGCAGCTTCTGCAGAAAGTTTTGTTTCCAGGCAGAGAAGCAGGGGCTACCTCAGGTGGGAACCTCTGACCACCCCACGTGCAGCCGCTGTGTGCAGGGTCCCATTGCTCGACGTCTGGATGAGCAAATTGTGGGAAACAGGAGCGGGTATAAACCTCATGGAGATTTCTTCAGTTGGGTTTCAATGAGGATGAATGAGAGACTGCTCAAAAAACCCTCGAATGGAACATATTTTTTGGTCATTTAGAGGGCCGTGCTCAAGGTCTTTTACTCTTTGGGTCATTAAGAGAGAAAAGAGCCCTTCCAGGCTGCCCCGCACATGGCCGGAGATGCAGAAGGGCATCGCCAACGGAGTTTCCCAAATTCTCCAGAATTTTGGCTTGCTTTCAAAACGTGAGGAAGGTAAAGCACAGGAAAACACACAGCTTCTGGGTGGACAGGAGGCCAGCACCCACATCAATCAGCCACTGCCTTAAATTGCCGTCTCTAGTAGGTGTTAAAGCGAGCTGGGTAACGTGGGTTTCTCCTCCGACTTTTATCTTAGCACACACTTGTGCTAAACTCGCCCAGCGGGGACTGTCTCGCCCGGCGGGTGCATTAACCCTGAGCGTGAGAAAGGTCCAGGCTGGATTTGGAGGTTTCCAGACTCTTCTGTAATGGAAGTAATGAACACTGCAAAGGAAAACAGCAACAGTCCTCAGCATCCAGCGCCAGAGCACGCGCCTTGGCAGGGAAACCTGAGGGGAAGATTTGGAGGAGGGAAACCGAGGATATTTCTCTTGGTGGAACTCCATTTTTGCTGCCTGTGCAAGGAGCCAGGGGGTGGACAAGCAGCTGAGTATCCCCCAGCATCGTGTTTTGGGCTTGGCTGTGAGGGCCATGGTTTGTCTGTTTGAAGGCATTCTAACATCTCTTCCTGCTGTGAGGAACGGCCTTTTCTGCAAGGTTTCTGAGCCTTCCTCACCAAGGCAGGAACAAACTCAACCAGGCACCCGGACACTAGTCCCTGAGCGGTGGGATGCGATGGATAACAGGAGATGGGAAAGTGAGGTTGGGCTGCCAAGCTTGGGTCGGGGTAAGAAGGAACGTACTATTTTAGAGCACGGATTTTAATGGAAGAGGAAAATGTGCTCAGCTCTTGGCTGGTTGTTTGGCTTCTGTCAGTAGCAGCATCATGGCTGTTTCAGGCTGTAAGGAGGGGGCAGCAGCACCCATGGGAGCAGCTTCACCCACACTTGGGCGCTACCAGCATTGGGGTACCACTCACATGTGCCTGCCATGCTCCGTGTGGGCACCATATATATTTATTTATCCCAGCTACAGAGTGCTGGGGGGGGGTCACACAGCAGTGGGAGCCGAGCAGACCTAACCGTGCACTGCCCCTGTGCACGGCTGAGGGCTGTGTGTGCTCTGCAGCATCCCAGCCCCGTCCCCACCAGAGTCACAGAGGTCCTTCAACTTTTTTATTGCCTGCACATGCACCACTCTATTTTTTTTGCAAGGATATGGAGTAATTTATTTTTTTTTTCGCCTGAAGGCAGTTGGTGTTTTTGGTGGGGTGGGAGGAGGGGACATGTGTTTTTTCTGCACGCTCCTCATTTCAGACCGATAAATGCCCCTCACTGCCTGGCTCTGGGGGAGGACAGCATGGCTGGGTGTCCCCCGTCGCAGCTGAAGGTTTCGGGCTTTGGGGTGAGCCCTGCGAGTCCCCAAAGCCCCGTGCTGCCCTGGGGAAGGGGGGTGCTGGGTGCGGCAGAGCGCTGATCCCCCCCGCGTCCCGCAGCCGGGCTAGGGGGAGGAAACCCACCCTCCAGCACCGTCGGCAAAGCCAGCCTGACCCGAGCAAATGAAAATAATCAAAAGTAATTAGAAGCGTGCTGGACTGCTCCTCGGAGATCTGTGCGAGAGAATAAACATGCCGGAGCCCTCCGAGCCACTGCAAAGGCCCATGTCTGAGCTGTTAGGTGCCCTGACCTTGTCCACATAAAGACGTGATTTATGAAGTGCAGGGCACAGCAGCAGGGCTTCTGTCTTCTCCAGAAGAACCAAATTACTGAGGTGGAGATTAACATGCTTTCAGTTGGGCCCATTTCCAGACCAAGGGAAATTTTTTATTTACATTTTTTTACCTTTAATTTCCTCCTCCTCTCCCTCACTCGAAAACTGCCTTTTGGCCGGGAGGGACAAGCCCGGCAGCGTGTGAGGGCAGGAGAGGTGGCACCAGCGCGGAGAGGGCACCAGCGCGGGGGGCCAAGGCAGCGCCGTGATGCCCACCACCACTGCAAGGTCCAGCTGTTCCCCCTGAAATAAGCAGCAATGTTTGTGGTTTTGCTTGATTTTTTTTTTTTTTTTAAAGTTGATATCCACAACACAGGGTGGGAGGAATTAACCTGCAGAAATTGCGTTGCCTTTCTTGCTCATCACTGCTTTCCCAGGTCTGCCCCAGAGCGTTTGGATATGTTGGAGGGCAGTTGTTTTCTGCACGTTTGTTTTGCTTTGCTTTTCCTTTCTCCCTTCCCGCTGGATACACTCGCCCAGTGTTTTAAACACTCGCCGCAGTGTTAGTCAGGATGCTCAATGTTGTGTTTAGCCACCTTGAGAAATATAACATTAAACCCCACTTAAAAATGCGGTTATGAAGTGGCTCGCTCTGCGAACGGCAGGATAATATTAAGCTTAATGCGAACGTTCACGGCATTTAAAAAAATCGCCAGCGACTTGTCTGATTTTTCACCATTGTCCTCCACAGCGTTTGTCCACAGGAAGCCCATTAAAAGTGGACAGTGCAGTTATTTCATCTGGCTTTGGCTGAGCTGCTTTGCTTTGCTTTAATGATGTGCTGGAATGCACGATGCCCATAGGGTCTCCATTATGAGAACTTTTACTTCTGGGACGACCATGAAGTTAAAGGCTTAAAAGAGGCATCGGTTTACAGCCTGGTGGGAATTACTAGCAGACTCGAGTACTAACTCCTTACTGCCTCCACTAATATAGCGACTTATTTTAAACAAACAATTGCAAAAGGGACCCCGTGGAAATATTTGGGCCTCTTGTAGCACCTACCAAACCAAAGGGAGTGAGGAAAAAAGGGGCTGCGGATATGTTTAAAAGATTGTTGGGTGAGAGAAGGAAAATATAGATGTGTGCATAGCTCCAACATCCCCTTACACCACCGGTGCTGCCCATCACCTCGCCACGAACCCCTCCGGCTCAGGTTGGGGGGGGAGATATGTGCCTTCCTCCTTCTCTTCTCCATCACCTTCCTCTACATGCCGCGCTCAGGCGAGCGGTGCGTAAAAGAAGAATTACCAAAAATAGATTTTTCCCCCCAAAAAAACCCCACAAACCCCAGCCGCTGCGGTGCCTCCCGGTGTCCCGGCGGCGGGCGACACCTCGCGGCGGCGGCGGAGCCCCGGTGCCGCCGGTACCGGGAGGCCCTTTTGTTTATCCACCGGCGTTTCCTCCTTTTGTGGCAAGGAGGGGGGGGGGGGGGGTGTTGGATGGGGTGAGAAGGGGGGTAAAGGGGGGGGAGCTCCGGCTCCTATCGGGGCCTCTGATCAGGCCTATGGGCTGGAGCAATCAGTTTCCCAGATTACTTGTATTTAATACACAATGCATCATAAAACAAATCCCTCATCCTGACAGGAAGAAAATAGAACAGCTCATAGCTCGAGCCGGTCCAATTTATGGCTAAATTAAAAAAAAAAAAAAAAAGAAAAAGAAAAAAAAAAAGAAAGAAGAGGGTGAGAGGGAAAAATAATAATAATAATAATAAAAGCTCCAACAATGGGAGAGCGGAGGGAGGGCAGGAAATCAATGGTCCGGCAAACCGGGCGGGCGGCGCGGTTCTCAGGCCCGGGTGCTCTGGGAATCTCCCACCAGGTTTTTTGAGGTTATTGACAAAGGATTCTTTTTTTTTTTTTTTCCCCCCTGTCCTACCTACCACCACTGCGTGCGGGTTTGGGTTTGTTTTTTTTTTCCCCCCTTCTTTCTCCCCTCCCCGCCTCGAACAATAGCTATTATCTGAAATAACAGTTCAATGTCACAGATAACCGGCCGCTGAGACGAATTAATCATCATCTCTTGTCACCCGGCTTCTCGCCCTCCCCCTGCCCTCCTTCCCCGGCCCCTTCTCCGGCCCCCCGGGAAAGAAAAATCGACTTTTAGTCTGAGAAATATATCTGTACTTAAAAAAAAAAAAAAAAAAAAAGAAGTGGGTTGGCACTTCTGGATCGTGCAATAAAAGATACAGTTCAGCCCTTTTTTTTTTATTTCCTTTCCATGCTCTCTTCCTCAAAATACACAGAGACGTGTATCTTGCCGTAGCTAGCCCGGACGGCGCCAAACTTTGCGGACCAGTTTGCGGTTTTGCGTGGCGGTGGGATTTCGGGGAGAAACCGGGAGAGCCCCGGAGCCGGCGGGGACCGCGGGTGGGAACGGGCCCGGGCGCTGCCCCCACCGGCAGGCAGAGCCCAGCCTCCCGCCGGCTCCATTCATGGGATTCGTTACCAAATAAATAAATAAAAAAATAAATAAAAAATCGTTTAGGAAGCGTCGGCAAACGGGGCGGTGGTTCCGCGACACCAAACCGTCGGGAAATTGGCCGGGGAAAAAAAAAAAAAAAAAGAAAGAACAAAAAAAAAAAAAGGAAAAGAAGTTGCATTTCATTAAAAATTATTATTAATAACCACAGTGACGGCGACGACGAGAATAACTCGGATAACGAGCCGGGCGCGCTGGCTCCTGCAGCTTCGGGAGAAACCGTCGGGGCGAGCGCTGGTTCGTCCCCGCTCGCCCCAATCCCGCCGCGGGGTCGCCGCGACTGAGCTCCCGAGTGTGGGGAGCCGGGGATGGGGATGGAGAAGGGGCGACCGACCGACCGACCGGCGGGGACCGGCGACTATAAATAGCGGCTGAGCGGCGAGGGCCCGAGGCACCGCGCACCGTCGCGGCAACTCCCCGCCGGCACCGGGCGGGGGATGCTGTCGGGGGGCTCGGGGGGGTGGAGCGGGGGCTGCCGGTGAGCTCCCGCGGCGGGGCGGCTCCTCCGCGACCTGGCGGTGACCCCCGGCCGCGGGGCCGCTGTCGCTTTAAGCGCGCCGGGAGCTCCGCCGCCGCCCGGGACGGGGAAGGAGGGGGGCGGCCGGGAAGGGAGGAGGGGAGGAGGGGGGGGGGGAGCCGCCGGCGCGGCCGGGGCTGCCCCGGTTTAAAGAAACAGTGCCCGAAAGGGGGACGGCGGGCTGGCAGGACCCGACGGGGTGGGCGGGGAGGGGGGGGGGGGGGCGGGCAGGGCAGGGCAGGGCCGGGCGCTGCCCGGGGGTGCGGCGGGGGAAGAAGCGCCGCGGGCAGGCTGCGGGGGTGGGGAGGGGGAGAGCCCGCCCGCCCACGCACACTTTTCTCCCATCCCCGGCGGAGAAGTGAAAGAAGTTTGTTTTGTTTGAGCGGTGTGCGGTGGGTTTTTTGTTGTTGTTTTTCTTTTTTTTTTTTTTCTTCTTCTTTTCTTTTTCCCCTTAAAGAGGGTTGCGTGATTCTGGGGTTGCGTTGGGGTTTTTTGTTCTTTTTTTTTTTTTCTTTTCCCTTTCCTCCCGGTAACTTTCTTTGCACGCACTCACACACCCCCCACACCCCCCCCACCAAACCAACCGATAAGACCAGGAGGGGCCGAAAAGGGAAGGTGATGGCCAGCCGGCAGAAACCCGCCGAGCCCCGCCGCCGCTGAGCCCTCCGGGGCCGGCAGCCCCCTCCTCCCGACCCCCGCCGCCCCCCGACAAATGCTGGAGCGCACCGCCCGCCGCAGCCCCGGACCCCGACGGCCGCGGCCTCCGACCGCTTTTGACGCCGAGATGTTGCTTCCAGACGCCTGAAGGACTTTTTTTTTTTTTTTTTTTTTCCCCCCCACCTTTCCCCTTCCCCTCCCTCCCCCGGCCCCCGCAAGCTCCCGGCGACACAAGGTAAGAGCGGCGAGCGCGGCCGCTGCCCACGGCCCCGCGGGACGGGGCCGCCCTGCCCCGTCGGTGCCCGCCGGCCCCCCCGGGCAGACCCTCCTGCGCCGCCCCCCTCCCTCCCTTCCCTTCTCGCGGCAGAGCAGGCTTTGCTTTGAAAGAAACTATTAAATGCCCCCTCTTTCCGAAAAAAATACTCGGGGGTGCGGGCGGGCCGCGGGGGCAGCGTGCGCGCCCGCGGGGGATGGAACTCGGGAGTTGGGATTTGGGGAGGGGGGCGCTGAGGGTTTGGGTTTGTCCCTCTTCTTTTTGAGGGGGGGAGAATGTTGCTCGGGACGGGCGGAGAAACCCACCCGTCCCGCCGCAATGCTCAGCAGCCGGGCGGGCACCACTCACCCCCCCCCACCCCCAGGACCGGGCTGGGGGGGGGGGCGGCGGGGCCGGGGGCGGTGACCCCCTCCTCGGGCATCTCCCACCGTACCTGGGCTGTCCCCGGGCCCGGCCGCCGCGGTGGGGAGAGCGGCTTTTCCGCGGGGCTCCCTTAATTACGGAACGCGAGCGGGCTGAGGCTGTTAATTACGAGGAGGAAACTTCCGTGGGTTTCCATGAACTCCGGGACCCCGGCTGCCCCCGTTCGTTCAGCTCGGAGGCTGGAGGTGAAGGCAAACGTTGCTCACTGGGAAAACAACCTTATTCTTCCTTTGCTTTTCGTTTGAGGCGTGTGTTTTCAAGTTTCGGGTCGCTTTTTATTTTTTTTTTTTTTTTTTCCCCCCGTGGTTCGCTGCCGGTGCCAACCCGGGGAAGTTACAAATTGAGCAGCGAGTTCCCTGGGATGCTGTGGAAAGTTTAGGATAGGCCGGTGGGGAAGGCTTGCAAATAAATAACGATAAGCAGTTGCGTGGAATTATTAGTAAGTCGTCATAATATTTGGGA
Source organism: Trogon surrucura (assembly GCA_020746105.1). Taxonomy (NCBI): domain Eukaryota; kingdom Metazoa; phylum Chordata; class Aves; order Trogoniformes; family Trogonidae; genus Trogon; species Trogon surrucura. The sequence goes on along the minus strand of CM036625.1, from coordinate 4,584,569 downwards.
TGGAACATCCTCTTTAGCTTGCCCACCAGCAATCTCATTATATTTGTTTATTGTCTGCATAATCGGAACCGTTTATTGGTATGTATTGAATCCTGCCATGTTTTGCATGGGCGTTTACATTGTTTTTTCATTTGTTTTCTTTAGTTTGGCATCGGGAGTTCTATTATTTGCTTCAATTAAGGGGCGTGATTGAAGTGGTGCACAGAAGGGCTGTAATATTAAAGCAAGATAAATAACTTTGCCTAGCAAATAAAGTTTGGTTCAGAGCAACAAATAGGGAAAGACTTCAGTGGGTGCTGCAAAAAATATAAATCCTGCAACAAACCAGAAACCTCAAAAGAACTCAATGCTACCTATTTTAATAATTTTTGTTAAATTCCCTGACAGAATCCTACTTAATTTCAGTCACAATTTCAAACATAGTCACTGATGAATGCGTGTAGAATCAGATCCCTCTTAAATTAACATAGCGTTTCTTAGCAATAATTAGACAACACATCGATTACGTGTAAATGTTTGTCAAGACATTTTTCAGTACATATTGTACTTGTATTATTATGTATGTATTCTGACCATTCCTAAAAAGAAAATTCACCAGAGGAGCACATTTCTAAATAAATATGCCTATATTATTATTATTATTATCAATTTATTTGCATACCTATGACTCATCTTTTGATTAGTATGCCCAGACAGTGACAGAAAGATTTACCCTATCGTATTCTTCCTTTTAGATCTTGGATGAGTTTTGCAATGTGAAGTTCTGCATAGATGCCAGTCAACCAGATGTAGGCAACTGGCTCAAATATATCAAGTTTGCTGGATGCTACAATCAGCACAACCTTGTTGCATGTCAAATAAGTGATCAGGTACGTGGCGTTCGCTTTCTGGACTTACTTTTTTTTACAGAAATTTAAGGTGTCAATGGAAAAAAACCCAAACAAATAGCAATTCACAGCAGATTTTGGCCTGTTTCATGTTATGACGAATAGGTAATGCACAGATGTGAAATGCAGAAGAGAATAATTTTGATTGTGAGGTATAGATAATATGAATTTTCTATTTTTCCACATTGTTGTTCAATTCATAAATAATATTTTTTTGAAAAAAACCCACAAGTATACCTGGTAAAAATTTGGACTGGTTTCTTAGGAATACAAGCCAATATTTGCTGATTTTGAATTAGGAGCGTTTTCTGGCTACTGTTCCACTCCACTTGCGTTGCTACGTTAAGCCACTGAGCTGGTCAGAAGCTGTAACGTGAAATTCGTGAGAAACGTGGAGGGGAAGACACAAAACTGACGATGCTGCCAGCGTAGTTGCATGCGGGGGGCTTTGGATTTGAATGCACACAGGCATGAATATTATTATGCCTTCCCATGCATTTTGCTGGAACTCGTAATACTTGTGTGCTGAACCAGGATCTTCAACAGTTTTCTTTTTCTTTTCACTTGCTGCGCTTAAATCCACTCTTTGTTGGGCTGAAACGTTGTTTATCCGTGTGTGTTGGAAAACAGGCTGGGGTAGGCAGAGGAAGGACGCAGTGAAGCATTTTGTTTTCGATTATGCTGATTAGTTACTAGGTGTTTCTTAAATCAAGGTTCGCTTTAGTCTACGGGTAGCATGTGCCATAATGAAACATTTTGACGGGTGAAGTTAAGAAAACCATATGCTTCTCTAAAGTAAAATATCTTAAAATAACGAAGCAATGCCCGATCGTGAATTCTTGTTTCCAATTTAAACTTTGCTACCTGCAGCGGAGCATTTGATTCATTTAATCAGTGTTTCATTTTTCACCACTTAATTAACTGCATCAGGTGAATGGTAAAGATTATCTTTTGCTGGTTTAATTGCCTTGACAGTATTGAAAGAAGAATCGCAACCAGGCACAAAGCTTCAATTAGAAATCATTCTTTCTAATAAAATTCCTGACGTATAGGAGGCGAATGTGAGACAGCCTGTTATTTCCAGGACAGTGCTGTGTATTTTGCTCATGCGAGATGGTTGATTAAAACTAAATAACTTTTTCTGAAACTATGGCAGAGGCTTTTTTTTTTTTTTTTTTTTAATTTTTGGCTTTTATAATTCAGCCTTGAGCACATGTATTGCAGAATGAGCCAGCCGACTGAGATATAATTTCTTTTTTATATGGCAGCTGGTTTAACTAAAGAAACCATAAAGATTATTAGTAAGTGCAAAATATGTTTTCCAAGTTGAAATATGCTTTGCGGTGAAAAATGATAAATTCTCTCAGTGCAGAGCGTCTATGGAACAGTGATATGAAAAGGAAACTAAAGTGATTAATTGGAACAGCAAATTCAGGTATTTTATGTTTAAAAAAGAACTGGCATAAATAGGAAAGATTAGAAGTAGAAGCTGATCAAGGCAACTTACTGTCTTTGCCTCGGTGTTGGTGATCTGCAACTGAAAATGCAGGCTGGGCTGAAACATCAGCATCTACCTCTGCGATGCAGACACGCACCCATGTTTTGACGTTTTTGGAAGGAAAGTTATGGCGCTTTTAACTTTCTCTTTTTTTTTTTTTTTTTTTTAGTGTTTATGTTTCTGACATTTGGTAATGGTGGCTGTACCGCTGCCAATAATTTCTTTCGCTCACTGGAGACTTGTTATTTATTTTGCACAGTATCGCGCTGTTCATAATTCCATATTTTTATAGGTTATTGTTGCTGAGATTTGCAAATTAAGAATTAGTTGTCTTTCAAGTAGCGTGTTGTGAGCTGGGCGCTGTCAGCAAGAGATTGCTGTTCATTTGGCCCCCTGGAAACGCTGCGCATTTACCCACAAAATTGTCTGCGTATTCCCCGCGTTTTATGACCAGAGCCTAAAAAGTTAATGCTAAAAATGTGCTCGCGAATCTTAAAGCGAAAAAGCCTTTTCTAACAGCTCCTCCTTCTGCTTTCTTCTGGCACAAGCTCACCAGAGGTAATATAAAATATAATAGGAAGGCAAACTGGGCAATGGATGTTACATGGCCAAATGTGTGCGTCTACAAGGAGGGACAAAATCAAGTCAGGACTGAGCGTGCATGCGGGGCTGCCTTTGGGTCACTGCCTCTGTAGCTCCTAGAAGGAAAAAAAAGGGGAAAAATAAAAAAAGAAAGAAAAGAAAAAGGGGAGGAGGGGAAGGTGAAGCCAGAGGAGGTGTATCAGTGGATGGCAGAGGCGGTGCAGCACAGCTGGGACGGGAGACCCCATCTCAACTGGAGCTGCAGCCCCTGCTGGGTGCAGGGATGGGGAGGGCACCCAGGTGGGGGGCACCCCCCTGCCCCCTGGTTCCCCCAGGACTAAGAAACGCCTCGGCATCCCTCACCGCAACGGGAGCATCCCCGCTGCAGGAGACGCTGCTGCTCGCTCCCGAGGCACAGACACTCGATCGGGAGTAATTGTTTGCCTCTAATTGCTTCAACTCATCTGTAAAATTCACAAGCAAACATTGGGCTGTACCTGAAAAGGTAAAAGATCCTGCCAGCGCTCCCGGCCTCCTGCTGCCCACAAGTTTATGCTGCTAAATTCAAGCTTGACTGACAGACAGGTATGATTCCCAGACTGCTTGAGGCAGGATTTAGATGAATCTCAGGGCGACGTGTAATCTAGTTGCTGCGCTAAGCTCTACCTTCTGTATTTAACAAAAAGAGTGAAAGAAAAACATTTTTTTTGTTGTTTTCTCTATTAGAGTTATTTTTTCAGAGGCATACCACCCCACCCCCCGGACTCATGGTTGAGGTTAGGTTTCATCACTTAGGATCAACTTTACAAAAGGCCTGGGCTCTCTCTTATGACTGTATAAATGAGCTTTTGCTAAGATGAACAGCTCGATAATAGTGGGATGCAGTCAAAACATGCACGCTGGATGCAACTCATGTTTCATTTGATTTGAGGTGGAGTAGGGTTTAAAAGCTGCATTTTTTGGTTGTTTTTTTTTTTATTGAAAAAGAGGTTGATCTAGGATTTCTCTTTGCTGTCTTCCTATTATCTCCTGTCATACCCAATCTAACCTCAACGTGTGTAATTCAAGATGTACGTGAATAGTAAAATTCCACAAACAGGGCACTCTCATTTTTTTCCCCAAAGTGTGGGCAGAGCTGCAGAGTCTTGTCACTGTTACTGCCCTGGAATGCGTTCTTTCAGCTCGGAGTCAGTTAGGATTCAATAGAGGTTTCTGCTAACTTGGACGACCCCCCTCTGTTATCATTAAACATCTATTAGTTCAACTTTTTAATGACTTCGGAACGATTGACCCCGTTAGGCTTTTTGGCAGTGTTGTCATCCCAGCAAACGCGTTGTTTTTAAATACGTGTGTTGATGAAAGCGCAGTTGCAAATAGAGCAGTGGTGTGTCAGGGGCTGTCACACGTCCCAGGCACGTGTTCAGGCTGGGATCATGGTCACCTTCAAGCTATAAAAAATAGGGTTTTTTTTCTTCAAAGAAGCATAGCTGGTAGCAGTTGAAGTCAAAACTCCGGAGCGTTGTTTTTATCTTGCTTATTTCTTGCAAGAGCTCTGACAGCAATACAGCCGCATAACGCTGCAAAACTGCTCTGAGCTCTCAGGTCTTTTTTTTTCCCTCTCAACGAAGAAGCTCCTGAAGATTCTCTTTGGTTTACCCATGGAACACTCAAGATCAGTTTGCTGAGGTTTTAGTTTGCTGTGTGGAGTTTGGGGTTCTTTTTATTGGTAAATTTTGTTTAAAAACCCAGTAGTCTTACACTCTTAACAACATGCCTGATATTAGCGATACAAACTTACCTGAATGAACCTACTGCTGTAGGTTGCACCAGACCTGATCACATCTTACCCCTTTTACAAACTTTTTTTAGTCTCCTGACACAGCTTCACATTTCAGATTTTATTGCTGCTGTTCCACCCCCTCCACAGTGGGCAGAGAAGCAGAGAGTCCTCCGACAGCCCTAGACACACAGCCACCTGCAAAAGTGCTGCGTTTAAGGAATAATTTTGAGGCTTTGTTGTCAGAAAGTGAAATTAAGGGTTTGGCTGTTGTGAGTCAGGAGGGCACCCGCACGCTGAGCTCATAACGGAGCCCTATTCTGCTGTGATTCTTCCTACGAGTTATTAGTTTATTAAGCAAATAAGGCTTATCCAGCTCCCACTGAAAATCTGTCTCCAGTGGAGCAGGGTTGGGTTCGTGTAGGGCTGGTGGAACGAGTTGCTCATCGGTGGTGATTTTCCACTTGTGGTTAGAGCTGAGGCTGTGGGTGAAACTCCTGCCTGGTCTTTGTGTCCGCCGGTGTTATCTGGAGCTTAATGTGCTTGTGGTGTTACTGCTCTCGGCGTTGGCCTGTCCTGACATGACCTAAAAGAAATTGTTTAGAACCAAAACCGACAGCTAGTTGTTGCCATTTCTGCAGAGCGATAAGCTCCTTTGTGGATGATCTGTGTTTAACAAAAGCGGTAAGGCACGTCGGGTCTAAGCAAAAATACCTTTTTGTAATGAGAGCTGTCAAATCGTACTCGAATACGGAGGATTATAGATTTCTCCAGAGCCAGGACAGGGCTGCAACTCCCTTGACTCTCTGTGTGGGTCACAAATCAAGGTGGGATGTTAGAAGACAGCTGCCTGGCAGGGTCACCTCAGGAGAACGGGTGGACACACAGAAGTTGCAGTCGGGTGTTGGGGGTCAGCGACCCTCAAGAAGGAAATTTTGCAGGGCTGGAGCTGCTCATCTGGATGGGCTACGCCCTCACCCAGACTGGGAACTTTCACAGAGGCTAAAACTCTATGATGGAAGAAGACATGAGTACCTCTGGGCAGTTGACCTGCAGCCCCCGAGATGCTGAAGACGGTGCCCTGTGGAGGAACATCCTGCAGCTCCCTCCGTGCTTTGGGGGAGCAAGAGGCACCTTTGACCTCAGAATATGGAAAAATGGAGATTCCTGGTGCCCTTTCAGGAGGGCATGCACCAGACCCTCCAGCTCAATTGACTTTGGCGGCCTTGGAGCGTTTTGGAAATGAGGAAGGAAAGGGTTTGCAGCCCTTGTGCTGAGGCACTGCAGTGTTCCCCCACCACCTTGGCAGGGTGAAGGGGAAGGTCCTCTCCCACCCATGCCCCCACAACCGCTCGCACGCAGGCACTTGCTGAGTTTTGCCTGTGAATTTTTGCTAAAGTTTTCTTTGGGTGCGATACTGCACTCAGGAAGGACTCCTCTACGTTAGCCCTTGAAAAAACTCCAGTTTGTTTCAATTTATCATTTGCCTGAGTATGGCAAGAAGAACCTGGCTCAGGTTTCATCACACAGTTCTCCAGCTGCAGAAGTTGTTCATCACAGGAGCTAAAATTGAAGCTTCGCTGCTTGGACCTTTTTCTTCCTGTATTTTTTTTCCGCTCAAATCCTTAATTATGTCTCGTTGTGAGGTTACGTATCCGTCCTCCTCATTTTTTCTGGCGGGCGTAAACCCTGGTTTTGATTGAGCTCCTTGAACATAGCCCTTAGTATTAGTTTTGGACATTTAATTTGTTTTGCTTTTCAGGCAAGTTCCACTCCTGCTCCAAAGCAGCGCGGAGGCAAATGCCAGTTGGCAGTGTGCATCTCGCCTCTCCGGGCGCTCGCTTTCCTGCCCCGGCTCTGGGCAGACTCCCCTCCAGAACCTCCAAAGGTGGCCACGAGATGGGTCTGATGCCTTGCTTGGGGTAGACAAAGCAAAGGCTGGGACTCCATCTGGCACTGGATGTTGGCATTGGAGCCTCACTTGGTGGGTTTCACTCCATTTCATTGGGGATCTTCTGTTCCTCCCCACCATCCCATCCTCTGCTTGGTCCTCCCAGCAGAGTCGCTCGGTACCTTCCCCAGTGGTGCTGGTTCAACACATCTCCAGGAGGGTTAAAGTACAAACAGCACCTCTTGCCTGCCCTAAAATCTGAATTTCCCAGGCAGCCCCAGGGCACTCGAAATGTTTTCCAAAGCTGAGGAGCGAAGAGTTGAGTTGGATGCAACAGAATACAACTCCTCTTCAGGGCTGAGCGCGACCGACGCTCGTGTAGCCGCTGGTGCGTTTGCTCATCGGCTGAAGTGTCACTTTTTTTTTCCTCCCCAAACCACCATCCTTCTCTTAAACCTTCCCTGGGGCCGGAGGCCGGTGCCGGAGGGGAGCGGGCAGGGCGGGCGCTGCGGGGTCTCGCCGGGGCACTTCAAAGCTGGCGGGCGGCAGCGGGTGAGCGCGCGGCCCCGGCCCCAGCTCGCGGGGAGTGCGTTTGCACTATTATTTCAATTATTACAACTTCCTGAATAGGTTGAAGGTCGTTCATAATTCACACTTCTGTCATCTTTACACATGCCAAACGCAGTCTATTAAGCATAAATAAAATTTCAAGTGCCTGACCAGGAAAAGTAAACTGGGATTCATAACAGTGAGGCCTTATTCATCCATTTAAAAGTAAATTGTGTGTGTTCCTCCTTTTTTTTTTTTTTTTTTTTTTTCCCTTTTTCTTCCCTCCCCTTTCCCTTTATGGCTTTGCAGTTTGGGAGCTTTTATTTCTGCTCGGTAGCATAAATATATGACCTGCGGTGTAGGCAGGCACAGAGGACTGATGAGTTTGGCCTCCCCCAACTTCTCCCCACCTCAGACCCCCTGAACTTTGAAAGTGTTTCCAGATCTGGATCCGATTTTGCTCTTCCTATATAAACTGCAGTCACACACCGCTGATCCCAGGGCATGTGAAATGCGCATCTGGACTTTGCTTTTAATTTTTTTTTTTCCCCCTCTGTCGTTCCTCTGCCGTGCGGCAGCTCTTCCTCATCCTCCTCGAGACAGAACCGCTGCGCGATGAGCGCAGGTTCGCTCGAGAAATGGCCTCAGCAGGGTTAAGAGATGATAGTCAGAAAATTAAAACAATTAATAGTTGTTATTTATGGTAAAATCAATCTAATTTTGCAGTTGAAAAGTCTGTTTATTCTACATAAGCATTTCCTAATAGAAAAAAAAAATGCTGCCTGGGGTAGTGGTTGCTGTCATTGCAGAGCAAGGGCAGCCGGCAGGGGACCAGTAGGGCTGGGGGTTAATTTATGAGCTTTCCCATCCAGGGGCTGCAGGACCCCCACACTGCCCTGCCTAAAAATTCGGGCAACGTGGCTGAGTTCTGCAGTTAACTTCTTATTTTTTTCTCGGGAGGGAAAATTCCAGGAGATTTGAGGTGGGTAGACTGAGAAAAAAAAAAGCTTTTCCTATGAAGTAATAAGGACAGCTTTACAAATCAAATTAAATGTACCTGCACGATCACTTTGGTTTAAAGTTCGAGGTGTTTTATTTTAGGTCCTTGCTGGAACACAGTCTGGTGCATAAACTGTTACTGCAGGTGTTTTGGGTTTTTTTTTTGTAGAAACAGAAATTTTAATCATCATTTAAAACACTATTTAAAAATAGTAATAATATCAAAATGCCAGAGCTGGAAATCTGTCACTTGAACCTTGTTTTGGAGGGCATTCATTCTGAGATGCAAAATACAGAAATATGGAGTTTTTTCAGGATACTCTGCCTTGTCTCCCTGCTGAGGTATAGAGAGCCTGTCCCTGGGTACTTTCAGGTGGACACCTTTATCATCTCTGATATTTTTGAATACCAGCATAGACAGGGCAGCTGGTTACAGAATTTACACCCTGGTTAGGGATTTGTCCCACAGCTGCAAGGAAGATGCTGCATCGTACTGGGGCTTCCCAAAGAGAAGTGATGCATCCCAGCACAGCACTTGGTGAACAAGACCCTCTTTATGCTCCTGTACGGTCCATGTGTCCTCACTTTGCGATGGGAGGTGAAAAGGTCTATCAAAATGTCTTTGGTTGGACAGGAAAAATGCTGGAGAGGGCTTCTCTGTGGTGTTTTTTCACTCTTCGGTGTGGATGCACTGCTGACCTCAGGGGAACAGCTGAGTTTACCCGACTGTGACGCAAAACCGGGAGCACCGAGGCAAGTCCTGGGCACAGCTGTCCTGGGTAGAGCAAGGACAGAGGGACAATGGAGATCCCACCTGGCCATGGCAGGGGCCTGATCCTGCTCCCACCCCAAGCGGGAGGTCATTGCTCTTGCAGCAGGGAGGGCTGCTGAAGCCTCTCCGGTCAATGCCATATGTGTGTTATTTCCACCCAAAGCCAGGCAGCAACCAGGCTTGTCTTCCACAGATCGGGCTGCAGCTTCCCTTTGAGATGTGTGGAAGCCGTTATACTTCTGGAAGAAAAATGCCAGGTTTTAGTCCGTTTATCTTAATAAATGGAAAAACGAGCATCGCTTAAAGCAAATATTCACTGGATACAGCACTGACATCAGATTTATTTGCGGGAGTTAAAAGCTGGCTTCACTTAAATTTGGCCTTTGATGAATGGATTGTGTTGCCCCAGCTGCATCCCCAGCGTGCCGAAGCCCTCGCAGCAGCCCCGCGTCCTGCGGCACCGACGGCGGTGTCGGCTCTGGAGGGGATTGTGGTACCAAACGTTCGCCCAGCTGCATGGAGAGACGTACATGAGACCCTGCCACAGCTCTCTTGGCCCTTTGTGCCTTCCAAAATACTCAGTGGAATTCAAAATCCCACGACAAGGGGTGGAAATACCAAGCCCAAGCAGACCCAGCTGATGGTTCAACTAGGGCAGCGCAGGACGGGAGGGAGGGGCAGATCAGGCTGCCCTGAAAGTCCTCCTGGATTTTTGGGGGACAGTTGGCCGTGAGCAGGGGCTCGTGGCACGGATACCTTGTGCCCAAGCTGTCTTGCCAGCACTTTGAGCACCTGGAGCGGGGCGAGCACCGAGGCGGTGGGATGAGCTGGCCCCTGCAGCGTTCCCCACCCATCCCCTGCATGGCTCCTGCAGAGCGGGTCTTTGGGACAAGGCAACGAAAACCGAGGAAATGCAGTTTAGTTCCTTCTTTTTAGGTATTTAGCCTCTATCTGTGGGCAAAGGCTGCCTGTGCAGAAAGAAACGATTAGGCTATACGGCCACCTCCTGGAGGACCTCGGTATGTGCTCGGCTGCCGGGGCCACCCGATGGGTGACGGTTCATGGGGACGGGTGAGGAGAACACCCACCCACCCACCTCTGATACCCCTGCCGACCTTGTGACAATCTGTTCGACTTTAGGGGAGGAAATTTTTCACCTTTCTCCCAGTGCACTGAATTGAATATAAAGTTAAGAGTTTGAGAGCGAAACTTTTAAAAATACGTTAGTCCAAGAAAATGCGAAGGCATTGCTTTTTCTTAGTGTAGGAGATACAGCTGTCGTGTTTTTGCTTACCAAGGCCTGAGGAAGTTACCAATATTTATTTGAACTTTGTGGAGCTTCTTAGTGCTCTTCACATTTCCTGCTGAGATGGAGAGCAGCCTGATGGATTTGGGGAATTTCCTTTCAGCAGAACCTTGGGGTACCGGGGTGTGCTTGTGCTGGGTGTATGGACCCTTCATACCTCCCTCTGCAGCCTCCTGCCTCCCCAGTGGTCTTCCTGGAGCCTGATGTCACCTCTGCAGAGGGGTCACCAGCAGCAGCTTTGGCTGCTCATGGTATTTCTTCATCCAGGACTGATTTTTTCCTTTGGTTCCCATTTGAAGCAAAGGAATACCTGAGCCTGCTGGTTTGTATAAGCCTCTCGCCTCACAGCTTTCTGGACCTCCTAGGTGATTGAAAAGGGGCTGAATGCCTGCAGTTTGATCAGCAGCATCTTCTCAGTCTGCTTTAGTACCTTTTCCCAGCGTGACAGGAGTTACCTTCCATATGTGGATCTCTCAGAGATGCTGTTTTCACATGGGTTTGGTATAATTAAGCACATGCTGGTGATATTTGCAGTCACCACGCAGGTCATTTTGCAGCAGAGGCTGTTGAGAGCAATTGTCCTTTTTATCCTCAAGCAACCTAGAGCACCAACAGCTTTGGGGCCGGAAGGAGCAGACCTGCCACAGGTGCCTTTGGCACCTCTGGAGTAAACAGCAGCCAGCACCCATGGCAGGGCAGGGTCTGGCCACGTGGTTTTGGTCCTGTGATGCTCACCAGCAGTGGTTTATGCCTCTTTGATTGTTGTGGTAGTCACACTGCTTTCTCTCTCTTTTTTTTTTGCAGATATTCTACAGAGTGGTAGCAGATATTGAACCAGGAGAGGAGCTCTTACTGTTCATGAAGAGTGAAGATTATTCACATGAAACAATGGCTCCGGACATTCACGGTTAGCCACTTCTTACTGCCTGATCTAATAGAAAACATCATTTAAATTAAGCAAAATGTTAGGGAGGTTTCTCCTCTGTTGGAATCCTTTTGAAATCTGGGATGGCTTCACTGCAGCCAGGGAGGAGAGCTGGGCCACAGCTGTATTTGTCTATCTTCTGCTTTCTCTGAAAGCTGTCCGGTGATTGAACTAGTCTGATATTATTGCTACTCCTTCAGTCCCTCTGAAGGGTGAATCTGCTCTCAAGAGTAATGCCAACGCTGGCTTTGGGAGTTCTCTGTTTAGTTTCTTCATCACCAGGTCCACCGAGCAGTAGAGCTTTATTCAGTGTTGCATCTGAATGCAACTAAATGTCTCTTCATTAAATGTTGCATTTTGTACCTGTGAGCTCTAGTCTGCGAGGTCAATATTTCTCAGCATTGCATCCCTGCAACTCCTAACGTCGTTCAGGTTTTACCCTCGCTTATTGGAACCTTGCTGGCAGAAATCGAGGTGTGCAGCTGTAACTGAGGGCAGTAGGAAGGCAAACTTTATCATTTTGTGGGCATTGCCAAGGGAGAACGAGTCCAAGTCCTTATCTCTAGGCTGGGCTGCTTCTTCGGGACCTGTACGGGTCCTGTTTATAGGTTATTTTTGGTCACTTTGCCAAACAACTGTTATTCTGTCATCTCGAAAAGACAAAATCTCAGGTTTTTAATGTTGCTGTCACCTCACCCTCTTTGTTACTCATGAAACACAGAGATTCTGGGTCTAAAACTCCTGAGCTGCTGCTCAGATTTGTGAAGGGCACTACGCAGGGGTTTTTTCAGGGTAGAAGATATTAAGGGTTGCCTTTTGTTATAACTGCCTGTACATTTAGAGCAGTATCTTTTGTAGTAACTAATTGATTCTAATTTTTTGTAGTAATTCATTGATTCTAATTTGGTTTTATGTTTGGTGTTCTTTTCCGTCGAGGTAACTTTGTTTAGTTATTGCAAAAGATGTGCCCCTTGTCAAGCACAGTGTTCCATGATACTGGAGGAGATCTCTGCAGTCACACACAGGAATGTGACCCACTGGGCTAATTCAGAAGCAGACTGAGCTGAAGTATTGCTCATGGGCAGCAGACAGAAGAGTCTTGTGATGCTTTCTCTCCATCAACTCAGTTGTGAAGTAGCAACCTTGACATTTCAGGCAGACTCCTTAGTGCCTTTCTGACTCAGAGCCACTGGACATTTATATCTGCAGGGAACACTGGAAGCAAACCAGTGCATTTGGCTCATCGTACAGATCACCAGTAGAAAATCCAGCAGAAAAAAAATAAAATACCATGGGATGCTTTTCCCCCAAGTTTGCTTTTGGGGATTTTCTTCAGCTAACCTATTCTTTTGCAGGAATTACGGATTAATGAAATGCAATATTCACTTCAAAGTGACACTTTAGTTATCTTCTGCGCTCATTTTCAGTAAGAAACATGTTGTGCCCCATTTTTTTCAATTAAAAGCAAGGGCTGCCCATCTTTATTACCCCAACTTCATGTGTCGTTGGTTTACTTTAACACGGTTGGGTGCTACAAAAACACTCTAATGGAAATGAAGAGACTCAAAAAAATCCACACTATATAAACACTCTTTGGGCTATTTTAAATGCTGATATTTGTGTCTAAGTCAGTCTCCTTCATTCAGAAACTCAGATACTGGCAGCATCTGGTCTATATCCACCTTAGACCCTGTATATCCCCATTTAGGATAATACATAAACACACTGAATTTTGTTTTAAACCAATGTTATGGATCCCTATTGGATATCACCCAGGCAATTAACAGGTAATATTGCACTGTCATATATTGTAGAATTAAAGCATTACTATAAAGCATTCTAAGGCATCATTGTTTCTTTTGAGGTTCTTCTCTTTTTCACCAAGTAGCCATTGATTTATCCACACTGCCATCAAACTCCTGATGGGATGGTGATTAAAAATGACTGAAAACTGATGCTGTTTCCCTGTGCCCAACCCTTTTGTCTTCCAGAGGAGCGCCAGTATCGCTGCGAGGACTGCGACCAGCTCTTTGAGTCCAAGGCTGAGCTTGTGGACCACCAGAAGTTCCCCTGCAGCACACCTCACTCTGCCTTCTCCATGGTGGAAGAGGACTTCCAGAAAAAGCTTGAGAATGAGCACGACCTTCAGGATGTGCATGAAATCCAGGAGTGTAAAGAGTGTGATCAAGTCTTCCCAGACTTACAAAGGTAGGAGTAGGTGCTTAAAATGCGAACGAATGAGGCAAATTCTGTAGAGGCTTCAGTCAGATCTTGCAGGGCAGCAGCCAGGGCAGAATCGGATACCTTCACCTTCTATACAAACGAAAAATGAAGATGAATAAGACTTCTGTGCCAGTTGGTGTTTTACGGTGTAGAAGGCAGTTGAGTCTCAACAGGTCAGAAAATTGGTCCTTGTACTGGAGTCCTTAGTGGAGATTGAAATTAAGAACTGGATCTTCTGATAATCACATCTTTAGCTGGCACAAATTGGGCTGGTTGCAGTGAAATCAGAGGAGTGATTATAGCTCAGATCAACTAAGATCGAGGATCCTTTTTTATAGGTAGAAATAACTTGGAACATCTCTGTGTGGTGTTTGCTGATGTTACCAATCTTTGCAAACAGGCCGTGCTAGTTAGAGGCAAGTTCTAGATATTAATATGTGTATGTCTATATGTTAATATGTATTTATAGCTGTACTATCTTGAAACACTGGGGTTCATATTTTACTTATATACATGTCTATTTAAACAAATAGATTCGTGCACATATGCACCTGAAATATGCATAGAATGTAAATAGAAAGTAAAACTTCTATATGCTGAAGATCATTTACTGATTTCCTGTCAGAGTAGTTTTTGTTGCAATTTAAAACACCGTACTGCGGTGCAGATTACAGCAAATTTTGGAAATTACTGAAAAATATCTAGAGGACATAGGAGCTTCTGCAGCACAACCTTCACCAGAACCACGTCTTAACGCTTTCAGGCCTGGGAGAAGGTTGACCTCAGCCAACATTTGGTGATAATGCTGAGATATCTCAGTAGAAAAATCCAGGGCCAGATCCTCCTGTGTGATGAAGCAATGCATTTCTGAGGAAGCTGGTTTATAGCAGCAGCAGACCCAGGCCAATATCTCTTGCTTTCAACCAGAATTTGTAGCACAGCTCCCACACCCCCCCAGTGTCTTCTTTCCTCTCCGCGTTGTGTGGGCACAACCTAAGTGACCATTGGTTGCCCTTTTGGGGACAGTGTATTTATTCGCATTGCTTAGTAATCGTGTTCCCCTTAAATATTGACTGGTCAATTCTGAGTGTTTTGTGGGTTCGTGTTTTTCACAGAGATCTTTACTAGTCCAAGATTCAGGATGCTGGAGGTTAACATGGATTTGTGCACGTTTTTCCACGGTGTGAGCTCTTCGGCGTTAAAGTTCTTTTCAGCCCGTGAACCCGAGGACGATATCTAACATATGGGAATCATTGAGGAAATGTAAATTTAGCTTAAAATATTAAATATTGAAGAGAAAGGGCAGAAAACAAAGAACGAGTCATCATAAATAGACGGGCAGTACTGTGAGAAAGAGTGAAAAATGAGAGAGAATGCAGTCATTCTCCGGACTCTTGAATTATTGAGAAGCTAATACACCACAAAGACAGTTCACAGCACAAAAAAAAAAAAAAAAAAAAAAAAGTGCCAAAGCGTACTATATCCAGATTATATAAAACAAAAGGCCTGAACAAGCCATGCTTCAGGGTGTGTGTAATTAAATGGAGAAGGAGCTGAGCAGGAAGATGGAGATCTGAAGGGCCAGGGCTTCCCAGTGTTGATGGCAGATCACGTAGCCACAACAGGCATCCGGGAGCTGGTGCCAGAGCTGGGGACAGGAGTCTCTCTAGGTCTTACAGCAAATTTGTTCACCGGTGCATGATGGAGAGTCAATTCTTATAGAAGTATTAGAAGGGGAAGCCAGAATTACTTTTTTTTTCCCCCCCGAAGGAAGGAGGCTGAGAGGGGTAGAAGGAAAGAGCGTCCACCAGGGTGAAAGCGTTTCCATTACCTGTGGCTGGGAATGGAGGTTGCTGTTGGGCTGCACAGCCCAAATGAGGCAGTAAACCCAGCAGGTTTTGTCCACTGGTTCAGCAGGGATGAGTGGGAGCTTGACGTGAGGAAAGGTTAAACCAGTTTGGCATCTCAGGCTAAAAATCGCAGTTTCCAGTGGCTTTTCTGTGAATCCACTCTTGCATTATGTAGCGATCTTTCCTCAAGCAGTACTGTGAGTTACGACTCCATATGTAACTGAGCAATACAGTGGTTTAAAAATATATATTTGCTACAAGTGAATAATAAAACAGGAATTCAGAAAATTCAGATGGGATTGAATTCAAAGATGTGCAACAGAAATTAGATGGAGATTGACTACCCGGCTAATAGACTGAATAAACTATGAAGAAATAAATGGTTAAACAGCTGCTCAGCTGAACACAGTAATAATTAAGTATAACTTCAGTCGTAGTGTACCACATTTAGAGTTCCTTACGCTCATCCTGTCCTGCTCCAGGGCAGTTATTCTTCATATATTCCTGCCATAAGAAAAATTGACTCGCATCGAAGGAGTGGAGTTATGTCAGGTGGTGGGATCCGAGGTGTGTTTAGAGGGGAAGTCATAAGGCAGAAATAATTCAGACTGCGGGGAAGAATTGTGAGAACGAAACACTGAGAGGTGTATGAAGTAATCTCCGTAGGGAGCGATGGCAGCAGCATCTCCTGGAGCATTTGCAAGTGGCCTGGCAAAACATGAGCGGATGTGTTATTCTGGGAGGGAGGAGGATGTTGTGCCTCCCAGCTGGGCTGAGCCTGGTACTCAAAGGACTTGAGTCTGTCAGGATTAGGCCTTTGGGGCGTATTTTTATTTTTTTTCTGTAATTAGGTGCTCTGCTGTCTTCTCTTCCTATAAACTGCTGATAACTCCCCATGTACGTGGGACCTCACTGAGCCCTGCTCCTGTTTCCGCAGCCTGGAGAAGCACATGCTGTCGCACAGCGAGGAGAGGGAGTACAAGTGCGACCAGTGCCCCAAAGCCTTTAACTGGAAGTCGAACTTGATACGTCACCAAATGTCGCACGACAGCGGGAAGCATTACGAGTGTGAAAATTGTGCCAAGGTACAGTGAATTTGTAGGCTGCCTGGTGCTTCTCCTGCTGCTGGATGGGCGGCAGCACGGAGGTGGGGGTGCCTGGGGCTGGCACGCAGGAGGGTATAAGGCTTCTGCCATGCTCCAGACAGTTTCTCAAGGGTTTACATACACTTCTATAAATATGTTATTCTATTTATAAATGTGTTGTTCTACCCATTTTTTTTTTTGATTTGGAAATGGCTGTGGGATTCCAAATGAGCGCTGATGCAGGATGCTGAGCATCCTCGAGCTCGGCTTGATGCCTTGTGAGCACTGGATGGGGTGCAAGAGGATCAGTGAGGGGCAAGAAACCCTGGGGAAATGCAGGGTGGGTGGATTCCCTAGGCTCTGCACCAGCTCTTGGGACCAGAAGCTTCAGGACACTACTGCAATGGAAATCAAAATATGGCAGAGTGATGGGCCCCACCTGTGCTGAGTGAGTGCAACTATCTCGTCTCTAGAGCAGCTCTATCACTTGCCAGCACTGGGCTTCCTGTGTAGAGTGTTTGTATAGGATGTGGTGCTCTGCATTAGTTTTTGGATCAGATTCCCAAAGCCTGGGCCTTTTGCCTGAGGAATTTCTTGGGTTTAAGTAGATTTGCTGCAATAATGGGAATTCTATGTTGACCTCCTAAGATGCAACCAAGCCCTGGGTGCCAGGAATGTGTTGTGTACAGGATTCCTTGCTGTCACACACTCAGTTGTAGCTATAAAGTATTTCTATTGCAGTAATGCTTAGAGGTTTCAAGCAGACACATTTTGACTCGTTTTCTGTGGAGTCTTTGACCTCAAAACCACAATTTCTATTGGCAGAGTCAAGTGCATCTGCTGCAGCTGCTGCACAGGGGTTAACAGATCCACCAGATACTTAATCCCGCAGGCACAGCTCCCATTGAGTGAAGTTTTTAATCTTAAATACTCCTAAATAGCTCCAAGGTTTGAATTTTAAGACTTGCAATAGCTGGCTTCTTTCGTGGTCAAGTTTCTTGGTTAATCAGTACTCATTTCCTAGCAGGTTTTCACGGACCCCAGCAACCTTCAGAGGCATATTCGTTCCCAGCACGTTGGGGCTCGTGCTCACGCGTGTCCAGAGTGTGGCAAAACCTTTGCCACTTCTTCAGGCCTCAAACAGCATAAACACATCCACAGCAGTGTCAAACCTTTTATATGTAAGTCTTCAACTAAACGTCTTCGGTTAAGCGTTGTTTCTTTTGTCGTAAAGCAGCATAATCTGGAAGCAGGAGGTTGTGTTGTGCTCCCTTGGAGTTTCCCACCAGTTTCGCGGGGGCTGCGAGTTGCTAAATGAGTTCTGGGTAATTCTGAATGCGACGCAAAACCTTATTTTCGTGCGATTTTTCCTTTTCAGACAAACTGCTGTATGCGCGTACCCGTTGTCCCTGGGATATTTTTCCACACACAAATGCAAGGGGCAAGTCGAGGGAGGAGGTGACAGTGCCAGGAGGGGCAGGGGAGGGTGGCGGCGGCTGCCAACACGCCGGGAGCTGGGCAGAGCCAGCAATATTTGGAAGGCTGCTTTGCTTCAGGAGTTAATTCTGGGCCACAGAGCCTCCACAACAGATGCCACGACTTTCACCGGGGTTGGAAAACAAACCTTAGAGGCAGCGAATTTGTCAGAGGAGCTTGCCGCCCTCCTTGAGGCTCCTTTGCGTGCCCCAAATTTAAGCACTGAGGTCTTCGCCAACAGCTGCTCCATCAATAAAACTTGCCTTGTATGTGGGCCTGGCTCTCCACCGGGCTGTAAACCAGACTCTCAAAGTCTCACGGGTTGTGTTTCTTGCTGGGAGATGAGGAAGCTGGGTGCACGGCAGCATTGCAGATTGCTTTCTTTTGCAGAGGCAACAAATATTTAAGAATATTGTTCTTGGTAGCGCTAATGTCCGCCATAGTCTTTTCAGGCACCTGCTATGGCTTGAAAGGCGTCTTGTGACCACCTCCCCTACTTGTCTGCTAAACTTGTTAATCTTTTGCTGCTCTCACCAATAATTTATCAAAATATCGACACCACATCTGGACAATGGTGGCCACACGCTGAGATAATTCCTCAAGAGGAGTGGTGGCTTGCAAGGCTCGTTTGTGCAAAATGGGTACATCTGCGATCGGGTTAGATAATTCGTTTGGTTTGGGCTTCTTCTATGAGAAAATGCATAACTAGATCCAATAATAAATATCACCAATCATTTTTAAACCTGACTACAGGTTAAGTAACTACACTTAAAGATTATAATTGTTAGAAAACAGTGACTTCTGGCTAGGTGGGGAGTCTTCAGATACTCCTGTTGCAATGCCCTGCGTAAGAGTCTCTAAGTGGCACCTCTCATGAACGAAGTAATCTCTCAAATGTTCTTTATTACTGTTTATTCTGGTAAAGTAAAACAGCAGCTGATATTCTTCCTATGTACAGTGTGAAGGGTGAAAACCCACTGAGCAACCCATGGATAACAGCCATGTAATTGCAGAACAAAAGGGTTTGGAGACCACATACTTGGTGGGCTTTGCTGGGCGATGGGAGGGAGGTAGGGTCACCTAAAGGAGATATCTGCTTTCCACCAGAAGGCCACACACCATGATTTACTCGTACCAATCTGTTTATGGCAACTGTCTCTTGTTACAGTACACCGCCCAAGCTTGAGTGAAAACTCACCAACACTAAGGTAATTACTCACTGCCTTTGCAAAATCTCCAGCCTCTCCAAATAGAAACCACATGCCATAACAGACCGAACGTATTCAAAATAGTACTTACTGTCATTTTTTTTAATAAGCAGAAAATATGCAAACTTAACTGCTGGCTAATTTGGGGTCCAGAGACAATCGGGGTACAGAGTGTGCATAGGCATGAGATGAATTTTTGCAGTTTAGGAGCCAGATTGGGAGTTTGTATTAAACCTGGGGTCTGTAGAGCAATAAAAGCTGCAAGGAGTGAAGCTTCCCTTACAAGTTAGTTGCTTACAACTACGGTGCTGAGATTTAAAGGGTGTAATAAGTGTAACAGGAGAAATCAAACCCAGCTTCTGTTGCTTTGATACGTGGAAGCAATTAAAGTCGATAACTGTCCCCCATCTACTAAAGTTTAAACAAAGCTTGACTTGGAAATAAAAGTCATGTGATGAAAAAAGAGGTAGCTCTTATAACACGAGCTTCTCTGAGGAGCCCTGGCTCCTGGGAATATCCACCTCGATCAACGGGAGGAGATAGAATCTCCTCCAAAGTCTTTGGTACGTCGGGCAAGTGCTTCACTGAAGCGCGTCACACCCAGGCTTCGGGTCCCAAGGAGTAAGGCTTCTCCAGGGAGTAGGGGCGTCAGAGCTGGGCCCAAAATTTCTTTACCAGCCTTGAGATCCCATGGATCACAGAATCACAGAATGTTAGGGATTGGAAGGGACCTCGAAAGATCATCAAGTCCAATCCCCCTGCCAGAGCAGGAACACCTCGATAATGCTACACAGGAACGTGTCCAGGCGGGTCTTGAATGTCTCCAGAGAAGGAGACTCCACAACCTCCCTGGGCAGCCTGTTCCAGGGCTCCGTCACCCTCACTGAGAAGAAGTTTCTTCTCGAGTTTAAGTGGAACCTCTTATGTTCCAGTTTCAGCCCATTACCCCTTGTCCTATCATTGGTTGTCACCGAGAAGAGCCTGGCTCCATCCTCGTGACACTCACCCTTTATATATTTGTAAACATTAATGAGGTCACCCCTCAGTCTCCTCTTCTCCAAACTAAAGAGCCCAACAGACTGCCTGTTAAATCCAAGAGGCACCTTGAGCAAGCAGCACTTCACAAACGGTTTTAAGTAACTTTCACGCTCAAAAAGGTAAAGTCCTCAGTACAAATGTTAATTGTTTGTTTGAGGTTATAATAGTAAATATTCACGCGTTTTAATGGTATTGCCAGTAGTGGTTTAATTTGATTTTAAAACCGAGATAAAATATGTTTAGTCAAATGGTTAATTGGCATCTCCCTTAATGGTTTGTAAGGATATCTCTGGATTCTAAGTGTGTATTTCTGCTTTTCTCTGGAGTAGAATATTTCTCAGCTCTGTTGACTTTTGAATATATTAATGGAGAATAATAATTTAAAAAACATATCAACGTTCTTTAAGCGAGAGCTTCCCAAACTTTAGGAAATCTGTGCCAATACACCTCTTTTCACCCACTCACCCCTCTTACCTACCTGAGTGCAGCGTTACATTTAACACAGTCATGTGAGTAAGAAGCAGAGCCAACGCAACTTGGTAGAAGTTCAAAAATTCACAAAGCATGATTTTTAATTACATGTTAGTCTAGCCTTGCAAATATATGCATTGGAGGTTTTTTTTTTCTGGAAAAATACGTATGGTCTGATGCTCTGCTGCGCTACGATATCTCCATCAGTGTCAATAGGGTTATTCCGCTTTACACAAGGAGAGGGGTCGACCCATAATACCCAAGATGAAGCTTGTGCAAACCTCTGGGTATGTCACTCGGGTTTGATCAGTTTGATTTTGATTTCTGTGATTGACCTGATGGGAGCAGGGAGAGTTTCTTGTGTGAGACCCCGACAGTGAAGGTAAGGGCGCCGAGCAGGAAGGAGGTGACTTGTTTGTAGGAGCAGAAACCTCATGCCTGCAATGAGGCTAAAAATAGGAGAAACTAGCAGAAATATCAGAGCTTCATACTGCATCAAATAAACAACAAGTAGTTCTGTGTTAAATAAAAAATAGCTCTATGTTAAATAGGCAAAGAAAATATTTCCCCCAAAAAGAAACAGAAGTGCTTATCCAGAGAAAATCAAGCATTTTCAAGGAGCTAGAATAATTTTCTGGTTTTCTTCTCCTTTTTCCCTTTTTCCCTTTTTCCCTTTTTCCCTTTTTCCCTTTTTCCCTTTTTCCCTTTTTCCCTTTTTCCCTTTTTCCCTTTTTCCCTTTTTCCCTTTTTTCTTTTCTTTTTTTTTTTCTGTTTTTTTCTTTTTCCTTTTTCCTTTTTCTTTTTCCTATTATTTCTTTTTTTCCTTTTTTCCCTTTTTTCTTTATTCCTTTTTTCTTTTTTTTCCTTTTTTTTCTTTTTTCCTTTTTTTTTTTCTGGTTTTCCCTTTTTCTTCTTCTTTCTCCTTTCTTCTCCTCTCCCATCTTTTTTCCTTCTTTCTTTTTCATTTGATTTTGTACCTTTCTCCTTTCTGGCCTTCCCTTGCGAACGACGACTGCCAGCAGGAACAGTGACTGATACGCAGCAACAAACGCTCTTCCTGAACTACCGCATCCCAAATTTCCTGTGTTTGGGCCCAATTCTGCCGCCTTTACCCCTCGAATTGTCCCGGGGATGTCAGTGGGACGTGAACAGGGAAACTGGGTGGACCAGGCAGGATCAGGCCCCCGAACAATAGGAGCATTGTTGCTGAGATATGAAGGAGCCCGCTCAAGAGGTAAACACTTAAGAGATGACAACAAGCGGCCGAGTTTCTCAAGGGCAGAGATTTAGAGGAGCAGGAAGGTTAGCGCGGGCCCCGGTGCGAGTGGGAATTAGAGGACGTGATTGCGGTTCATGGGAACCGAGAGTGCAGGATGGGATACATTCAATTCAGTTTCCTTTGCGGGCTTAAAATAGAGCCATTGTAAATTATGTCAGCCTGTCTCAAATCATGAAAATGATTGTTAAAAAGGCCTCGGGATACACAATGTGTATTGTTGTGTGGCTTTGATGTGTGAAAGATGAGAGCTTATGATAGAACACGAATTAAATAAAAATAAAGTGGCCACATGCTTTTTCCTGGCTGGGAAAAAAAAAAATAGTGTTACAGAGGGATAACACTGCTTACTCATAATGTTGGTGCCTTGGTTTTAAACGGGGCTGGAGCTGACACTGTTAGAAGCAGGGTAGTGCAGAGGTACAGACAAATTCTAGCCTAGTAAAGAGCACAAGACACAACGCAGCCTTGGGACTTGCTGGATGCCCCCGCTCGTCTGAAGGATGAGGGGATATAAAAAGGCACTGGGGAGCTGAGCGTTACCCACTTCCAAACCACGTTTTAACTTACAGACCTTGGTTGCTGCCCTGGTTGGCTCCCTAATGTTTGTGGCAGCCGGAAAATCACGGACCTGCAAAATCCTGTTTACTTCAACGACGTGATTCCCTCTTCGCAGTGTCTGGCTCCGCACCCCCGGGACCACGTGAAGCCTCCTGCGACTGCAAGCGCTTGCTGGCAGCCGTGCTCTGACGTGCCAGGTGTCACAGGCTAGGTCAGACCCAGGAGCTCAAGGTGGATCCCCTCCCCAAGGTGGTTTCTGTTTTTGTGAGGGCTGGAGGTGTTTTCATCCCAGAGGAGTCTGGGAGGAAACTCATCGAGCTGTTTTGAGCATCAGACATACAAATAAATACAGCTGCATTCTTAAAGGAAATTGTTGTTGAAGTGTAGTGTATGTATTTTTTTTTTCACGTGCGAGAGACAAATGAGCAATATTAAGGGTAGTAAAATTATTAAGATGTGGGATTTAGTTACAGCATCCCAGGCACCTGTAGGGACTGTATGCATTACACAAGTAGAACTGCTTTGGACATAGGACAATACTAGACTGAGGTTGCTCAGGCTCTAGCCTGGACTTCCTGACGATTAAATTGTTAAATGTAAGTGGAAAATAATGTTGTTTGTTAATAAGGTTACACAGCTGGAAGTACCTGTTTGTCTCCTCCTTCACCTCTATCCTACCCTTGTGGTCTTGCAGACTGAACGCTCTGTGAGGCAGCTCTATCTCCTGTCTGGTCCTCCAAATATTTGTTTTAATGACTAACTTTCCGCCTGTGAATAGTGACATAAACGGATGTTATTTGAAGACACGAGTGCTCGCTCACGTGGGTGTTACGGCAGCGAGCCGCGGCTCTTGGTGGGGCTCTGGGTGCTGATGCAATACGGAGTAACGGTGCTGACTGTGTGACACTGTGCAATGCAAAAAACAAACAAGGAAACTTGTTCTTTTAGTGGTTTCAGATGTTTTCTGGTTTGCCAGGGCGGGTTTTGGTGCTGTTTTTAGACATTTGTCTGCTTGGATGCCTTGCTTTGGAAGAGTACAACAGCTTTCTGTACGTTTGTGCACCCAGACTTCTCCTTCCGGCTTCCTAATTGACACTTGGCGGGTTAAAAAACGGTGTTATTTGCAAAATTTTGAGGGTGGGGGCGATTATCACAAAGCCTGAGATGTGTTGTTGTTGTCGTTTACATACAGGTGAGGTCTGCCATAAATCCTATACTCAGTTTTCAAACCTTTGTCGTCATAAGCGCATGCATGCTGATTGCAGAACCCAAATCAAGTGCAAAGACTGTGGACAAATGTTCAGCACTACGTCTTCCTTAAATAAACACAGGAGATTTTGTGAGGGCAAGAACCATTTTGCAGCAGGAGGATTTTTTGGCCAAGGCATTTCACTTCCTGGAACCCCAGCTATGGATAAAACGTCCATGGTTAATATGAATCATGCAAATCCGGGCCTTGCTGACTATTTTGGAGCCAATAGGCATCCTGCTGGTCTTACCTTTCCAACAGCTCCTGGATTTTCTTTTAGCTTCCCTGGTCTGTTTCCTTCAGGCTTGTACCACAGGCCACCTTTGCTACCTACTAGTTCTCCTGTTAAAGGACTACCGAGCGCAGATCAGACAAACAAAAGTCAAAGTCCCCTCATGACAAATCCTCAGATACTGCCAGCCACCCAGGATATTTTGAAGGCACTAAATAAGCAACCACCAGTAGGGGAGAATAAGCCAGAGGAGCTTCAACCAGAGGGGTCCTCTGAAGAGAGGCCGCATGAGAAACTCAGTGACCAGTCAGAGAGTAGTGACCTTGACCTTGACGATGTCAGTACCCCCAGTGGCAGTGACCTGGAAACCACCTCGGGCTCTGATCTGGAAAGTGACATTGAAAGTGAGAAAGAGAAATTTAAAGAAAATGGTAAAATGTTCAAAGACAAAGTAAGCTCTCTGCAGAGCCTGGCGTCAATAAATAATAAGAAAGACCACAGCAATCATTCCATTTTCTCACCATCCTTAGAGGAGCAGACTGCGGTGTCAGGAGCGGTGAATGATTCTATAAAGGCTATTGCTTCTATTGCTGAAAAGTACTTTGGTTCAACAGGACTTGTGGGGCTGCAAGACAAAAAAGTCGGAGCCTTACCTTACCCTTCCATGTTTCCCCTCCCGTTTTTTCCAGCATTCTCTCAATCAATGTATCCATTTCCTGATAGAGACTTGAGACCGTTACCCTTGAAAGTGGAGCCCCCATCACCCAGTGAAATAAAGAAGATCCCAAAGGGAAGCTCTGAGTCTCCCTTTGACCTCACCATAAAGCGTAAGGAGGAGAAGCCACTTACTCCCCTACCCTCAAAGCCAGCAGCCCCCTCTGCAGCAAGCCAGGACCAGCCTCTAGACCTCAGCATGGGCAGCAGGAGTCGAGCCAGCGGCACAAAACAAGCCGAGCCCCGGAAAAACCACGTCTTTGGAGAAAAGAAAGGAGGAGACCTCGAGCAAAGGAAGCCTTCGGAGTCCTCCCTGCAGCACGCCAGGCCTACCCCCTTCTTCATGGATCCCATTTACAGGTAACGGACTATCTGTTGCCTTTTGGCATCCTTTGGTGCGGGCGCTTAGATCTGCCACGGCCACCTGCCCGCAGATGCAGGACAGCCCTGTTCCCGTCCCACCGTCCCTGGAGGTGACATCCCACCACTGGGGCGTGGGGTGACCTAGGCTGTGTGCTGACCCGTGCACCCCACCTCGGAGCGGAGCTGCTCAGAGCAAACCCGGGGTCTGGTAATTAAGAAGTCGTCATGACTGCCCTTGTTACGGTGAGTCATTTGTTTAACCTGTGCAGCCTGACATACAGAAGTTGAATATATTCTCTTACCCAGAAGCGAACTGGCATCAGTATTGAATGTCTGTATATTTAACGGTGTATTTGATACCACCGGTTTGCCCCAAATTCCTTTTCTTCTGAAATGCTGCGTGCTCTCCTTCCCCTGGAAGTTAAGAGAGCATCCTACACCAACTTCCTAATGCCTCCTGAATGAAATAGGAGTATCTCATGGGTGCAACAACAAACCAAATTTGTCCTAAGGTGCATGTAAAAAGTATGGAAATTGCGAGTTGAGTTCTGCCCTTTTTTTTTTTACCGTTATTTGAGCAATGGGTTGATTTATCCGGGCGTTTCATTAATATAATAGAAGGCGCAATGTCCTTGTGTGTACAAAGCCTAACCAGTGGGCTGGTTAATCTGACCTACCTTATGAAATCAATGGGAGCCTTGTCTTTGGCTTTGACGAGTCCACAAGCAGCCACTGTCAGTGAGCTGAGGTTTTCAAAAGCGGTGGTCAAATCCTGACCCCTCGGTGACTCCCAGTAGCGCCGAGATGGATCTCACTGGGATCTGGGTTTCACCTGCATCCTGTGTACGTCAGCCGCTCTTTGCCCTTTGCCATTCTGCTCATATATCTGCAGCCAGCCAAAGTCATGCATCTAAATTAGTTTAGAGAAATATTAGCCATAAAAATATTTGTCTGCAATATAAATGACTGATTTTACAGCCTGTTGTTAAAAAAAAAATAAAAAGTTACCGCCACGTAAACGATGTTAATTTATTACTTTATCTGAAGAAGAAATGCTAGGGGCAAAATTCTTTGGAGAATGCTCTTGCATAAGACAACGGGTATGCATTCTGAAGAAACAAGATACGATGCCACTTACTGAGGTGGTTTTATTCATGCCAGATCGATATCTGTCTTAGACCGTAGGTTTTCGTTGCGTCATATTCATTTTAAATGCCGGAAGCATTGGAAACAATGATCCGTGTTTTACGGTCCCACGTTACAAACTAATGAAATCCGCACAAACGCTGGCAGCGTAGCGCGAGACCAGTTCTCACCGAGCCTTGCTTCCCTGTGAGTTACATCTACGTACGGACAGCAGGGTCTGTCCCTTGGACATCAGTAATAGGAAAAGTAAAACCTTCAAATTCCCACACTGCTTCTGAATTGCCTGTGCTGGGCTTCCCTGCCTAAATGCTCACAGGAGCTCACCCCAGTCTTTGTTGCTGGTGTATTCTCTCCTTTGAGTGGAGACTGCACTCAGTTGCTTTATTTCATCTTAAAAGTACTCCGTAGATAGTCATTGGTTCCTATTGTAATTATTACCAGTCTTTTTTTTTTTTTCCTATGTAAATTATATAATCTCACTTTAATTCATAGACCCCACCCACAGTAAGGAGTTGGAGAGTCAAGAATTGATTGTACTTGCGTATCTTTTACCATTACCTCTGAGAAACCAATTGCTTGATGTATAACTATTTAAAACATGAGCACCTGTGTAATTATTAATATCTGACACCGATTCATCATAAGAAAATCTAATTTTAACATTTACAGAGTAGAAAAAAGAAAGTTAACTGACCCACTGGAAGCTTTAAAAGAGAAGTACTTGAGACCTTCCCCAGGATTCTTGTTTCATCCACAAGTAAGTATTTTGGGAATTTTGATGTTGTAAACAAGCCTGTTGATGCTTCAAAGCAGGTGCAGAGAAATGAATGCAGTCTTAGTCATTTTTGGATTTCCTAAACCACACAGTTTTTGCTGTACCATTGTGGTGGAAAAAGCGTAAGCATTGTTCTGAGCTTCTTGATGTTTTGCAGATGAAACAACATGTTTTGATTATAGAGGAAGCCAGATTCAGACTCCATGCATGTTTTAGAACCGTGTTCCTCCGAAACCATAGCATAGCTACCAACACTTGCAGCTACCCGTGTCTTCTTCGGCGCTTCCCCATGCTCCGGGCTGTTGAGGTGGAGTCAATATTGACTGCAGGGGGGTGATGTAGATTCACAGTTGGGCCAGCAAAGCTGAGCATCCAAGTTGTGAATATTGAAGGGCTCCCAGAAAAGAGATAAAACCTTCCACCCTGTGTGTTCAAGTCTCCTAAGCAAATGCTCTCCTTTAGGTAGCCTTCGTGGGCTATAGCGTGTGCAATGACTTTGCAATATCTCTGCCTCTCCATGCGTGTAGACGTGCTATATGAGAGGGCTGCTGTCTTCTTCATAGGCCTTATTTGCTGGATAACAAAAATTTAGAAGCGTGCCCCTAAAATGCTGTCAGAACTGCAGCGTGCCTGTGATATAGAAAGAGGAGTGCAGACTCTATGCTGCTTTTCTTCGACAGCACTGCGACCTCGTTTTGTGCTCCTCCTCCTTGCTCGAGGAGATTTTGCCAAAAATTTGGGTTAGATCTTGTGCCTGAAATAAAATGCTCTGTGGTGTTTGAGAATTTGAACCCTTGGCTGTATATAGACTGTTTCAACCTAATCCTGACACCCCCATACGCACCTTGTATTTTAAGTACACAACCAGGAGCTGCTCTGCTTCAGCTTCGTCTCATTCCTGGGCAAACCACAGCAATAATCTAACACCACTTGCTTTTTTTTTTTTTTTTTTTTCCTAATGAAGGCAACAGCTCTTATGTCCTAAGTTGTACGGAATATGTTGTGAAATACAGGATTTCTGGAGAACATGGAAGAGCAGCTGATGGTGTATATAGTTGCAGATGCGCAAACGTAATGTTCTCACATGGGTGGAGAGTGCAGGAAAATACCCTGTTCCAGTTCTGGTGTCTGTAGGAAGTGAAGGGCCTATTCAGTAGTAAAATTACCAAGATTTTGTGTAAATAGTAGCTCAGCACCTCTCGCCGAGTTCCTTTATTTGCCCAGGTTGCAAAGCAGGAGGTAAAAATGCGCATTTCACAGCAGATGGTACTAATGCACAAACAGGAGCTCAATCCTCTTGGTGTGCCCTGGTGTAAAACCAGGGTGGTTCCTCTCCATCGAGTGAGTGATTCTGTTAGAGCAGTGAAGGGGCTGCAAATTACTAGTAAATTATTTAGACGAGGACATTTTAGGCACTGTATTGTTGGAAGAAACGGTATTAATTTTAGTGCTAGCTAGCTTTTCAGAAGGTGTACGTGGACGTCGTTTAGTGCTTCCTTGAATCTGAAGGTTTTGCTGCAGGTCTGATGACAGCGGTTGGTAGGTGGGGTGTGTTGGGGTAAAATGCGCTGTTAGTAGCTTGGATGTGGTGAGTGGGGAGAAGGAGTTGGATGCTCTTCTACGTAGTGTTGTGTGACCAAGCTACACGGGGATCTGGTTGATGGGAGCGAGGCGAGGATGGTGTAGGCATGCGGGTGCAATGGAGACATCGGGCATTTTGCCGTTAGCGGGCGGGGTGTCGGGATTTCACCTTTCAGGTTTTTTTCACACCAAGTCGATTAGATCTGTTGAACCGGTGTGGTCACCAAGTTGGAGTGAGCAGGAGATGTCAGAGGCCACCTCCCCACCTCAGTGCTGAGCTCATTCCTCCACACTTCTCATTGTGCAATAGGAAAGACAAAAAGAAAAAAAAAAAAAGCCTGGTGAAGACTGGCTTTTGCTTTATCGCTTACCTAGCTGCTAGGGATAAGGTCTTTAACTCGGTGTGAGATGGATGGATACAAAGGTCATGAGTGTAACACGCGCTGTTAATACGTTGTAAAAGAAAAACCAAACCACCATCCTGTCAAGAAACTAAATGCCAAAATCTGCTTTCTTGCGGACTTTAATAGAAAGGAGTCTTCTGTTTTTGGTCTGGTGTTTATAGAGGGCTGGAGGACGGCTTGCAGAAAAGCTGTTTTTCCGTTATAGTCCCGTTCACCCCTGTAAAAGTGCAGGTGTGGAGTACACCGCAAGTTTTTATTTTCTGCTGGCAGGATTTATCTATGTAAAATACGAAGAAAATTGTTGTTTGTGTCCTACAAGTTTGCTTTTCTATAGATTAATTTATTTCTGAAACTTGACATCGGATAAAACAAGAATTATTTTTTTTTGATTGGATAATATGACAGCTAACAGCTGGATCTCTAAAATAGGTTCCTGAAGTAGAGATTAAAGACATAAACCCTGCAGTCCTTACCCTGTCCCCGCCTTCACAAAATTCCTCCCAGTGGCAGTGGCCCAAAAGCTACGAAAGTTAGATCATTTAATGGTATTTCACAACAATTTGCCATGACAAAGATTGCATTTTTAGGGAGAGAATACCCCAACGCAACAAATCTTTCAGAATAACATTTTAATTAGTGTCTTTAAATAAAAATCTTAATTAGTAGATTGATTGTGATAAGGATTCCTACACAGGAATAATGTGTTGTTTTTTTGTTTCGATTTTGCTCCCAGTTGCAATTGCCTGATCAAAGAATTTGGGTAAGTTCGTTGCTTATATTTTTGATTTAATCCCTGTGAAATAAATTGCGTAAGAAAAATACAGTATGAAAGACAACTTACCACTCAATTACGGAGCACGCTACGCTTTCCTACAGAGTGTTGTAGTTGGAGTGGATAAATACCCTCTTATGTCAAACTGGCTTTATTTTTCCCTACCTGATCTTGCCGATTTTATTTGGTGAAGGCAATGGGAGCTTTACCTGAGTGAGGGTTTCAAAATGCGGCCCTTGCCTTTATTTAACTGAAATTGTTCCAAATCATTTCCTGCAGTGAAATTTGCAAGCTGAAATCTTGTTAAGTTGCAGTAGTTATAAATATTTAATCTGCATTTGAGACATTAAAATACAGAACCTCGGAGGACTTCACTTTTCTATCTCGCATTGACTTCGGTGGGAGTTAGTCACTTGAATAGCTTGGACGTTTT
Organism: Trogon surrucura; assembly: GCA_020746105.1. NCBI lineage: Eukaryota > Metazoa > Chordata > Aves > Trogoniformes > Trogonidae > Trogon > Trogon surrucura. The sequence continues at coordinate 4,554,526 of CM036625.1, read as the reverse complement.
GAGCTGAATCGCTCATTGTTGTACTTAAAGGACAAATGAAACACCCATTTATTTACCACGTTTGGGTCAAATTTGTCCTGTGTGTGTGCTTACATCGTCCCCCTTATGCAGACAGGAATTATGCTTTTAGTACTATGGGATAAATGCGAGCTTGCTCTTCTATTTTTGTAAAACGTTATTTTTAATACATCTAAATTGTTCATGAAAAAAAAAAAAAACCGGCACGGCAACTGCTTTTGCAGATGCAACTCAAATAACGCCGTGTTTTGCTCTCACATTGCTGGCTCCTCAGCCGCAGCACCGGACCCATAAATACTTGTCCCAGATTTTTTCCCAACCTTTGGGTTTCCGAGGGGAGAGCTGGAGCCAGGCGACCGCGGCTCGGCTCCTGACTCACTCCCGCTCATCGTTCGCGGTGCGACGTGGATTAATTTCACAAGGTGAAGCCAAAATTTCACAAAATGAGGTTCGAGATCTTCTCCAACTCTTTCCCGTGTGTGTCTCTGTGTGGAGATAGCGCAGAAACCCTCCGAGATGTGCCCCTGCAGGTTGGCACTGAGCCCTCCGTGGAGCGCTTCAAAAGCAGCGACGGACCTTTGCTTTGCCTATATGGTGCTTTTAATTCCGCTTTCTTCCTGTAAAGTGATTTATCCAGCTGCAAAAAGATATGCTGGGATCCTGAGAGGAAAGGGGCTAAGCAGGCACCGCAACACCCCGGGAGCACCCATAGGTGCTGGACGAGCTCAGCAGATAGGAGATAGGGTTAGATGCCCGGCTCGGAGGGCACAAGAGGTGGTTCCCAAACATTTTCTTCGCAGCAGAGGGAATTCAGCATAGCATGTGAAGGGGCCACGGTAGGATTTGTGATTTGACCCGGGCACCCTGAATCCTCCGCTCGCAGGAAAGTGGCTCCATTTGGGCAGATTTGAGATGTTGAAAATCTCAGCGCAGCCTATTTCTAATGTGTGCTTTCCTTGACATTGGCTTAGTCCTCAAATTTCCATCGTCCTGCTGTTTTTTTGGTGACCATATGTCTCCTGGCCACACTAGTGCTTTGAGCAGCTGCAGCAGAAATAGGTATTTGAAACATAAAGTGCCTAGACCAGGATGCTGGCTCACGGATGAGTCTTTATCTTGAGAGATTTGAATGTCATGTGAGCCTTTCGACTGAGATAAATTGACAGTTGCGTGTGCCATATATTTCAAGATTATTTCAGCTTATTTGTCAGGAACTCTATAGTGCCAATCAATGGGCAGCATCCTCTTTCAAATGGGTCGTGATTTATTTAATCTGCAGACTCTTTCATCCCCTTCTGGTCCCATCAAGAGAAGGTTGCTATAAGGAGGTTTAGACTTTATTTGCAGTAGCTGTATGGAGAATCATTGCAAATAATTTTACAAATCAATTAAAAGAAATTTGGTGAGTGCATTAAGAAAGCTTTTATTTTACTGGGCTTATTTCAGGACATCTGTTAGATCAGCTAAATCCCCACCATCTGCGTTAATACAAGTGAAGTTATTCTGGAACTGTACTGCAGATCAGCAGGAGTTTCTCGCTACTGCTTCATAAAGCTCAGCTGCATGTGATAGGTCTCTTGAACGTGAATATAGCTCAGCCAAGTTCCATAGCTGGATATCCAAACATACACAGTTTCAAGACAGCAAATTTGCAAGTTGTAGATTTTAGAGAAAGCGTTACAGCTTGAACTGGGGGAGGGGGAAGAAATCCTGAGCTTTAGTAGTTGGATTTTCAAGATTTCTCTAAATAACACTAGTAAAAATAGAAAGCAAACATTTGAACAATTTCTTTCCCATGAGTTACAGCCATAAAGTCAGTTGTTTTTGCGATAATAGCAGTGAAGGAGTCGCGTTTGTAAAACATGAGGTCATGTAACTCATGACATTGTCTGCTAGATTATTTCATATCATCAGGTTATTCTTAAAAGGCAGCAGCAACAAACCTTTGCTTTATTTATGCCACTTTTCCTTCTGTTGGTTAATAAATTTTAAGACGAATGTTCAAGGCCCCTGCTGATGATATCTTGCCCGTTGAAATGTTTATAAATACTTGTTTTAGCCGATTATGGTAATGTCTGCATTTTTGAGTCGGGGCTGGGGAATTGCGACTGCATATTAGTTTGCGTCAGTAGGAGGTTAATAGCCTCTCAGGGAGCAGGAGGGAGGTGGGGGAACGCTGCTTCCTTTTCCAGACATCTGGACGCAGATAGAATCAACAACTCTTATATATGTAAATCAAAAGTTACTGTTCTATATAAAATACTGTCATTCACTGATCACAGATTAGGAGCAGACATGACTTGTCCATGAAGCCATAGCCGTATGGAAAACGCGTAATAGGATCTTCTCGCTTTCCTACCTCCTCGGAGAGCTTTCTCTGTGGGCATGGCGATTAGACTAATCCCATTCTTGGGGTCAAGCTGTGCCTTCCTCCCCGTGTCCCGTTCGGGAATTGCCGCAGCCCTTGGGTGCTTGGCTGGGGTGCAGACTTCTTCCAAAAGCTTTGCCTGGAGGCTCGAGCCACACGACTCTCTCCCAGAGTGGTCCCCAGGGACCGTCTCTAGAGAGATGAGGTGGCCATGGGCACCCACCTAGCCTCCCAGGACAGATGCTATCACTAAGAGCTTGCTCCAGGAGTTTGGTGGACTGCTGACCAGTAACATCTCTGTGGTCAACACAGCTCCTCTGGAGGCAAGTCTTACTTTGCAATCAGCCCTAACGGTGTCCTCAAAGAGTGAGAACTACTTTGGTTGTGTTTCAGCTGGAAGAGGGAGGTTCATTGTGGAAGAGGGAAAGTCATCCTTCAGTTAAGAATTAGTCAAAAAAACCCCCAAAATCTGGGGGGAAAAAAAGGGTGGGAATAAATTAGTAATTTTTAGTGTCATTGAAGATAATCAGTGAGCCCACCTCAGGGTGTCTCTGGGGTCTGAACTGTGGCACGTGTCTGGAAATGATGTAGGAAGAAGGGTGACCAGGCAAAGTTCGCAACTACTGATTTGTTGAGAATAGCTAAATCCAAAGATGACTATGAAGATTTTGCAGAAGGTTAACAGCAAGCTGAGTCACCAGGCATTAAAATAACAATAAAACTCAGTGTCAGTAAGTACCCAGTAATACTGAGGGGAAAGAATGACTCTTAAATTGTGTCATTCAAGAAAAAGATCTTGAAGTCAATAGTTTTATGAAAATATCATCTGAGTGCTTAGCAGAAAGGAATTGAAAACATCTTTATATTACATACTGCTTTCAGGTCTTGAATACAGCTGAAGGCCCTCTCAGAAAGGACGTAGTAAAATTAGAAAAGACACAGAAAAGTGCAACAATGATGATCGGAGGTAGGGAACAGCTTCCATACAAAAAAGAGACTAAGTAGATTTTGATTTTTTCAGCGTGGAAAAGAAATGCCCAAGGGAGCTGTGCCCCAGCTCTATGGGACCATGAATGGTGAGCAGAAACTGAATGAGAAATGGTTATTCATTAGTTTTAACAATAAAAAAAATATAATAAACGAGGGGCACCCAGCTGAATTATCAGGCAAAAGGCTTAGAAGGAACAAAAGCCAGTATCTTTTCATATGCACCTAATTAAATTGGCCAACCCTCCTTGACAAAAACATAAATGGATTCAAAAAGGGTTTAGCCAAATGAATGGGAGCAGCAGCCGCCAGTTGAGATGCAACCTCCAATTAAGGCTCTTGCACCTTGCAGTGCTGGTTTGTGACAGAAGACGCTGGGGAGAAGGTCTGTCCCTCGCCCCCCTCTCCTGCACATCCCCTGTGCCCACTGATTGAAACCAAGGTACTGGCTCCTGCAGTGTTTTTATCACAAGTTTAGAATTCTTGGGTTTGGTGCCTGAGATAGTCTTCAGCGCGTATTGCTCGGTTTAAGATTTTGCAAGTAGACTGGTGAGCAGAGACTGCAAAAAAAAAAAAAAACAAACATAATGGAGAGCTTGTTGTGGGTCTGGGCTGGCAGGATTTTATGGGCTGACCCAAGCCCGTGCAGCCCAGGTGCCCATCTCGTGATGGGGAATTGCATCCTGAAGACTTTTTAAGAAAACTTAAGAAAAGGCCCCAGTTTTGGTTCTTGCGAGCCGTATCTCCAGCAGATAGAGAGAGCTGTTGTTCTCCTGACAGCAGTGGAGTGACAGCAAAGCCTTGTGGCCGAGCACTTCCCGTTGTTGTTGGTGCATTTCTTGAAAATTATAAATCATATCAGGTAACCACATAGATCAGCCTTTGGAAAAAAAATCAACAACAAACACAATAGTCATTCCTACGGTGAGAAACATATTTCTGGAAAGCGAGTAATACTTTAAAATAATTGGAAGTGCTTGTGTTTCCTCTGAATGAGGGATTTAAGATTAGATGCTGATTTCATACCTATTTTGGGACCGATGTAATCCTGGAGGCAGTGTTGGAGGTGGTGCTGATCTGCATCACCGGGCATTAGAGGGGAATTGGTCTCAATTTCTCCCTTGCAAAATCCTGGAAATAAGAACTAAAAACCCCAAATAAGCATGACTAAGCCATTTTAAATTTAAAGAGGAAAATTATTGCTTTAATATATTATTGTAGGGGGCCACGTACATGAGAAATGGTGATCCAAAAATGATTTAAAACCACCAGATAATGAAAGTGACTTGAATATTAAATAAATATAAATAGAACATTTATTATACTTCTCAGTGCCCTTATTATTCTTCACCATAAATATGTGCTATCATAACCCATGCACTGTCTTGTCACTGCTAATCAGCCTGAAGGGCAAGGGTCATTTTTCTTTCCAACCGTTTATTTTCCGCCACTGCAAAATAGACCAATGAATTCTTGTGGGGAACAATTAGAAGGAGTTAGAGGCAGTGAAAAGACTATTGTAAAAGCTTTAAGAATCGATTCTGACTGAAGAAAAAGATGAAGTCGCATAAAAAGAAATATATGGTAATGTTGAGTTGTATGGGTTGATAATGACATCTCGGTGCCGAGATAGAATTACCTTCTCTCCCAGCAGCATCATCATTACATATCTCACGCCTGTGATCAGTACATGTCAAAATCCTTCATATTGACAAATGTGCTGTCCACTTGCATCTGCGGAGAATGTTTTAGCAGCTGAGTGATTATGAATCAAACCCCAGAGCTTACAGCCCCTACTGCCTCGCAATGCTTTCACATTTGTTGGCTGACAAGTAAATGTGTCTTGACTTCCCTCTGAGATTTTTTTTTTTTTTTTTTCCACCGTGTTTGATGAAAGACATTTGGCAAATTGGCAGTGGTACCCTGTACGTTGCAATTTGTACTCGGCATTAGGAATCTGAGCATGAAATGAGAGGGCAGGCTACAGGCTAAAGGAAAAAAAAAAAAAGACAAAAAACAACCCAAAGCCGGAGCTAACTAGGATGTAAATAGTCATTCCAGGAGACAAATTCTGCCGAGTAAAATAAAATTTTAAAATCCTGACAATCAGAGCGTTTTGAAGAATAGGTTGTAAAGGTGTTCTCAGCTGAGGAGCGTTCAGCATCCTGTCTTTCATGTCATTTCCTCCTTCGTTACATGCATGGTATCGCACAGTGCTCGTGCTGGGTTTTTTTATGCTCTATAGGTGAGATCTTGAGTTTCTTTTCTTTCATTTGTTTGTGGTGGTATGAAAAAGCAGATTGTTACCTCTCAGTAGGCTCAGAAGCAGTCTCGAACACTCCGAGTGACAATGTTGGGGGTTTTGGAGCACTTTTTCATGGTCAGTTCCAGACACCTTAAAGAAAACCATTCTCCAGAAATGATTTAATCCCCACTCCCTGAAAATTACAGACCAGGAGTGGAGACATCCCAAAGTACATAGGGTTTACAAGAAACTAAAGGCAGAGCAGGAATATGGAAGTTGTATTAAAAATAGCATAGGAATCTAATGGGTAATGTAAACACATAGCACCAAAACCACCGAAGCTTTGTGTGTTATGGATTTATCTCACAGTCTTTGGCTGTGATGGGCAAGAAGACTGGACCGAATGGTTAAATGTGGCTGGGACGTTGTTGTTGGCTCTCTGGATCTGGCTTGTTGCAGCCCTGGTTTGAACTAGAGTGTTCGTAAGGTTTCCCCTGCAAAACTTGTCCTCCGCAAGTCCTTTAAAAAAACCCAACAAACTGTAGGAACCCAGTTATTGTTGGGATCTTTCTTTATTTTGTAGGCTTGGTGAAAAATGGCCAATGGTTTCAGTAGGTGGGGTGCGTAGATCCATAGCCACCCACCCACAGAGCATGATGGCATAAACTGGAGTGTTGTAGAAGCTGAGGCTTAAAAATAAGAAGAAATAAACTCTGGGTAATTTAGATTTTGTGTGGAAGCAGCTTTCTGTTACAGCAATCAGGGCAGGAGTTCTCCTGTGTGCTGGCCTTGCGGAGAAACAGCCCCCCGCTACAGCAGTCACGGGCGTTATTCCAAGTGGGACAACATCGTGGCCACCACTTGCCTATATATGCCCCATAAATTTTTAAGGCTGCAAGTCTATGTTTGCTTCTTTTTTTTTTTGTTTCCTTTTGCTTGGCGCTGTAAGTTCTTTGCATTTCGGGTTTCCAGTGAGGGCTGAAAGCCGAAGCAGCATTCACCGTGCCGGTTTCTTGTGCTGCCTTCTCGTTGCAGATGTCGGCTATAGAAAACATGGCCGAAAAGCTGGAGAGCTTTAACGCCCTGAAGCCGGAGGCCAGCGAGCTGATCCAGTCGGTGCCGTCCATGTTCAACTTCCGCGCACCGCCCAGCGCCCTGCCCGAGACCCTGCTGCGCAAGGGCAAGGAGCGCTACACCTGCAGGTAACCCCCAAACCGCCCCCCGGGGGGACGAACCCCCCTCCCACTGGGACGTGTGGTGGGTCTTCCAGGGCTCTCCTTGTCCAACAAAACATGGAAAGCGTTTGAGATTCTTATTTATTAAATGACTGGTGTTAGGAAGCAAAGAGCTTGTATCATGCCGGTTTGATAAATGACGTGTGAGCTATTATATAAACAATCCTTTCTCCCAAATTTTCTCATCACTTTCCTATGCACAAGTGCGCTTTCATTATTGATTTTTTTTGATCACAAACTACAGATGTGTTTCTTCGCAGGCTTCTGGATTTAATATCCAAAGGGATCAGTGATAAAATACATGACTTATGTGTGCGGGCTTCAGAAAAAAAATACAATGAAGATAGTCATTGTGCGTGCAACCAAAATGAATGGGAGCTTTGGCGAGGACGGTTGAATTAGCTGTGGGGCTGTTTCGACGGCTTATACATCATGTTATGAAAAAATAAATGGGATGTTAAAAGTGAAGGGATGCAATCTTCAAAGTCATCACATAGAGCACCACCCTCCTTCACTTAAGAGAGTGGGGTGTGTGCTCTGTCCCCATGCAAAAATGGGCTGAATGTCATTAATAGAACTGGGCCAGTTCTAAACTGAACACTAATATGTTATTTGAATAGAGAGGAAGGGCTCACAATAATTTTTTTTTTTTGCCATTAGTTTTCCTGCGATGTATTATCAAGTTTGGAGAATGGTTTTTAAATTGCGTTATTTAGGTCTCTATATCATCTCCAGAACGCGCAGGCGTTTGACACTGGCATATCGGTTTATCTGATCTTTTTGAAAACATGTCACCTTCTTTCAAGACATGTTGTTATAGAAACATACCTTGATGGATTAGGTCTTTGAGTCTTGTCTGCTCTGATCCTATTCAATGCACAGGGTGATGTCACGTTTGCTGACACGTAGAATTGGTTGAAAGGTTCGAAATTTGCTTACACGGAGGCAGAAATCCAAGACTTTAATAACAGATTGTCTTGATTCCAAATCTGGATGTCACCAATAATCGCCTAGCGAGCTTAGAAATTTGGGGTGGTAACTGCTTTGTTTTCATATATCCCTTGCTTATGCACAAGAAAAGCTGGTCGGTGCCAGCAATTCCAGTCCCATTTTTGTGTGTGCCTGCGTCTCGATCGCTTACACTTGCTGAATGCTTTTATTGAGAAGTTGTTACGCCAGAGCAATGCCAACAGCACCCTATATTAATGATCCAATTTGGGCTATGCATCCAGCGCAGCTCAAACTGGGACGCAGCCGCTGAAGGTCGCGTCGTCTTACCAAACCTCTTCTTGTTGCAGATACTGCGGCAAGATTTTCCCGAGATCTGCAAACCTTACACGTCACCTGCGGACGCACACCGGAGAGCAGCCCTATAGGTACCGCGACCCCTCACTCGTGTCTGTCCGGTGGGCAAGGGAATAAATGCAAGGGAATGAGTGTTCAACAGCCAGCTCCAGTGCTCTCTCCTTAGCAGCCCATTGATGACCCACCGTGCTGATTTAGACTCAAACGGGGCTTTTTGCGCTCGTCTGGACAAGGGCAGCCACATTTGATGCTACGGCGCTGGAGCTGTGGAGATGGGGGAAGGTTTTGGTCCTAGTTAGTGAAATTCTTTTGGCTTAGGCAGGCACCATAGAATGCATCGGGCTGGAAGGGACCTTTAAATGCCATCTAGTCCAGCCCCCCTGCGGTAAGCAGGGACATCTTTAGCTAGATCGGCTTGTTCAGAGCCACATCAAACCTGACCTTGAATGGCCTCAGGAACGGAACCTCCACCACCTCTCTGGGCAACCTCTTCCAGGGTTTCACCATCCATGAGTCCTGCCTTTGCCTCGCGGGATAGCTGGCACTTCTCAACCAGCATGGTTGAAGCGATTTTCAGTAGGGTTGATGGCCATATTTTCCCTCGCAAAAATGTTTTGGTGTTGGGGTTTTTTTTACGGTTTTATTTGCAGCCTATAGTTGGGTGTTTCGTCAATCATCTGATTTCTGAAGGGTCCAGGTTGCGAAGGTGTTACTCTATTTATTAGTTTCCTGCCTGATCTGGATCCTTTCTGAGGTCTGCATAACCAAAACATGTGTGGGTGTAGACTCTAGTCGATAAGAATATGTATGTGATATTGTATCCAGGACAGTCACATGCAGAAATGTGTATAGAAGCTTCACCTTATTGAAAATGAAAGATTAATCTACATCGACTGGAAAGAAGCCAGTTCATGTTCCAGTAAAACAAATGCACCAATTTCTGCATTTTATGAGCTGTAAAGAGCAGAGTAAGCTCATTGTTTGTGAGGAAACAATATGGTTTTTGCCTTTAGTCTCTTTAGGAAATGAGATTCACATGTAATTTTATTGAAGGAAGGTCTTGACGCATGTTATACCCATCCACTACATAAAAGCCACGAGCAATTAGTGGCGTAATGGATGATTTCAGCCCTAAAAAAAAATTTGACACCATTGACATGTGTAAAGAGAAGCACGGGAGAAGTAAAAGATTGAAAAACTAAAGTGGTGAAGACTGTTGGCGAGTTGCCAGAGAGAGAATTTGGAATAGTTATAGTATGACTTAGTAATGGCTTAAAGAGCAATACAGTAAAGACTTTGGGGACTCCAAATCACTACAGAGTATGAAAATTGATGCCTCTGGTACCAGAGTGATAGACTAAACTACTCACATTGGCACAATATTAAAGGTTGGGATTGTTTATTGCTGGTTTTCGCAAGATAACCAAATTTCCTCTGGGATTAGCAATCGGGAAAGCTAATTCCTCAAGAAAAGATTTAATCACACAGTATAATTTAGAATAGGAAAAGAAATAGCCATTTTTACCTTATTTGAGCATTAGAAGAGATCTGTTTCATGTTTTTTCCAAAAGTGTTTAATTGTATTGTATTGGCAGCACATGAAACAATAGACTTACTGCTCTACTGTTTTCAAACTTTCCAGCTTTGCATGCAACAGTTTTAAAAACATGGCAATCAATTACCCTAGCTGATTTGATGCCATTAACTCTGAAACATTATGCTTTTTCCTAAAGGCAGTATTTAAAATACAAAGCCTAGCGTGAATTAAAGCTAAAAAACCCACCGTAGAAGTGACGTCTCTATTCCAAGAGCACAGCTCTTGGCCAAAACTTGTCAGGAAGGGTTTTGCCTCAATAGGGACCAAGGCTGAGCCCAGAAGATGCTTCATGTCTGTCACAACAAATCTTACATTTCCAGCTACTAACAAACCCTTTTCTACCACTTGTTTTGCCTTGTTTTTTTGGTTTTAGGTGCAAATACTGTGACAGGTCCTTTAGCATATCTTCTAACCTGCAGAGACATGTCCGTAACATCCACAACAAAGAGAAGCCATTCAAGTGTCACTTGTGTGACAGGTGTTTTGGCCAACAAACCAATCTTGACAGACATCTAAAAAAGCACGAGAATGGGAACATGTCTGGTATGTATGCCTTTTCCCTCCCCGGCGCGCCCTCCATGCCGTCAGCGTTCCTGTGCAGGGACTGCCCGTTCGCTTCCGATGCTACTGAGCGCCACCAGACACACGTTGCTCTGTCCTGTCTGCTCCGACGAGTGGGTTTTTTTGGAAAAATATGTAAGCGCCTAAGCTCTGCTGACATTTAAAGTGCTTTGAAAATCCCAGCGTAAACTCTACCCTTGTATAACTTAATACCACTGGATGATGCCTTTTCTTTTGGTTTTAATTAAGCCAACCGTAGCATTTTGGGAGCAGACTGGGAAAATTGGTTTAATCCCATCTCCGCAATCGCTTGGCTCTCAATAGGAATCCTAGATTTAGAGTCTCAAGGGGCACTCTGAAAGATTTTCTTGGCACCTTCTGAAATATTCCCACTGTCAGGAGCTGAAAAGCGCTCGCTGTTTCGGAGGTAATGGTGCCTCGCAAGACCCGAGGCAAATCGGTCACCGCACAGCAGCAGCAGGTAGTGGATATCATTGGTCTGTCTGAGGTATCTGTGGGGTTTAATAAAAACCCTGGCTGCAGGCTTTTAAAGTCTGTGTTTTGCTTCACTGGAAATAACCAGGTACATGCAGTGAATGCAGAGCTGCCTTTTCTCCGATGCTCGAAGTCATCACAGGTCTCTCAGTGCTAATGAACCTGGGTGATTATGTCAATGTTGCTCCATCTTTTAAGCGAATCTGCATAATTAGTATCTAAAATTGAGTTCTGTTTGCTCAGTTCAGCCCTTGGTCTAACACAGCGATTGACTGACAGTCTTGGAGTTGCAAGGGAACACGAGTGAGATGTTGAAATAGATACTTGGCAAAAGCTATTATAGACCGTGGAAATGGCCCCCAGCACTCGAGCAGTCGTTTTGGCTGGAGACTACCTTCACCCACGGATAAGAATCCTTCCCTCCTAATTACCGGTTATATGGGGAAAAGTTGATGGATCACTATGACCAGCTTTTTCTGGCTCTCACCCCTTGTAACTGCTGTTTTGCCTTCGATTTTATATAAATGCTCAAGTATGGAAAATGTAAAGGAGCAACAACAGAAGTCCTCTGTTTTGCCTTAAGGTACTGCAACGTCTTCACCTCACTCAGAACTGGAAAGCACAGGGGCAATCCTAGATGACAAGGAGGACTCTTACTTCACGGAAATTAGGAATTTTATTGGAAACAGCAATCACAACAATCAGTCCCCCCGAAACTCAGAGGAGAGGTAAGTTGTGACTTAAAGATGTCACTCTTCTTTTTCCAGATTAAGCCTGATTTTTCGCTTTTGTTGGTGGCCGGAGCCAGAGTTATTTTAGCAGTCTGATGGCTTCAGTGCTCACCTCGGTATCTTATGAAAAGAAACATGTTGATTCCCTTTCCATCGTGCACAAGCATATTTCCAGTGGCAGATGCCGGACAGAAAGTTCATCTACGAACACGTTTCTCCTTGTCTCAGAAGCTCTTGGTTTTAAGTTGCTGTCGTTGATTTAAGTGTGTTGAAAAATTCCCTCATTTTACAGTCGCAGCAGAGCAGGTGAATTCTGCATCCTGTGGCTACGTGTAGAGAGCCTTGCGATTCAAATGCAATAGAAATGTGTAATTAATAAAGTAGACTAAGCTAAATTCTTGGATCAAATGGAGGTTTCTGACTGAAAGTCCTTTCCCGTAAGTAACCCAACCCCAAGGAAGATGCTGACTAGGGAAAAGCCTTTGAGGCCATGGGTGGGTGTTGGTAGTCCAGTGAAAGACTCTTTCCTATTAAGATTTATGAAGTATGTGAGTGTTTCTGTTCTTCTGAACGAACAGAAGAGAGACCATTTCTAAATATTTTCAGCTAATAAAATGACAGCTAAGCCAAAAAGGCTGTAGCATGGTTCTACACATCAGCTGTACCTATTTCTTTGAGATTGCTTTTGTGTTACTCCTTATTTGCACTTTTGAATTTGCGTTACGTTATCAACATCAACATTTTCTTACTGTCGGTGTCAAACTTCCCTATCTGCTCAATTTCCACATGCCTTTGGGAAGGGATGAAAACGGTGGACACCACACAATTTCCACAAAGGTATTGGATGAAGTGATTAACATGCGTATTCAAATTTCATTCCATCTTGATTGGTAACGAGGGCCTGGGGTTTTTTTTGCTTTGCACATCTGGTCTCAACATGTCCTCCGACAGGAAGTCAGCAAAGTGGAAAGGTTGCTGGGTTCTGCAGTGTTTCCTTTCTAAATTTGGCACTTCAGGCTGCTCTTGATGGATATTTTATCCCTGGCAAATTGCTGCATTTGAAAGCATAATTAGAGAATCTGTTTTCTTAATCACATGGCTTTTGTTACTTTGGTTGTAGTCCATCTCCCTTTCATTTCTAGCAGCCTCAATTGAGCATAGCAAGCAAGTTGGCAGCCCAAACTGTGCTCAACAATTTCTTATTTCTGCCTATTTAAATAAAAGATGATAAAGAGATACTGCTCTGATGATCTTAGAGGGGGGTGGCTGCTTCAGCTCTCCCACAGATTTTTTGGTACTGTGATATAAACAGACCATTCCCTAGCTTGTTTTTTTTTTTTAATGCTATACTAAACTCATGGAATCAGCTGGAATTCACTTGAAAAATAGGTGAAACTCCATTATGTTTAGGAAGATGCTGCTATTGTAGAAGAAACTAACTTTCACTTGTGCAGGCTCCATAAGTTACAACAGCAAGTGAAATGCGAAATACCAAATGCACTGCTAGAGCTCACCCTTATTTTGCTGAAACTTGTGGTATATTCCATATTGTCCCGCACAGTTTGAAGCACGCAGTGCCTAAAGTGGACAATAAAGTTTCCATTTTTATAACTGTATTCCTGGAAGAGTAAGGACCTTTTGCACAGTGAGAACAATAGATGAATCAAGGCCCCCATGCTACGTAACGCCGCGGAGCAGATACACTGGGAGCGCGAATTCGTGTGTTCCCTCCAAGTCGGGCCCTTCGGCACCACTCGTACCTCTAGCCGTGCATTCGTTGGCACAGCGATGCTGGATTTCTTTTGCTCTCGTTTAATGTGATGGACACGGTGCAGCTGGGGATGCTCAGAGTCATCCAGGCTCGAGGCCATGAGCAACGAGTCCCTGCTTCAGTGTAGGTGTTATGTCCATGATAAAATCCCCTAGGAAGTACTTAGAAGTCATTGTCTGAAAGCAAAGGACAACGTAATAACAGTGGGTAGATCAAATGTTTTTCCATGTGCTTATTGCTCTAATTTAATAAGAAAAAATGCACTTAAAATGCTGTACGACCTTTCTTTTCATTGCTTCCTACCTTTCAAATCAGGAGATAATGTAGTTCAGCGTGGAGGCAATATTGCAGACCACTCTTCAGGTCTTCAGCTGAAGTCCCTTAGGTTCCCATGCGTGTAATCCATACGTTCAGTGAAATAGCATGGCTTCCAAATGGGTGGCAGTGTGCGAAATTAATTAGGCATGTCATTTTGCCTTTAAAAAAAAAAAAAAAAAAAAAGTGCTGTGTTGGATGTCATTTCTGAAAATGCCGGCTCTGATTTTTCAGAGTTTCTTGGCCCCTACAGCTTCTGCTAAAAGGCAACAAGTTGTTTTGCCCGGACTACATATATGATTGGAAACATGAGATGAAATAATGCATGAGAAAATCTGGAATGGATATCTAAACATAGCTCCACTCAAACGGTAGTTTTAGCAGGATAAGAGGAAAATCCCACGCTGATGATACTTTAACATCCCACTGATTTTTGAGTGGAATTTTCTCCAATACCGCCTAAACGTCTGAAGCTAAACAAGATATAAAATACAGAAATCACTTTATTCTACTGGGACAGATCCCTTTCAGATCTGCCTCTGACAATCTGCTGAAGAGGAGCTTTCATAACCGATTTGTGATTACCTCTAGAGTTTATTTTGGTACTTTCAGAATGAATGGCAGCCACTTTAAGGATGAAAAAGCCATGGTAGCCAGCCAGAACTCGGATTTGCTGGATGACGAAGAGGCAGAAGATGAAGTAATGATGGACGAAGAAGATGAAGAGAGCGAAATGGCAGGGAAAGCAGTCAAAGAGCCTGTTACGAGTGACATGCACGAGGGGACTCCAGAGGAGGATTACGAGGAAACGAGTACTTTGGACATGAACTGCAAAGCTTCCCCTGGCAGGTTGGTTCCTTCCGAGTATTGGTGTGCCCGATACGTGAAATAAAAAACAATAAACCATACAAGAGTGCCAGCACCAAACTGTGTGCCGTGGGAACCAGTCCAAAGTAGGCAGCTTCCCAGTTACGATAGCAACGCGTGTCTGTGTTTGGGTCAATACCAGCTGCAATCTGTAGCCCTTAAGAGGAAAAAAAAAATCTGTGCTCAGGGAGCTATTGTCAGGTTCTGGGTGAGACAGGAAAAGTTCATGGGAGAGGCGTTATCTGCTCTGCAAACCAACCTGGGTCTCCCATAATGGTCTTGTGAAAGGCTGTGGAGACACCAGGAGGGAGACAACCTCTCCCTCCCCGGCTGCTGCTGCCCAGCCTCTTCTCTTTAGGAAAAAAAAAAGGAAATTTCTTTCGGCTCAGGGTCACGGTTCCACAGGGCAAGGTTGTTTATGAATGTAACAAAAAGAGGGAAATTGCTCAGATGTGTAAATCTGAGAAGACGAGGGAACTCGGAGAGGATCATTTAATTGACGTGAAAACCTCCATGGTGTTTTTGTAGGTATAAAGAGGAGGAGTACAATAAGACTGGACTTTCGGCTTTGGACCACATAAGGCACTTCACAGATAGCCTCAAAATGAGGAAAATGGAAGAAAATCAATATAGCGAAGCTGAATTGGCAGCCTTCAATACTTCCCAGCTGCCAGAGGACCTAAAACAACCGTTGTACAGGAAATCCAAATCCCAGGTAAAAGCTTAACTCGGTTAAAATGTTATTGTCGCCAAATACCCAAAGGATTAAACTGTTAGTGTGTGGCAGGCGAGCTTGTTTCAGCTCCATCAGGCAGGGCTGTGCTCCACGTCCACAAACCTCAGCCCGCTCCGACCTCCCCAGCCCGTGGCGGGGTGCTCCGATCCTTGGTAGTGGAGGATTTTCTTCCTTTTTTGGGGTATTTTTTTTGTTCCTGTCTGCCACCCGCAGAAATGCCATGGTAAGGAATAGTCCCGCTCTGCTTTCAGAGAGCCGCCTCGGTGACACTGATGCCGTGGAGTTCAGCTGCAGCCTTGCAAGGTTATGGCTCGATCTTCTTGGGGTTTGTTCTTGTCAAGTCCATTGGATGTTACCACCTCTAGAGTCCTCAGCGTGTTTTCAAAACAGCAATAATTAGGCTAATATCCTAATGCTATTTCTTGATTTAGTTTTTTTAAACATTAATTAAAATGGGTGGGTTTTAGCCCCGTTAAAGATTTCCTTTTTTGAAAACTGCAGAGTATGCCTGTAGAAAAGTTCAGCAAAGGAGACTGTGGTATTTGGTGAAAATACAGGACCAGCCAAAGGATAATGTGATTCCTCAGGCTCTTGAAAAGAGCTTCCTGTGCCAAGAATCTGAAAGCCAAGGAGACTCTGGGACCTTGTCTACTATCAAAGGTTTCTCAGAGCTTCGTGAAGCCAGATGAAAGCAGAAAGTGTGACTACTATTAGCGAGGCAGAAGTGTTGGTGAGAGGGTTGACAGTGGCTTTACCCTAGTGCCTTTGGCTGGTTTTTTTTTTGTTAAAGAAGTTGAGAGCAGCAGTCGTAGCCGAAGCGGTGCGCTGACCACGTAGAGGTGGCACAGGGCCAGGCTCAAATCGGCGCCGCGGGATGGTGACCTCTTTGTCCTTCTTCTTCCCCCCCGTCCAGGCGTATGCCATGATGCTCTCTCTCTCCGACAAGGACTCCCTTCACTCCGCATCCCACGGTTCTCCCAATATGTGGCACAGCATGGCGAGAGCCGCCGCGGAATCCAGCGCCATCCAATCCATCAGTCACGTATGACATTGTGAAGTCTTACCGAGAATGGGACCAAGTCCGAACCAGTAGCATGGCTCTTTCATATATGACTATTTAAAAGACTGCTGAGCAGAATGCCTTATAAATCTGCAGGGTCACTCATTTAAAGTCCGGTGACCTTAAACTGAATAATTTTAAAAAGAAAGAAACTATTTATTCTCAATATTTTGTTTTGCACAGCAAAGGCAGCTGCTGACTTCTGGAGGATCAATGCGACTTTAAAAAAAAAAAAAAAAAGAAAAAAAAAAAAAGAGTTTCAGTGGATTATGTAAACCGGGGCCGGGAAAAAGTGTCTTCCAGTTCACCCGGCTTTGAGGGGCAGGGGCAAAAGGGTTAAGACTGCATTGATACACACATGGGCACTCCTTTAAAGCAGGAACTGAATTGATTTTCTTTTTGTATAAGATAGTTTGACACAGGATTGGGAACAGTTGCTTTTATGTACAAATCTCTTCATTAAAGCTTTATGCATTTTAGCCCTTCAAAGAAAGAATCTAGTTCTATCCAATGCACACTATCCATCGTAAACGTAGAAAGAAGTAACAGGGAATATTTTGTTCTCTCCGTAATTCTTTTGCCTTCTCAACTGCATTGTTTAAAAAAAAAAAAAAGGAAAAACAAGGAAAAAAAAAAAGAAAGGAAAAAAAAAAAAGAACTCTGAGAAACAATACATAAGAGGCTTGTGTATATTGTAAACTATGAATGTTCACTACTCCAAGAAGCTAAATCATCCAGATAATTCCGTGAAAGCACCGCGTTCATCGACAGCACCACTAGTTCGAATCATTGTAAGGAGATTTTAATTTTCGACAATCATGTCACTGTTTTGTTGTATTGTTTCCTTTCCCCCCTCCCTCCCCTCGAATTTCTTCTTCGTTTCGCGTGTACCATGTATTTATTTGTTGGCAAACGTTTGTTGATTTGTTGTTTGTTGATTCAAATAGCACTGTTCCTCTAACAAACAGCACCACTCCCGTCCCCCACTGCGTTAACGATGTAAGGCACCCATGTACGTCCGAAAAAAAAAAAAAGTGAGGTGAACTGATGTGTGTATATGGGAGTGCAAAACAGTGTTTGAAATTTTCTTACATTCCTCTTTTTATTTTATTTTTTTGCCTTTTAATGAACTAAATAACTAATAGATGCGACTTAGGGTTGGTTTTTGGTTTTTTTTTTTTGTAATACAGTAAATTGATTCGATTGTATAAACAGTTATAATTTCTTCATGAAAGCATGATTCTTCTGATTAAAAAACTGTACCCAATATTTTATGCTGGTTGTCTGCGAGCTTGTGTGATGTTATGTTCATGTTAATCCTATTTGTAAGATGAAGTGTTCCAAATTTATGTTTTAAAAAAAATAAATAAATAACGGAAGGTATTCAGTTATTTTTGGGGTTGGTTTTTTTTTTTTTTGGCCTTTAGCAAGGGACCAGATTTATTTTTCCTTTTGTTTATAATCTCATTTTGAAATAATCGGCAAGTTGAGGTACTTTCTTTAAATGCTTTGTACAATGTAACTGTTACGCATTTCAGTACATTACTATGGGAGGATCAACTTTAAAAAAAAAAAAAATAAAGGACTACAAAACTGAAGGGGACTTTTTCCTTATTGTCTTGGTTTTGTCTGGGTCGGGGCAGAAACGTCGTATTTCATCTGCAGTCTGGGGAGCAAAGGCTGTGTCCGTGGGCTGGTTGAGGATTTGGGTGGCCAGAGGATGGGGCACTGGGAAGCGCCTTGAACTTGGTCATGCAAGTTCAGACCCAATCCAGAGTCTCTCAACAGGCAATTGGGGGGTTTAAAACCAGTCCTTTAAGCTACAAAACACTACTATGGAAAAGAGAAATATTTCACTCATTTAACAAGAGGGATGGGTGCAAAGTCACCTTTGAAAGCTTCTATGGAGCCTTGGGCTCGTGATGCACCCACCTGCTGCCCATGGGGAAGACGTTGGGGAGCAGTGGCTTGGCTGGCTGGTGGTGAAAAATGGACTGGCCAGGAGAAAAAAAAACATAGCTGAGAAGATAAATGGGCCTCTGACAGCATGAAATGAGCCTTTAGGGTCTTTAGAAAAGAAATAAAATAAAAAAATTCATTGGAGCATTCCCTTTGAAATCAGGTCCAAAGCTCTACTTCTTCTGGACAGCCTGCAGAGCAGTGGGCGGTGGGGCGTTCAGGAAAAGCCAGCGTTGGCCTGGGCAATGCACATTTTATTGCTTTTCCAATCAGCAGAGACAGAAGGAACATGATTTGCAGGAGGTTTAGTTAAATCCAGGTACACTGAAGCCAAAAGTATCTCCAAAGGTACCTCATCTCCAGGCTGAAGGCAAGAGGTCCTCCTTCCTCAGCCTGTTTCAGGGCACAAAGACTCACCAGATCCTTGAGTTACGTATCAGAATAACCTTTATGTGTCATTCTGGTCTTCAAACCAGCTACAGTTGAACTTATTTTATAACCATCGCGTAGCAACAAGGGTGAATCCAGCCCCAGTGAGGACAGGTATGGGCTGCCCTAGATTTGCACTGAGAGCTCCGAAGCCTCAGGCACAGGCTGATGGTTGAGACCTAAACCACACCTGGAAAATAAAGTAAAAAAATAAAATAAATAAAAAGCTCTGTGTGCATGTTCTTGTACTGGCCTGAGCCAATGGCCAGGTACATGCAGATAGTTGCATAAATAGGCTATTATTTTCAGTGCAGTTAAAGTCACCGCGAAACTTGGGTTTTATGTTTCTGCCAGAGGAGAACAAATAGATTAATCACGTCAAGTTTTATCTGCAAACAACTTTCCAGATCGTTTTCCCCTTTAATTTGATGCAATGGCAGTTCTTATCAGCTCTGCCCTCACCTGCCCTAGATGAAAGGGATTTGGGGAGGTGGAGAAAGGGTGGGACAATTTCTCCGGGGATTAATGTTCTGGGTTAGGGTAGCACACTCCCATCGTATAACTGTCAGGGAAAGTACGCCTTGAGCTGAGCCCTGGGGTTGGTTTAACCTGCAGGTAACCAGGTCTATTGACCATCAGGGAGCGGCTGCCACGGCCTCATCCGATCCCTGGGCTGACTTTCTCATTGAGAGCCTTGAGCTTTGTATTTTCACCTCCAAGTGTCCCACCCAGCAGCACTGCTGACGGGTGAAATACAGCACAAGGGGTCCTTCAAGCCCGTGTAGATACCTTACCATGACTTTTATTTTCACTGCCTTTCCTCAGTGGCAGAGTTTGGCACCCAGAAGAGTTAGCTGAAAAGAAAACCCAGATTTGACTGGCCATCTCAGCCCTCAAATAAACAAAGAAAACAGGGTATGTCTTGTCTTTGTGTCCTACACTCCCTCATAAACCACACAGATGCACTTGTCCAGGTGCAAACAGATGGATAAGTGGGACCAACATGTCTGGCTTTTTGCTACAGTAATTTTTTTCTTTTTTTTTTTTTTTTTTTAAGAAAAAGAATATTTCAATACTGTAAAAAAAAAGCACCCTTCAGCTTATTTCAGCATCATCCTACTGTTCAACCCCCCTGTAGCAGTTTTCCACAAGTCAACAAATCATTCCCATGTGGTGCAGCAGCCTTACCGGACGAAGGAGCTGCATATTACCACCTCAGTTCCTATCTGCAGAATCTAACAAAGCACCAGCCTGACAAGATGATTAATCAATATTTCACCCTGGCCCAGATCCTCACTACTACTGCGGGGCCGAGTCACTCCTCCCGTGTCGGCCCCGCTGTTTTACTGCGTGAAGAGCCACATTTGCAGAGCAATGGAGGGGAAGTTGTTATAAAAACATTTGCAAGGCTGCTTTTGCTCAGCAGTTCAGTTTGGCCCATTGCTCCGTGCGTGTCTTGAACTTTAAAAACCTTCTGTCGGGTCCCTCTTGCTCAGACGTACAGAGAATTGCTCTAAACTCCTGGATTGTTTCACCCTACTCCGCTGCCTTCCAGCTACGCTGTGGGTTTGCTGGTCGGTCTTCTAGTGGCATGGAAAAAAAAACCTAGTTAAAGATGCTTCCAGTAATGATTTAAACAAAACGAAGACATCCAGCACCAAAGACCTTTTCTCCATGTCACAGACTGCATACCTTGCCAGGACTCCAGTTATAGGAAAAATGTGTTCTGCAGCCTGGCCAAACCCATCCTCTTCCCCATCCCACTGAACGGCCATGTAGGTTTGTGAGGATACCTAGTCTGTGGCTTCTAATAGCCCAATTAATTTATTTTTTTGTTTCTATACAGAAAATAGTGCCAGCTTGAAGAAAGGCTCAGCTTCGCAAGTCAGAGTCATTTAATGGAGTGTGGGGTGAAGGGGAGAACAACAAATTAAAAGCAAAAAAACTCCACCAAAACTCTACCCCCCTTTCTTTTTTCCCAACTCAGATTCGTTTGCTGCTAGCAAAATTTACTGTTTCCTGAGAATTTAGATTTAAATAATCTCCAAAAAAGAGACCCCACTGCCATGCAGTGATTCAGGAACTCGTGATACATCTTGCAAGATTGAAGCCTGAATTTTCCTTGGGACCAGTTGCCCCCCTGGGTATGACCATAAACCAGACTGAACACAGATCCCTTTGCTGCCACATGCTGGAAGCAGAGCCTTTTTTTTTTTTTTTTTGATCCAGGAGTGTCCACATTTTAATGGCAAACAAAGATATTTATGGCTATAAATCCATCTGGGGAAGTTTGGGAATGTTTTATTATGAAAGGTACTGTGGAAATACAGAAGGAGTCTCATATAACGTGCTGGGTTTAGCAGTATCTGCTCCATCTGTCTGAGTGGAGGGTCTAAAAGAAGGCACCCTCCTCTTTCCTGCTTTATTTTAATACTAATTAATTCCAGAATGGCTAAAAGAACTGTGATGAAATGCTACACTTCTAAGAAAAAGTTTTGCCTGGAAATCTTAAAACGGGTCTCCCAGCTTGGGAAAGTCTAGTGGGAGAAGAGGGTTAGTGGTCATTTTGATGCTTAAATTATCAGTAATTAAGAAGTTGATTTTCTGGGATTGAGGAAAATTTTAAACAGCTGCCTCTTTCAGGCCCGTACTCCTCATTTTTGTTAGCATGTGCTAAAGGCAATCTGGAAAATATATTTCGATCTGTATTATGCTATGTCAAGACCTCAGCATCTGTACCTGGGGGCAGATACACGCGAGATAGCCGAGGGTAGATGTGCCAGCACGCACATGTGGAAGTGTTCAATTTGTAATATGATTATAGCCCCCAAACAAAGCCTGCTTGATACCTGTGGCATATTTGTTTCATGGTAAGCGCAGAAAATTCTCAAAAAAACCCGTGTCGTGTTTCGCCTCGGCAGCCAACTCAAACTAGAGAAGTGGCGCTTTAATTCCTGGGGAATCTCTTTCAACAGGCACGTGTCAGGCCCAATTAGGGTTCAGGCAGCCCTGCATTAATTGGGTTGAGGGATGCAGAGACCTAACGTGGTCATTTAGCAAAGCAGCTCCTTTGTTCACCCCGGCTGCTCTCTCTTCCCGAGGGTGGCCAACAGAGATATGCGCGTTGGAGATTCGAACAGTTTATTTGTAGACTATTAGAATTAATATTCTGCTTAAAGTTATGAAGAATTGGAATTTATTTTGTCTTACGAGCGACATTGCTCAGGACGAGCAGGCAGATTTACTGAAGCCTTAGTCCCAGAGTGTGGACTTTTACCGAAGCACTGAAGAGCGTAGGCTGAGAAAGTCCCAGAAAACTGATGCTAACAGAGAAAAAGAAGATCGACAGAAACTTCTGCATCCTTGAGATAAAGAAAAGAAGACCCATCTGGAGAGAGAGGAAGGATCTGGTGAGGAACGAGAAGACCCCAGACCCAAATATTACTACTGGACCAAACCATTGAGCGAGGGGAGGTGAACTTGGGTCGTAAGGGTATAATTGCCTGGGGATTTCTGTGTTCAGGGAGAGCTACCCAGCCCATCAAACAGCACTCCTCTGCACCACAAACAGGAGGTAGGAGCACCAGCAGCACAGGGAGAGAAGACAAACAGCTGGTGACAATCCTTCCGGCACAACAGGCACTGAAAAGATGTCCCAGCCTCTTCTTGGGGGCCCGTTGTGATACCACGCAGCCCAGGCAGCCCCAGGAAACTTCCGTCCTGGGGCTCCCAAACCAGGACACTGGTCCTATTGCAACAGGCCCCGTTAAAAGTCTGTCCCCTTTGTTCTGTCGCTGCTAGCCCTGTCGGGCACCCGTCTGGTGTGTCTTCTCTTGAGTTCATCTGTAGTCTGAGCGTGGCCAGGGATCTTTTCCAGCACCCAGCCTCTCCTGGCTTACATCTTAGGAGGGTAATCTGTGCCACCCTCAGACCAACGCGATGTCCCTGCACGCTGACATGTGCCTACTCTTTCTCAGGAGGGGACTCACAGGGACGTGAAGTCCAGTCGGCTGCAATCACAAATATGTGACAAAAATTTAGTTCAGAAGGCTCCACAGCCCCTCTGCTCTGTGTAACCACAAGCCACAAAACACTTTGCAATCCACTGTAATGAAGTAAAGACCTTTATTACATTTAGACTTGATTCCCTGGTACTCTTTTTGGAAGCAGTGCTGCCGTTTTTACTACTTAAGAGCTATTAAAACCTTAACCACTGCATGGGGCAGCTCACTCCAGCTTTACACTCGTCCATAAAAACTTTGACTGGAAGATCAAGAACTGCTCTCTGGACCTAACACCCCATCAGCTGAGGAACGCCAGAATCAGGTCTGAATTTGTCCCTGTCCCAGCTGAGCGTGCAGACCAGGCTGAGAGATATTCAAGGGCAGGAACATGACACGTAACTGCATTTTCCCCATAATTTTTTTTTTCTCTGCTTGTAAGGAAGGACAGAGAGTGTGAAGCCACAGTGACCTCTCCTTCCCCTGTGTCTTGGTCATCAGCCAAGCTGTGCGCATGCCACCCTCTGTTAGCTTAGGAAGGAGTAAAGTCAGAGAAAAGTCACTGTGTGAAGAGCAGGAACAGGGACTGGGGCAAAAGCTCTCCTAAAAAAAAAAAAAACCAACCCACCACACAAAAAGAAAAACCCACCAAAAATCTTGACCCAGCCTAAACTTGGTACTGCTGGGAGGGAAGAAGCCTGCACGGGTAATCAGCAGGATGGCCCAGCAGCGTTGGACCAGCTCAGGCACCCCTCCAAAAAAACCTCCTCTGAAGCACGAGTGCAAAACCAAAACAACGTGACAAAGTGTAATGGAAATGGCACCGGCCAAAAACTTCTATGAGGGAACTCCCTGCGTCGCTCTTTAGGTTGATCAGATGCTGGTGGGGTGTGTAATACAGAAGCT
The DNA here is from genome assembly GCA_020746105.1 of Trogon surrucura. Taxonomy (NCBI): domain Eukaryota; kingdom Metazoa; phylum Chordata; class Aves; order Trogoniformes; family Trogonidae; genus Trogon; species Trogon surrucura. Next base: position 4,530,940 of record CM036625.1, on the reverse strand, counting down.
CAAAGCTTCTCATTATTTTTTTTTTTTTTTTCTTTTTCTTAGAGAGTTGAAAAACCTGGCTTTCTCAGTTCACCACTAGTTCCAAAGCATAACGTCCTCCTCCTCCTCTACTCTACCATCAAATGTTTAATATTTCCTCTTTGGAAAATGTCAGGAGTCTCAGCAGGGTGTGGGTTTCTGCTCTAATACAACCCTGCCGAGGGTAAGCGAGGCTGCGGTGTCTTAGGGCAGCACTTTGCCCTTGGAAAATATATTCTACCTATTCTCCTCACAGAAAAACAAGGAGAAAAAAAAAAAAAAAGCGGTATTTTTTTTTTCCCAAAACCTGAGGAACCAGCCTCGTAAATTATCCATTTATTATGTTTCTTCGTTTCAGCTGAAACAATGGTCCCAGTACATTTTCTTTTAAACTTTGTCTCCCGGTCCTAGTGGCCACCTACTTTGTTGTCCAAATTTCTCGTGCAGTTCGAATCCTACAATGCGTAATCTCAGTAGGGTTATCAGTTATGTCATGCATTATACAGCCTCCAATCAGCGTAGTGGGAAACAACATTTTCATTTAATACCAGGAGAAACAGTGGAAGTCAGCAATTGATACCAACACAATGATGGGAAAAAGTGTCCAGAGGTGCTACTCACATAATCTCACTTTACAACATCTTGAAAATTCAATAGAAAGGACTTTGCTAACAATACCAGAATGACATACCACTGATTATTGTTCCTAAAGCTCTTAACAATGAGAAAGCTCTCTAAATATATCTCAACAAAAAACATATAACAGTTTGTTTCTTCTTTTTTTTTTTTTTTTTTTTTGCAAAGCACATAGTATTAGTCAACAATTGTTGTGTGATGTGAGCCCATTAGGGCTGTTGGCTGGTAATGTTCTGGGAAATAAGCTCTTGAAAGATCTTTTTTATTTTTTTTTTTCTTTTTTAAACATGCCTAACAATTGTATCTTAAAACAATCCTGGAAGCATTAAGTATCTGCAGACTGCAAGGACCCACGCTAACTCATTTTCCTAAGGCTGAAGAAAGCACTAACTACCCCTGCATTTTATTCACTCGCTTCGAAATTCAGCCATGAGAAGTGATTTTTAATTTATTTTTTTTTTAGCTCAGAGAAGAAACAAGAAGCTTTTTAAGGACCAACCGTTTCTTGTTAAGCCTCTGGTCTCTGCAGGGTTGGGTCCGTTCTCCAGACGACACGTGAGCGCTTTTCTGGTTAACCTCTCCCCAGCAGCCTCAGTCTCCAGCTTAACGTGACTTTAAGTAAGGGTTAAAATGCAATTAAAGAGAACATCAGGAACACCATGACCTTGCCCTCGGAAGGCAAGTTGCAATACCTATATTTACTGATAAACCCCCACGTCAGAGGTTGAGCCAGCAACCACGTAGTGGTCAGTGTCCACTCCAGCAGAGCCCAGTGAGGAATTTGTTGCTCAGCACCCCCAAGAGCAGAACCCACCTTTGGGGCCGTTCTTGCTACCATAAAAATGAAGCCTCATATGAGAATAAAATCCTTCACTGGCTGTGCCAGTCAGCCCCATAGCTACTTTCATTACTATGTTATTACACACGGCTTTCGCTGTGTCTGGCCATCCAGAAACTGGTTGGTGAAGGTTAAATAAAAATTTAAATTCCTTTGATATTGTTTATGTTTCAAAAGCAAACCGAACCCTTATATGCTTATATGCTTATATGCTTATATGCTTATATGTCTTCATGGCATTTGTAGCATTAAAAGGCCAATGAAAGAGCCCTAAAAAAAAAAAAAAAAATCATTAAGTAAATGTTGAATCACGTTACAGAGTCAGCAACGCGGAATTTTTGAATGAAATAAATGCTGGAGGATATCGAGTGAAGTATCCACTGGATTTTCTTTTATTCCGTGCTCTTAACCTCTCTGTTTATTATTGAAGTGGTTAATAAGCAATTCCTAAAACAGATCCAGAAGGTGTCTCTAGCAGCCCCACTGTCAGCCCGCACCATCGAAATATGTTTTCCACCAGCCTTTCGCAACCCCAGTTTGATTTCACCTTAAACACTTTTTGGAATGATTATTTTTGTTCCCTGAACTTAGACATTAGTTGGATAGATTCAGTTAAGATTTGTTTGCCATCGATATAAACAGCATTTACCGAGTACAAGATAGATCAGAAGGAAGAATTTTAACTTCTGAAAACAGTTTAGGATGATCAAATGAATGGAGCAAGATAAACACTGTGAAAATCTGACTTGAGCGCTGGCTGCTTGGCATTGCTTTCCTCGTGGCACCACCACCTGGTGTTTGTTATCGTCTGCCAATAAACCCAATTTATTTAGAGAGATAGACCCATTATGTACTTCACCTGGAGGGTTTTTTTTTTTTCCCCTTCCCCACTAAACACTGTGGGAGTCGTTTTGGTACATCTTGTGGCACCTGGTATTGAACTAACCCTCTGATCTCTGCCAGCTGAATACATTTACCTAAATGTATTTATTAAATATTATTTATTAAGTATTAAGCAATAGTCTGTGGGGTTTTTAATCGTTTTTTAATATCTAAACACAGACTTAATTAGCAATATTACTCCACACAGTAACCTGAACGAAGCAAAAGATAAATTCAGGGCTGACTCTTCGAAAGGCAGGACCAGAAATAGTCCTGGGCCTTTTGTGGTTTCAAACTTGGCTTTGCACATTTTGCTGCTTTTTACTCCTCCCTATTACATACACTCACAATACTTACCTATCAGTATGGTACATAATAATAAGTACATATATAAAAGCATTGCATATGATTGCATGCATACTGATGCAATTTGGAGATAGCCTTTATTTCTCACCAAAGTGACGATGGCCGCTTCGGTGGCTTTGATTGACCCTGGGAATAAGGAGATGACTTCAAATTACCCCTGGCTGAAGGGTGTGGGGGTCCAGAGGCTGCACCTGGTGGGGATGGACATCTGTCTCCTGCACCGGGGTGGGCTCAGACTGACGAGTGGCAGAGGTTGGTCCTTTGGTTTTGAAGTCAAGTTGTAGGAAACCACTTGAATGGCTGGAGCCAGAGTGTCTCTGCGAGGAGCAGACAAATACAAAAAACCACACAGAGCTGTATTTGCATTTAATTACATTGTTTTTTTTAAAAACGTTTGGTTTGTTTTCTTTTTTGTCCCTGTTGAAGGGCTCAAACCGGACAGTACGAAGGAGTGGGGCTGACGTTTTCGAAGCGCCTCGCTAGGATCTCGGTGCCATGGAGGACATGGGGCAAAACACCAAATTCCCTTTACAAACTTGTAGGCACCTCTTCCCTCCTCCTCCCTGTGGAAAGTGTTCCCCAACCTGGGAGCAAAAAGTCTCTCTCCTGAGGGATGGAGCCCCGCCTCAGAGACAACCCCAGGTGAAACCAAAGCAAAAGCACTTTTGCTGAGGATATTATTTACTGCACCATGTGAGGTATTGTCCATGCTTCTACCTGCCGGGGGGGGACACCCACAGCAGCTTCACTGCTTTTAGAAGTGTGCGAGTCACCAGCAGCTCCGGCAGCGGGACGGGAACAAAGCTGGGAGCTCACAGCTCTCAGCCGGGCACGCTGCCTCCGACCCAGAGCTGCTCTTACCTGCTTGCAAAAATATGTACCCCAGTGACCACGTGTGTGCCTACAGGATTCACATGTGATCAGTGATTTCAGGAGCAGAGATTTTTAGCATTTTTTTTAAAATATTACGCAACGTTCGAAAGCATTGCCCAGAGATATGAAGCATCTATCGAAATGATTCGCCATTATTTATTGTATTTATGCCTTTTGCTCATAGCTCGCCACAAACCTTACGGTGAAAACTGTTGTAAGCTCTGAAAACAAAGGCAAAAACCTTAACTGAGGCTTTAATGTCTGCTGGCATGCTGCAATTCTCCACAAGAGTCCCCAGCAGGGGTGGCGGGTGATGGACCCTGCCTCCCCCCTGCCCAGACCCTCTCCCTGCGCCTGCTTGTACACACAACATTTCTTGTCTGTATCGATGCATCTAACGTTAGAGAAATAAAGTGTGGAAAACTTATTTCAGCTGCATTTCGTGGGCAGGCTCTTTGATCAGCCGATGCCTCAGAATTACTCCGCGCACAGGAAAATGGACAACTTAGGTAAAGAGCCAGCCGCTGCGAAAAAGCTGTCGACGTTGCCAGCAGTCATTAGGCAGCCTTTGGCTTTGAAGAAGAAGACCATAAACCAAGGGACAAACTCCTCCATCCTTCGCACCGGGGCAATATTTCCCAGCTACCGCCTCGACGCACGAATCCACGGTTAAACCTTGCTGTGATTTAAAAACAGATAGCGAGGGTTTCGTTAACCCTGTCTGGCGCTCCCGACTCTGATTTTGTTTAAAGAGCGTAAGGCGAGGAGGGAATCCTGCGACGGGTTTCGCTGAACGTTGTCAGTGATGAATTTTCCTTCTCGGAGCGGCACGAAGCCGTCCCAGCCCTAATTGCCGGGTGCTCTCTCGTGGCTGCTCGGGGAAGTGCTCACGGTCCGTCCTTCAGCTCCGACCAGACTTTCTTCAAAACAAATTAACGAAAAGGGCCCCTCGCCAACTGGAAGTTACTCTGGACGGCTGTAAAGTCCCCAGCAAGAGGAGCCTTTACAGCCCTGTACCCAAGCACTAGGCTATCCCAGCTCCTTGCTGGTGTTGAGAAGCAAAAAGAGATTTTCACCGAATTTTTGTTTGAGGAGCCAAGAAACAAACAGGAGATAAACAAGGTCTTGCTGGGCAGAGGGTACCAGTGATGATCTTGTGCCAGCAGCAAGTTTCTCACCGTTAGCTGGTAACTAATGATTTTGAAATTCTACTTCACCTTTTTTTTTTTTCCTGGTGTGTGTTAGTATGTGGAGCATAATACACGGGCCAGACCTGAGTGGCGCGGAAAGGCTGTCTTGATTCATTGCGCTCATACGATTTTGGCTGCAGTAAATTCACTCTCCTGCTACAGCGTGCAATTTGAGGGTTTATTGAATACTGGCACAAACAGAGGGGAATCATCAAAATCTAGATAATTGCAGGGTTTTTTTGCTTCCGCTGTCATTGCTTTACCAGCTATTGTCTCACTGCTTGGGAAAGCATGGCCAAATACCTCTCATAAGAAATAAAATATTTTAAAAGTACGTTTTATTCCTTCTTCTTTTGCTTTGCCTTGTGGTAGGACTTATTCTTTACAGTCTCCAGGAAGTTTTCGGTTACTTCTCTTATTTCACTACCCCTTTATTCAGCGCTGTCTATGAAAAACGTTATACAAGATCCTGCCCCTTTTTTTTTTTTTTTCCTGTTTTTAGCACCCAAACCCTTGGCCCCTTTCTGTTAGAGGTGGAAACCTAACACCTCTTCTTCACCAGAAGGAGTTTGGTCCGTGAAGTCCCTGGGGGGAAGCTTTCTGTTCACCTCAGCGAGCACCCGCCCGACTGCTGAGAGCGCGTCTCCCCTCCTCAGCCTTCCCCCACCATCAGTCCTCCCTGCTCTCCCCGCGTTTCAGTTCCCTTCAAAATCACCCGGAGACCATTGGCCGTTTCGGAGAAGACGACTGCTCCGTCGCAGCCGAAATCTGAGCTCGCACATATGGTTGAAGTTAAGCTAAGGTCTTCTTCCCAGAAATGCTTTGTGAAGTTCTTCTCCAGGCAAGTCTTTTCCAGTAAGATAGTGTCTCCTCGCCTGCTATTTTGCTTAGTCTCGCTTTCTTTTATCTTCCTTGTCGAACTTAAATGTCGCCATTCACTGCTAGCAGATGTGGTTTGGGATTCCTACATTCTTTTATGCCTTTATTTCAGTGCTTTCATCACAGCTTCTCTTTCAGCTAGGTGAATCAAAGGCCTTTCCATAGTCCAGTCAATGCGAGCTATACATGATGGCTTGTTTTATTTGGCAATCTTCTCCAGTATGTGATTCATTGTCTGCAGGTGATTCATAGTTAGGAAATTACTTGTGAACCCTGCCAGTGCTTGTGGTTGATTAAAGTTCAGAAGTCCCTGTAGTCTGTTCACCAGCGCTTTTTTGTCAACTCAAATATTTGTGTGCAGTAAAGAACAGTAAAAAAGTGGATGTGCTATTGACATGAGCAATTTACTTGAATGCTTGCATCTTTAGAAAGTTCCACCAAAATCTCTAGGACTGGCATGAAACTGTTTCACAATGTCTGACTAAATGAATCACGTTTTACAAATAAATATCTGTCAAATTGTTCAATTACTCGAGAACCAGTCATTAAGCAATAAAATAAAGCAGTAAATAGGAGACATCTGCTGCAAAGTGCTACAGAAACATAAGCATCTTTCTCAAGTTACCTTCTTTGCATTTCGGAATAATGATTCACCAAAAATGTCTTAACCGAGGTGATCAAACATCAGAAAAATTGTCCCCCGCAAAACACTGTCGGCGTAGCGTGGTCCCTTACCCAAAGCAAACACGGCTTAATGTCTCGGTGGAGGCTACCTAGGAACAAAGAGGAGAAGACTGATCAGTTGACATACTTCAGCATTATTAGGTGAGATCAGATGTTTCGGGATACCGAAGCCCTGAAAGAGAAATAGTATTGGAAGTCATTGCTTCTGATCTTGATTTTTTAAAGATGTATAAGCTGCCCTCCTTTTGAAAGATAATATTTCCCGTAACGGCTGAGAGAGAACCCAACTTTCTCTTTACATCAGAGGCGCTTGTAGGAATAACGTCAAAAATCAAGGCCTGGATGGTCGAGGGGTTTAAACATCGAGTCTCTGAGGATTTGGTCAAATCCATCGCGGCAGTAACAGAACACTAAAGGCTGGCAACTGCCAGGTTGCTGCTGTCGGAGTGAAGCGGGGATAACGGCTCGTCTTGGTCCGGCACATCTCCGCATCGGGGCTGCCACTTTCCCCAGATGGATGAGGGACTTTTTGGCAGCATCCATCTACAGTGTTGACCCAGACAATGGTATTTCCAAGAATACAAATTAATTAAAATAGCTTTTGGAAAGGCACTCAGATAACAGCAGATTTAAGGAGCTGTAGCCTCTTCCCTTTGCTTTGGGGCAGCTCGGGCTCGTTGCTTCATCTAGAGTGTCAGTTTGCAGAGCAGTGCTTGATTCAAATTTCTTTGAAAAAGAAAATATTTTTAAACCTTATCTTGATAGTTATAGAATTTCCTGTGAAAGATACGCTTTTCCTGCCAAAAGATTCCTACAATGCTCAAGTAGCACTTCAAAAACGGTAAGGCTGGAATGACACTTACATATTTTACTGGTAATGGAGCATAGTAAAAACAGAAATGGAAAGAATACTCAAGTATCCAAAGCTACATTATCACAAAAGTATCAGCTTCTTTCAGACCTTTCTCTGTATAACATTTCAGCACCAGCAGCTCTACCTATAACTTGGCTCAGAGATTGTGTTTAAAATCGAAATTGCATGTATTAAACCCATGCGGTTTGACGGTTTCTGTGTATAATTCAAATTTTTTTTCTAAGCAGAAACCCTGTAACTTCACTGTGCTTTAGGTTGCAACAGTTCTCTGCAAACACCTCCACTTACAGGATTGGGTGGTTTTCACCAAAATTGGGGGTTCAAATACCTATTTACTGATTTTAATTACTTTCCACAGCTCTCACAAGCCTGAAAGCTCCAGCAAGTGCAGCACATGTCTTAAACCCTCTCCCAACACGTTTGTTTACGCAAATGCTTTTGCTAAGTTCAATTTCTCCCGGGGGAATTCACTTTGGATAAGAAGGGGTTAAAAAAAAAACCCACCCAACCTCCCCCAGGATTTGTCTGAGTGTAATTGGCAGCAATTTAGCAAGAACATTGGGACATCGTGAAATGCAAAATTGGATTAAAGAAAAAAAATAATAATCCTTAAACCGGGAGGTTAAGACCTCAGTTTTCCATCTCATCCAAGAAATTGCATCCAGTGCAATTGAAATAAAGTCGTTCAACAACTGGGAGCTGAACGCTTGACTTGTAGCCACCCTTTAAACCTGTCTCAGAAGACACAGAAATGCTCCCACTTAGGGGAGATTTTCCAAAAGCCATCAGCTCCCTTTAGTCGGCTGCCATGCGCGTTCTCACGTCTTGCTGGCTCAGCAAATCTCCAGGTTAGATCAGCCTACGACACTCCTCTTTTATAAAAAAACCCAACAACCCACAAGCAATGACAATGAATTTTATCCGTACACAGTACTCAGCTTTGAATTCCTGCTTCATTTAGCTAAAGATATTTGGCTTGGTCACCCTCTTCGATAGCTTAGATATCGGTGCATTTCGCCTTTATGCAACATGTGCTTTTTATTTTAGGCTATGCAAAAACTATGGCAGGATACTGGGGGAAATAGATCCCCCTGCATCCCAGGATAAAAAGCTTGGTAGTCAATTTAAATTGGTGTCCACTCTTCCATGACAAGCACATGCATATCTAGCTGATAAATATATTTTTTCCCAGTGTTTCTCTATGGTTCAGATATCAAGAGAAGCCCAAAATCCACCATGAGTGGCAGAAGGACTTCCATGAGGAGCCGTGCCTCTGGCTGATCTGTTTCTTGACTTTTTAATTAACCTGAAATTGTCCAAAACAACATGTCTTTAATATAGGACTCAGGTGACAAAGCAGACATACCAGTAAACAAAAAAATAGCGTGATCCTGCTCTTTTTTTCTGAAAGAAAAAGAAGCATTACTATAAAACTCCAGTGTTCCTCGTTATGATATAGAGACTCACCAGAAACAGGGCAGAAGGAGGAGATAGAAGGATGACTTTCTGAACTGAACGCCCCCCGCGGGGTGTCACACTCGATTACACACCGAGTGGAACTGCACACGCAGAAAAATGCCATTAGAACCCATGTCCACGTGCTGCCCAGCCACCAGCAAACAGTGTGGAGGTTAACGGCATCAAGAGCTGACCAGCCCCACTGGCTCGTTTTTAGGACATATAAAATCAGTTTAAAACAGAGCACCAACGTGGTGAGACCCCTTCTGGAAAGCCTGGAGGGACTCCTTGGAAACAGCGACTCCAGAATCATCTCTAAACGCTGCCTCATCTGTAAACACGAGAAACATCCTTAATGTAAACAGCGTCCCTCGCTCGGGAAGTGCGAGGAGAAACGAACAGGAAGCAAGGGGGCAGAAGGAGGAATAAATCAACGGCAGACTTTTATGAAACGAGACATCTTGGTCCTTACGCGTATACTCACACACCAGAGTCGCTTATTAACTCCACATGGATCAAGTGAACTCTTTGGAAAAGAAAGCCTAAAAGAGATGAGGAACATGAAAGGAGCATCTAGAAACAGATGGGACATAACATTTTCAATAAACCCGAACATAGATGGGAATCTCACATAGCAGCGGCGAAACTACCTCGTGCTGTGAGCCCATCAAATTTCACAAGCTTAACAACACTGGGCTGAAGCTGCGCACGTGGAGGAGAATTTGCAGAGGATAAATCTAGCATGTTATTCGCAGCTGATGAGCTCTGTGGTTCAGCAGTAGGGATGATCTCTCAGGGTTAAGACAAGGTACGCACGTAGCACACTTCTGGCAGCAGCAGTTTCTCAAAGTGCGTTGAAAACAGGGGCAAAATCACTTGTCAATATATCTTTTCTAGCCTATGGTTAATTAGCTGATCTTACAATTTCCTTCCCTGTGTTTTAAACTGTGACTGGGCCAGAAATTCTTGTTCTAAGCCTGGCTCTGGACCTCACCTTTAAATATTTTTTTTAAAAAAATCCCCAGTGCCTGGTAGTATTCCCTAGTTATTGTTTGCGTTATAGGAAGACCAAAAGGTCCAAGTCCAAGATGAGAGCCAATGTGCCCACCTCTGTACAAACGCGGTGTAATTCTTCTTGCCTTGAAGTATTTACAGTCAAAAATAGGCAGAAACGATCAGAAGGTCAAACACGGGTAATAAGCAATGCAGAGAATAAACCCCCAGCTCCTTGACACCCTACGTACTGTCCTGCCCGCTCTGCCCATTCATCCTAGGCCTCTTGACACCTTCTGATGACCACTGAAGGTTGTTCTTTAGTTCAAGACCTGTTGTGGTGCTGATGAATGCAAGTATTCCCCCTGAGAGAGAGGAAGAGCAATCCTGACTGAGCAGAGAAAACGCCTCAAGGTACAATCAGATTTCCCACTAAAAAGCTTTGGGTATCTTCAGATCTGACCAGACCCTAACAGCCACCAATTAAACCTGACACAACAGAGAATAAAAATTGACGGCTATCTCTAACATGTAACAGTCCCACAATTTAATTACCTCAATCACATTTACCCTTACCGGAGATTCACGACCAATCATTCCATCAAGTGTTTGATAAAAAGCACCTTTGAGGAAAATCTGCACTTTATAGAAATGCTCTATTAGGCTACGGATTAAGAAAGGAAATTAGTACCTAGGGTCAAACCGCTGTGGTACTATTTACATTGGAAAGGGGCTCCCTGGTTTACATCTCTGTAAATATTATCTCCTCCCCAGGTGCCAGCTGCCAATGCTGGGCTGGACTGTGTAGCTGTAAATCAGGACAGGACATGATGTGTCCTCTGCGTCTGAGGCTGATGAGCCCACACGAAGGGCAGGTCCCTAGGGGACATGGTGGTGTGAGGGGGTCACCTCCTTGGGAGCCTGTCCCCGCTGGTGCGGGCAGAGGTGTGGACTGCAACACAAGATCCTTCTTTTCAAGCTCCGGGTTTGAGGTAGAAATATGGGCCCAGAAACGGGCATCACACGGAGAGTGTGATGCATAGGTCTATGCACTTATATATATAGTCTTATGAAGAGAGGCTTAGGGAGATGGGGCTGTTCAGCCTGGAGAAGAGGAGGCTGAGGGGAGACCTTATCACTCTCTACAAGTACCTGAAAGGCAGCTGTAGTGAGACGGGTGTTGGCCTCTTCTCCCTAGTGAATAGTAATAAGACAAGAGGGAAGGGGTTCAGGTTGCACCAGGGTAAGTTTAGATTGGATATTAGGAAAAACTACTTCACCGGAACGGTGGTGAAGCTTTGGAATGGGCTGCCGAGGGAGGTGGTGGAGTCACCATCCCCGGATGTGTTTAAAAAAGGGTTGGATGTGGCACTTCAGGAGATGGTTTAGTGTTAAGGTGGTTTAGGGCTGTAGGTTGGACTTGATGATCTTAAAGGTCCTTTCCAACGTTTATGATTCTATGATTCTATATATAGTGGCTGTCTCGTTCAGGTCAACAGTGCACGTGAATTAAGGGATATCCCAGTAATTTGGTTGGACTCGATGATCCTAAAGGTCTTTTCCAATCTAAACAATCCTGAGATGATGTCAGTGACTCCATTGCTGTGTTTTTGCTGTGATTTGATGCAGTCCTACCCCGTCTGATGAGGAAAGGGTGACGACAAAGCAAAGAGCCCCACAGAGAGGTGTCAGCTTCAGAGCTGAGCTGAAGCAGAGACGGCGCTTGGGTCACCAAGCCACCTCCCAGGATTTTGTTTGTGGTGTCTTAGTTAAGTCAGCTGAGGCTCTGCAGCGCACAACCGTCTGCAGGAGGCGTTTGGGAGAAACAACAGGAATTGTTCCCTCTATGCTTCTGAAAAAGGCCTGCACTGGTTAAATTCAAGGATATCTTTGACAAAATGATGGCAGAAATATTCCACAGAAGAAATGGGGATTGCTACGTATGGCGTTATTCTCCTAGTCCAAGCGTTAGCAGGATTTATGGTAAGATTATATCTTCAACTATTGCTACCACAACTGCTAGTTCTACCCAGTCATTAAATACTGCCTTTTGGAAGAGCTAAGAGCCTTTCACAGTAAATAAATGTAAGTATCCTCATTTTACTATTGGAGGAGAAGAAACAAAGCAAAGACTTCCTGAGATCCCAGTCTGGGAAATATCCATAGTGGCAAACCATGATGCTCAGAAAAAAAATAAATTATACAGGATCTAAGAAAGTTTCAACTGTTTTACAGAACCATTTACGCACATCAAAACATTTCATCCCAGGCCACTGCCACTGCAGGTAGCTGCTAATTAAAATCTGGTGTGCTGTGGCTACTGTCTTTAAAACTCTGGCCAGCATATGTTTTACTTCTCTTCCTTGTTTTTCGATTTAGCTTCTGAGCATGTCCAATGATATTTTACAAAATTCAGTTCTATGTTTAAAGATTGAGTTTAATAAGCTTGTATGATATATAAAGAGATTATAATTTATTATTTAAAAAGTTTCCTGACAAGATGTCTACAAGAAACATGACCCAAACCACACCGCCTTGTAATAATACCTCTTAAAAATTCCTGACCTCCCACTAAACACTCCTGCAGACTTCCCTGCTTCAGTCCTTGCTGAATATCTCATATATGTCCCCTGTAACATTACACAGGAGGAAATGAAATGGGAAAGTCATCAGCTCGGACAAACAAATGATGGCAATAATCTAGCACCGCATTATTTTCTCTGAGTATTGACAAAATACACTTTTTCTGACAGGGAGGAGCTGGAGGCTCACACAAACAGTTTTGGGGCCCCTGAGACGTTTGGTGCCTTTCCCTTTTTCTCAAAAATGAGCCGCTAAGGACATGGTGCACTGGAAAAGAAGAGGAGAGATGGGCTGCATCCGTCTGTACAGCTGTTAACTGCTGAGCCTTGTCTCCAGGTGTGACTGCAAATCCCTACCGGGGGGACCAGCACCTTTTTGGCATCCCCGCTGCCCGCGTGTCCCTATGGCTGCAGGTGATTTGCCAGTTTGCCATTTACGTCAATTTGCATCTCATATTTACTAAAAAAAGTCTTGCTTTTCTAGCTGGAGAAGAGCTTTTTAAAATTTTTTTTTGTGTATTTTTTTTTCCCCCTGGTGAAGGGGCCTTGTACCATCAGGAGCATTACTTTAAGGGAGTTTTTGTGTGAGCTCCGACCACAGCATGCCCACAGCTATCCAAGATCACTAATAGGTAAAACTACTCTGGGATTTTAGAGCTTTTAACAAGACCTTGTCTAGACTGGTATTTAGTGGCACTACAATTAAATCATACTGCAGGAGTTAAAAAAAAAAAAAGAGATTAAATTATTTTAATTACCTTTCGAAGCCACTTCTCCCCTGTAGAGGTCAGACCTTGATCTGATTTAAATCAGTGCCCGTCAGGTGTTACTCCAGTGATGTAGCAGCAGCGTGAAGGTTACAGGAATCACTGTGTCGGTCTATAAGACTAGCTAAAGCCTGGTCTATAGTACAGCTATAATTGCAATAAATTGGGTTTGGTTTGGTTTTTTTTTTTTTTGTTCTCCTCCAACCTTTGCCAAAGCAGTCCCACATCACGAGGGCGTGAGTCAGGACCTCATGTGAAATGCCTGGGATGCAGGCACAGGGCATAAACCTTTCCGGGATGCAGGGACATATTTTCCCTTCCTGCTCCCCACGGGCATCTCCTTGCCCTCTCGCGCCACCCTGCCCTGCGGACCCACAGTGTGGGGCAAAGGCCAGCAATGGCTTTGCTGAAGGTAGATGCCAACGGGCTTCCACCGGTGACTTAGAGAAGGCGTTTGTGGCTGTGCGACCTGGCTCCGACCCAGGAACCATTTCACCTCTGAAACAGGCTCACGATCCCCAGCCCAGAGAGGGAGAGGGCTGGTCCGAGGGTATTTCTCCTGTATCGTCCCATTTATCGTTTCCCCGTCACGCTGGGGTGGATGCTCGATGGTGTTGCTTTGTTTCTTGTGCAGCCCTCCACATCAGATGCTTCTCCAGTGCTTGATACTCTTTCCCTAGATAATTAAACCTTCATTTGTTGCTTCCTTGCAACTCCACATTTAAAAAACTATACATTTTTTTTTTTCTGTTAGGTTAGGATCGCTTCCAACTTCCAATCCCCAATTTAGATTACATGCTCAGAAACTAACTCCAAACATTTACTGCGTTTGAAGGTCACGGTGCTATTGATTGATTTCCAGTTATAATGTATGTTGTCCTAACATGAGTTAAAAACATTCTGGGCTAAATCCAAAAATGCTGGGATCAAAGCATCTGGACTTGTTGCTTTCATGTTTGGCACATAAAGGGGCTGGCAGTCACCAATGTGGTCTTGGCTGGGCTATAGTTGTTTTCATTCTCTGATGTGAAACAGTTGGGAATCACAGACCCTCCAACAGTTATAGTGGACTAAATAAAAATTGGCTTAATAACCTGCCAAGCATTTGAAAGTGCCAGTCTCCACAGTTTTTCACAACTTATTGGCTATGGCATGTTTTTCTTTTCATTTCTCTTGTGTGTGATTTTTTTTTTCCTTTCTCTCCTTTTTTTTTTTTCTTTTTAAAGAAAGAATTTTCTATAAAATTGGGCTTTTTCAGCTGAGCACTTGAAATAGGTAAACTCTTCATCTCATCAGACTTAATTTATCATCTTTGATCTGACTTCACTCATTCCTTTGGCTGCTCCATCTGATTTTTTAATTTTTTTGGAAAAAAAAAAAAACCCGAAAGAAAAACCCCAAACATTTTCCCTATCTAACTTATCACTTAAGAAAATAAACAAGGGACGATTTGTTGGCTAGCCTGTCTTAAAGATATCCCAGCGCCGCATCTGCACATCAGCTTTTCACTTTCAAATTCCCTTTAAAGAGATTATTCCTAAAGTGGTTCTTTTATTATTATTATTAGTCTCCCTAAAAGCCTTCTATTTATATTTGCTGTTTATAAAGTAGCATCCAGAGGCCATTGTGCAATGCACTGCACAGAGTCAGAAGCCGTCGAGCTCTCGAGACAAACAATGGAAATACTTCACAGATGGGAGCTGGTTTACAGATGGCGTACGGGGGCAGGAGAGACACGAAGGTTGGAGAGAGGAAGAAATATGGATGTTGGCCATGGTTGCGAAAGAAGCCAGTGGCAGAGCCAGGCACTTAATCCACATCCCCATCCGATTGCTTCCCTATTAATTAATTTTCCTCTCTCATTCTTTGAGAAGGCACATGATAATTTTTAACCCCCTTCTCTCATGTTTCTAAAGAAACAAAGCGCTGGCGACCGAAAAAAAACATATTAAAAATTCTCATTCTCCGGGCATGTCACAGGTTTTTCCCTCACTTTGGCTAATTTCAAGGAACTTTGCATTGGCTTGGGGAGCGATGCTGTGGAGCAGTCACGGTGGCTGCCTATGGCAAGGGTACCCTGGGGCAGTACCAGGAAGGTCAATGCCTCCAAAGTAAGAGCTTCTCCTCTTATTTCCAGCTGGGCAACAGCATCTCATCGCATGTTAGGTTGAGGTTAACGCTCAGACAAGTTTTAGTGTAGCCTGTTGGTCAGAGAAAGCAAAGCTGCTCCTCACGTTCCCCTCTCTTGACAGCTAATCCACAGAAAAAGCAAATTCATTGTGGCCCCATCAGTGGTTCAGCCTTGCTCTAGACCTCGGTGTTCAAAATTGATGCGAGAAATGTTCTTTGCTTCATCCCTGCGTGGCTTTCAGCAACATCTCCCGAGGGACCCCACCTCTCTGCAAACCCCTTTTCAGCTGCTCAAACTGAGCTGAGATTCCTTGAATTCATGCAGCTGATATCTCAGTGAAAAATAGGAGGAAAAGGACTCTGTGGTCCTTGACCTCTGAACGAGGAGCAGGGTCCTCTCTGATTTTTAAGCAGCTCGTTTCCAACATCTCCACGAAGCTTCCAATCAGCTCTGGGACAGTAAGGGTTGGCTTGAAGAGAGACTAAAACCAGCTAAAACTAATGTTTTGGAGACAATCAGGACATGAAGGATGAAGTGTTTAAGTAAAGAGATGATTTCAGTTCTGGCACCTTTGGCAGGGCTAAATATCTCTTTAGGACTCGTAATAAGGAAAAAAACGAATCCACTGTTAAGAAAACCAATGCTCAGCATAAAAAAACATATTTACCATTAATATGCAGTCTAGAGACATGTAAAAGTAAGATTACTTTATAGTAAAATGAATATAAATTTGGTCTGCTGAAGGATTTTGAGGACTTTTTGTGCTCAGGTGAAACATTATCAATTGGTGCTGTGTGTGGCTGTATTTATATAGTTTGCTTTTCATACTGCTATTAGAAAAGCTGTGCACATTCTTTCCATGTAAAATAATTTTGTAAAATAACTTAGTCCAACAGTTACACCTAGTCTGAGAATCAAAGATTTTTTTTTTTTTTTTATTTTTAATGTTTTGATTATAAGTGAGTAAATGAGCATATGTGCAATTATATTTTGGGTGCAATAGCTTCAGCCGCCACATTTTGGCATTTTATTTTATTAGCTAAAAGCTCACATATGGTTTCCATGTTTCCAATCTGGCTTTAAGGATGCGATGGCTGAATTAAGCAATGTTTCTCCTCACTCCAATTCCCTTAGATACACTTAAAAAGTCCATTCAGATTATAAAAAAAGTAAATTAAGGTTTATAATATTCAGAAGGTGGCCCATGGTAGTGACTAATACAGTGCTATCTTGTAAGTGCCCTTGCACCCTGCAGAAACTCTTAAAAGCCATGTTTCATAGCTTAAAATATTAAATCACTTCTATGGTCCTGTGGGACACAGTCGTTGGCCCAAATGCCAACATATTTCTTTTACGAACAACGATGCCGTTATATGAGCGTGGGAGCCACCAGATAACCGGTCACCCCATGTGGTCACTGGGATTTGCAGGTCCTCCAGCACCTCCCAAGGTTGGACCTGGGAGATCTGGGGAGGGCTTTGAAAGCCACCGTTCAACGTGGTCTGACAAAGCCTCGGAAAATGACCTGGGAGAAGGAGCTCATTTGATGCATAGCCCTGAGGGCGATCAACAGGACCTGAGCACTTTTTGGTGGGACAGAGGTCTGGAAGAGGAGCACAGCTCCAAGGAGGGCATCACTGGGAAGAAATGAGTGTGCTGCAGCCTCAGGAACAGCTGCCTTCAGGAGAGCAATGGGGCAGATATACCATTATTATGTGTATATATATATATATATAGGTAAGCTTGAGGAGTATGGAAAAGGTGGTTGCTTTCACATGGGAGATGAGCTAGCTCTCTCCCAGTGCACAAAGCGTCGTTATGAAAAGGGCAATGAATGTCTCCCTGTCCCGTGGGGAGAGAAATTGCTGGTGTTTGCAGCAGAGATGGTGCACTTTGATGCTAGGTGAAGCTTCCCAAATGCAAAGGTTGTGGAGCACTTGATGAAGGAAAGAAGTCAGGGAGTCCCTTAAGATGAGGTTTTCAATAACCGCGTAGGCAAACGCATGTCAGGGATGGCCTTGGCATCAACCAGCAGCTTGACTACATGACCTCCCAAGCCAACCCCATATTTCTGTGAGCTCATGAACATGCACCCAGCATGTCTGGAAGCACAGGAGTATGGGACTTCTCTACTGCCTTGGTGCAGAGTCAGGATATCCCACTTTTATATCCCTCTTCATCAGGCTGCCAACCTAACCAACAAGGCAAATTCCCATAGTCCCTTTTCTGGGCTTCTTAATTGACTTGGGTCCACAGGTTCAAGATGAGGTGACTCGTATGCCCTCCCACCAAACACCCGTGTCTACTGCTGACAGTAGGTGTGACATAAGGGACCTTTTCAGGACGAGCTCAGTGTGGCTGCTCTGTTTGGGTTCAGAGACTGAAGTACTCGTGACCCAATCTCTACTGGGTAGGCAGACAATGAGCCCAAAACTCTACCCATTATCATTGCAGGGTGTGAGCTGGTCTCCACTTACAGTACTTAGCTGAGTTTTTATCGACCAGTAAGCAATCTGAATAAACACCGCAGGATCAGAAATACAGGCTTGCTTCTCCAGATCTTCAAGTTTCCATCTAAATCCATCCTAATCCAGCAAAACATGCAAGTTTGAACATAAACCATATCCATAGGTACACTTAAGTATGGGATTAAATCGTTTTCTGAATAGGGTCCCTACGTTACTAAGGCATTGGCTGCTAGTCTTGGCTCTTTTTTCAGCTAAATTGAGATGGGAAAAGGTTTCCACACTGGGATGAAGCCAAGTTGTTAGGATTTTTTTCTCCCTTTTCTCTCCTTTCTTTTTTTCCCTTTTCTTCCCTCTCCAACAGAACAAGATAGATGCCTGACAACTGTTTCTATCATCTTGCTAATATCCTGGAATTTAGGTCTTTGGGTGTGGGAAATTTAAGACCAAATCTCTGCTCAGATGTGTTCAGCTGAGGGCTGTAACCCCGGTTCTCACACGTGAGCTATCCTGGCCACTGGGTTGTTTAAAGGAGCAACACTCTTGCAATTTGGGTAAATCACAGTAGAGACAGTGGAAGGCATGGTCTAAGTTCATCTGATCC
This sequence comes from Trogon surrucura, assembly GCA_020746105.1. NCBI lineage: Eukaryota > Metazoa > Chordata > Aves > Trogoniformes > Trogonidae > Trogon > Trogon surrucura. The sequence continues at coordinate 4,512,700 of CM036625.1, read as the reverse complement.
TCCACAGAGCTTTGGTGTTGACCGATGATATTCTAAAATTTGGTTTTAATTGAAGTGTCCTAACCAACTCTAAACATTCAACTGATATTTGAAAGTATGGCCACTATTTTTTTTTTTTCAGTTCTTTAGAAATATCAGACTTCACTAGAAGAAGGTGACCTCAGCTTTTCTGAAAATCATCTTTACATATCATATTTGCAAACAGAATTGCTGTCAGCGATCGCTTTTAAAAATGTAGACCTTGGAAGTCTCCCTTTCTTAGCACCAGCGAAATGAAATAATCAAAACACCGAGAACAAGTGAACATTGTGTCGAAAATTCCACACAGTGCCTGGACTGATCCACACGGACATGCAATCTGCAAGATCAAGAGATGCTCCAGCCCTTCTGCTGACACTTGAAAAAACCATTACAAGGCTTAAGGAGGAAAACAAAGTAATGGAAACATCCGCTTAAAAGGAACGTTTCCAATCACTGGTACTCCATTCATTACAGGCCTGAGTGGTTCCAGAGACAACAGAAAACTATGCATTGTTGCAATGCCAAGAACAAGAGAGGCAATACGGATGCTGTGTTGCTTCTCACTCATGGCAATCTGAACGTTCTCATGCCCTTCCCGTCTTGCCCAGCTGCAAGGTTACCACCATTGTCTCGCTCGTGAGCGAGCGGGGAGGGGGGTGGGGGTGGCTTTTCGGGGCCTTTCCATCCAGACGTAGGTTGGTTCGGGGCCCTGGCACTGAAGCCACGTCTGCTCGCGCAGCCCCAAGAGCAACATAAGGCATTTGCTCCAGAGCAGGCAGACACTGGGCAGGATTTCTGCCTAATGCATTGTCAAGCTAAAAAGCTTTTATAGGAGGTGTTTTTTTTTTTTTTTTATGGGAGGTAAAAACACAGCAGTCCTCTAATTAACAATACCTCCAAGTCGTTAGAGAACCACATGGCTGATGTTTTCCCAGGCCCACTGCGATAACCTTGTTAAAATTTGGACAACGTTATTTAATCTGTGCTCTGTAAACCAGACTTCTGCTATTTCCCCAGCGTCACTGCAGGGTGGCAGCTGCCTACGTCACTGCACGGCCTCTCCAGCCTGGGGAATCTTCGAAAATCTCACCGTATGTTAGGGGCATCTCAAGAACGCTTTGAAAAACCTTCACCTCGAGGCCCAGGAAGACACACACGATAATACAGGGCTGTGGTCTTTTTCAGAAAGTGAAGCAGCAGCTCTTCATCAGAGCCCGCTTCCAACCCATGTCTAGCAGAGGGCAGGATACATAATTTCTGACTAGTACTCAAGGGACTTTTGATCAAAATACTCACTGCTTCACCAGGTAAGGCAGAAATAACACTACCTTGTCCCACATTACCTGCACTGAGGTCAACGAACCATAACCAGGAGTAGGACATCAGCTGCTGCAGCGCCGTGTAATGCCCATCGTAATCTATGGAGTCATCAACTTCTGTGGAGTTTTGGTCAAGCTGGAACGGGTTAAGAAATGGGTATGCGTGGTGAAATTGTGCAACTTGTATTGTTCTGGCACTACATATATTCTAAACTAATGGTCTTGGCTGCGATAGGCTTTTTTTTGATCTTCTCTTTTCAGCTTCTTGTAACTTAAGCTTACCCAAAAATTTATGGAGGGACTACATATCCGCTTTGTGCCAATCGGTGAAGATTAGTATTTGCAAAGACTATTTTTGTCCCGCTATTTTGCATCTTGGTGCAGTTTTCTAGATGTCTTAAATGTAAAAATAAACAAACATCCATACATCTGGGAGCAGATTTCCAAGTGGAGCTGAGCGCCAGCTTTTTTTTTTTTTTTCCCTTTTCTGAATGCTCAGCACCCACGACGAGGCCAGATTTTTAAAGCCAGTTCAGCTAAACCAGGGCCAGGTTTCCACAGAAACACCGAGATCTGGAGGCTCCCATCATGACAAATATGCACAGATTCATCGTTTAACTCATCCTCCCACCCAGGAATGATAAAATAACATAGTAATAGAGCAGTAATAACATCAGCTATTGATAACACAAACAACGACCCCATGATGGACGCGTAAACAGCTGGGAGGAATGTTGGCCATGGAGGGTGATTGCTCAAGTCCCCAGTGAAGACCTGAGTGTTTGCTTATGTTCTTGCTTGGCAAGATACGGCACTATCAAGATACTATTCAGTGTTTGAGTAAGAGTATCATTTCTGACATGCCACTGATTCCTTGAAACATAAGAAAGCCATTGGGAAGGGAGATATGCTGTTGGTAACTGCTCTTCCTCGCTGATTTACTGGGCCTAACCCTGATTTATGAAGTGTGGCTCTGGACGGGATGCTGCCAGTTGAGGCTGCGTCGAGCATGTCAGCTGCAGAACTTTGGGGTGACCTATGGCCTGCAGGGAAATGGTTCTGCACTGGATGGAAGATGATCTCAGCAGGTGTTTTCCATCTCCGGCTTCCATGGTGAACCGAGTCATCCAGTTTGACGACTGCCAAGTGCTCATTTAATTGGATAGGAAAGACAGTTGGGCGAGCAAAGCAGGGAAGTCCTGCCCCTAGTGATACGAACAGCCTGATGAAATTCCTTCTGCTACAATCTCTCCTGTTTTGCGTTTCCTTTCCACAAATATTCGACTGAACGAAATTAATGGAAAAGCAATTCCATGGTCTCATGCAAAAGAGTTACTGGAAGTCTTTTCTTTTTTTTTTTCACATATAAATACTTGTGCTGGTAATCAGGGGACAACAATGTCATGTGCCAGACAAGCTGCATGGGTATCTGATCCACATCTGATAATCACAAGCGGGAGCAGCGAATAGTCACGCCAAAAGACTATTTGTTGGGAAATTAGTGAGGTAAAAAAATACAACATTTACATAGATCATCTACCTTCTAAGAAATTATACTGCCTATTAGGCACAGCGCTCATTGCGTGTGACTGCTTTGCATGCCACATCTTTTTCAGAAGACCTTTCTTTTTTTTTTTCTCCAAGACTATAAAAAAAACACAAACCAAACAAACCCACGCTTATTTGCTCACTGTTTGTAACACTCTGCAGCTTTAAAAATTCTTCCTCCCCAGTGCAAACATACTTCCTCAGAGAGGCAGCAGCAGAGCCCCACTAAGATGCTTAAGAGGAGGTCAAGAGAGAAGCCATTTACCAGGGGAATCTCTCGCACTCCTTAATACATTTTTATTACTACCTATGCACACAGTGTTCTCTCAGAGGCTAGATGAATAAATATGCCTCCTTTGAGCAAACATTTATAATGCTATTTGAACACGGGGGAAGAACAGTTTCAGCTTTAAAATGATACTAGCACCGTGTTTACATTTTTTTTTCCCAAGCTGCAGTTAAAATGAAAATATCCAGACAGACATTCAGCATGAGGCTCGGGAAAGCATGTTTCTTTTGGCCCCTGCCACTGCAGAATTTCACCTAAAAAAATGAAATACAAAAGATTGGGGGGTGGAGGGGAAATACAAAAGAAAGATTTGTTTGTGGATGAATTGCTCCGTGCAAATCCATCCAAACCCGTCAGTGTAATTGCTCATTAATAACAGACTTGGAAGATACTTAGAAATGTTTCTGTTCCTTTGAACTTGCTGAAGGCAAACAGAGTCCTCGAGCTGGTGATGTCCTCATGCACAGATTTGGGGCGAAAGGGTTACCCTTTGCCTGCTCCTCCACCACCCAAAGCGGGTAACCCTCTGGTCTGGTTTGGGGCACCCTGGGGCTCAGCTCTCAGTGGCAGATCTACCTTTGGGCAAGGACATTTCTCCTTCTTTTTCACCTCTTCACATCCAGATTTGAAACTCCCAAGGTTAGGGAGCAGCTCGTATTTTATTAAGATGATAGCGGCATGAGCTGGACCTCTGGACATTATCTCAGCAGCGTTAGTTTCAAGAGGACTTCTCACGTACTAAAAGCCGAGCAGCGCTTAAGGGCTTTCCTGATCGGGGGCCGAGGAGGGTAATTAGCCCCTGGAAGGATCCCCGTCCACCAAGCTGTGAGAAACTTCAAATCCCACTGACTTCACTGGCACTTCAGGGCACTCAGCACCTCCCAAGATTAATTCCTCAAGCAGGGAGAGGTCTAGAAACATATATATTAGAGCACTTTACATCTTCAGCTGCAGTAGGGCTCTTTCTGGTGAGCTTGACAAAGGACAGATTATATATTACACTGTGCCATAAACTTCAGCAATCTAAGAATTCAGAAAAAAGCCCGTTCTATTACTCTCCTTGCTTTGACATGAAATATTAAACACCGCTTACCAAAGTAACGTTATTGAACACAGATGTCCGCTATCACATTCAAATTGTTCAAGTCAATCTGGGTTTATATATTTTCTTTACTTAAGCATTTGTATAAACCCAAGTGTGCCCTGACAGTAATGATTTCACAATATACTATATTCAATTAAGGAGACAAATATGCATTTACATTTTTACTGAACTTGTTTCACGCAGACACAAGCTCCAGCTTATTTCTGACATTTGGTGGAAAATAAAGGAATAGAAAGGGTGCCACCTACTGAGACACTCAGACATTCTTTTGGAGGATGAAAAACTGTGCAAATTACCAATGTGTTTGTTCCAGTTAAGAAAATAAATAAACATTAAAGCTATATTTATAAGCCTATGGGAAGATAGCCATAGATAGTGTTTTTCCTTATCAAATCACCTGGTGACTACAGCACTTACCAGGGTGTAGGAGAGACCAGCTCCAGCTCCTCCTTGTGTCTCAGGAGGTTTGAATTCCTCTGGAAAACCCAAACAAAAGGAATGAGTCTCTGTCAGAGCAGTCCGTGAATATCTTTCACAAGCAATGGATGTGACACTCAACACACGAGAACCTAGAAGCATCAACACAAACCATTCCTCAGGACCCACGTCGTTTAGCAACTTGTTGCTAATTGGAAATGTTTGTTGTCAAATACCTCGCACACAAACTGTATCAAGCAGATGAGATACAAGCAGATAACTAAATTTACAAACCAACTGAAAAGGTGTATCAAGGCTCAAGAATGAAGATAGGTTTTTAGCAGCACTTCAAAATCCAGTGTCCCTTTTTGCCATCCATCGAGGTACAGCCCTATCTTTAAGATCCAGCTCACATCTCTGATAAATGATGGTTTTGGGTTGAACTGAAGCTGGTGGTGAAGCAACACCTTGGGAGGGATGGGGCAAATGGAAGAACCCCCTCCTGACTGGCCACCAGTGTAACTCTCCTCCATTGGCTTTTGCACCCTCTGTAGTGAAACATTAGGAATAGTTTGTGGCTTAACTTTCTTACACAAAAGCTGAAACACTCACGTTCACTTTCTTTAAAAAACTTGCAGTTATGACTGATAGGGTCATTATTTTTTAACCTTCCTGATTGCGTACAGGGCAGGGGGGAGATGCCACGTGGTGTCAGGTGTGTCTGGGGAACGGCAGGAAAAACACAAGTCTGAGATTTTTTTTCCAACTCCAGAGAAGTGTGTCAGATTTGGGATTGAAGAAAGGACAGACAAAAAATGAAGAATCACAAGGCTGGGCAAACAAAAAACTGAATGACAAAGATTTTTAATACTGTGGTAAGGAGGCACCAGAATAGGTTATTCTTCATTTGTGGCTCATCTTCTCTTCCCTGGTGCTGGTTCCCAATTGACCCCAAGCATGTGCCCAACACACCTCATTAATCCCTCCCTGCAAAGCTCCACCGAGTCCTCACCAGACCTGGGGATGCAGCTTTATCTTGGTCTTTGCAGATGCAGCCAGACCAGAGGTTTTCACATGTATTGTGCATTTAACATTTGCCAAAATTTCTTGTGCTGGGGACTGGTGTAGCAATAACATACTTGGGAAAATAATTGTGAAACATTAACAAGTCCTTATTGTTAACAGGTGTTTCTGGCAGAGATTCCTTCAGGGCAACTTGGACAACGCACCACAGTCGAGTTGGTAATGGCATTTTTCCCGGAGGGACCTTCAAAGTCTCTCCTGTGGTGCTTTGTATTCCTGGCAGCTGAGTCAGGAAGAAACTTGGTTTTCAACATCCTCCTCCATGCCTACACAAAATAAAACATTCATTTATCGGCCGTAGTGTTTTTCACATCTCCCATGACTTGGCACACGCTTATCACGTGATGGCTGTAGCACCGGGCGCTGAAGCACCATTTATGTACTCAAGATAACAAGCGCTGGGGATCCGTCCCTTTTTCAGCTCTTGAAGTGTTCAGGGGCTGCTTTCTGCTTGCACAAGCACTCACTGAGATATGCAATAAAATGTATTTTTTTACTGCTGCCATGTTTAGGTGAAAACATTCTTACAGACCTTTTTTGATTTATTTTTTTTTTTTACAGGGAAGGCAGCCCTGGCTCTCTAGAGGACCCTGTGTGGGACTTGGGGTGGGGGGAGGTTGCACCCCTGAGAATATAATTTTTTTACATATATACTAAAAGAAGAAGAGAAGGAAAAAAAAAAAAAAAGCTAAGGCTTTTTGTATTTTTGAACCTAGAAATCAGAAATAAGTGAAAATTCACTTCTTTACACTGCCCCAAGTCATGCATCTCCATTACGCCTTGTAGACAACACATTATCAGACCGGTGGCACTGCGCTACCGAATTAATCTGCAAAGCTTCCCAAAAGAAGGAAAACTCCAGCTCCTGCTCCACAGCCAACAGGTTTGCAACAAGAAAAGGAACCAAACCAACCCCCGCCGAAACTCTTTTCAAAGACGCAAAGATTTTTCCAGGTGCTTGACATCTTAACTGATATATCTTGGAGAGAGGATTCCTGTCAGATCCAAGGGGAGACTTTGCTATGACAATAGCTGCGCTGGCCAACCGTCTCCTTTCGACACATTCTTGAGTTTGCATTTTAAGTGGTTTTGACACTTGTGCAGCCAAAAATAACTGTTTTCTGATCAAATTCACTAATTCTTGTAAAAATTTTTAACACGCTACATACGACCGTGAACAGGTCTGATAGTCCTTTGAGGTGCCTGTTCAAATCTTTTGAGAGGGTGGAGAAGGACTCCACGAAGGACTCGAGCAGAGCTATGCCCTGGCCAGGATGGCTCGTTGTGAGGCTGTTCTTGCAGCCCTCCCAGCCCTCATTACTCAGGAATATGGCCCCTAATTAAAGTGATACTATTACGTCTGCTATTCTGTTCTTCATATATACCCTTAAGGTTAAAGCAATAATTAAGAGCAGTCTTCTCATGCGCCTAGCAGTGCAAGGCCAAGATCCACAACAGCTACCACAACATAAATGTCAAAGAGAAAAGGGAAAAAAGCAAACAGACAGGCAGGAATTACCCCCCTCCCAGCCTCTGCTCACACCAATCTTATTTTTGCTGACGACATACAGCAAGGAATCCTACCGCGTATCTTACAGGACGTATAAATCATTTAAAACTTGATTTCTTGTTGAAAAAAAACCCTCCAGCTGCAAAAACCAGAGAATTTTCATTAAGTTGCTTTGGAAATAATTTACAGCACGCTAAGACTTACAAAATAAAGAAAGGACAGGCCAGTTTCTTGTTAACGAGAACTGGAACAACAGGGCAGAACCGCTCGGTTGACTCTGGTGCTCCCAACACTTGAAAGCCACCACAGCACATTCAGACAGCAGGGGACAACCCTTGTATTCCACGATGGGCTTCCTCCACGCTTCTGGAGGGACCAAGAAGGACCTGTAGGTAGAAAGAAAACGTCGACACGAAGTACCGAAACTCCTACGAACTGGAGAGCTGCAAATTTTGTATTACTTTTGGTAAGAGGTCTGTGCAAGTGGAAGTGCCACCTGAGCAGAGACGAGTCTCTCTTGCCGTGGACAAACGGTGACCTTGGGACAGGACCATCCCCTTTGTGCAGTGTTTGCTCAGATGGGCCACGGTGGACAACCGATGCTAGTAGGTCGTAATTTTAATATCTTAATTAATTAGCTAAGATTTGACCTCTGAGGAGCAGCAAGCTTAACTCTTTGGTCACTTCCATCATGAAATCACAGACCTTAAAACATTTAATTGGTTTAATTATCATCAGGTTCTTGGAGTCACTAGAGGGAGATGCGAGCACATTCCTGAAGCCAAGATGTTACATCTGGACGGGAAAAAACACCCAGTAGATGATGGCATGAAGCATTTTAAACATTAACTATAATATCTACACCACATGCAGCTTCTCAAGATGTTTCGCTGTCATCAGCTTACTAAAAGATAAAGATTTATTGGGCTATTACTGAAAAGGAAGCTAGATACTGCCAAATGGCACGGACAGTTAGATGACTAGTTGCTGACATCTTTATTCATATATAAAACAACACAACTGAATTGTATTTTTTTTTTAACTACCATGCTTGAAGGAATCAACAAAGCAGCGCCTTATCATACAGAACTTTTAAGTAATTTTTAAATCAGTCATGAGATTTGGACTTTTTTTTTTTCTTTCTTTCTGTGCGTGGATACAGAATACTCTATTAGCACCCTGTGAACTTTCAGTGCTGTCTAAAATAAGAGATAAGCAGCGCTGGCTACAGCTTGATTTAACAGTGTCTGAAGATGCTGAGGGGGCCATAACACGGAGCAACGCTTCTTGGATCACAGACACAAGATCACTCTTATTCCAGCGCCAAATATCTACTGTAGGCACACATAAATACACGTATGTATTCATGCTGTGGAGACATGGCTTTTTCACAAGCTTAAGATACAGACCAGTGCTATGGTTTAACATCCCCATATCGATTTTTTGATCAGCTTCTCATAGCAGCCACTGGGACCGAAATGTTAGTGCAACAACATCAACAATCTTTGACCAGATTAAATATTGCTTCTAATAAAGAAATTATTGCAATAAGAAGTTGCAATTATTACAGAACTATCTTTACAACGTATGTTCAAAAGGTGGCAAACCCAACGAACTTAATTATTCTACTCCTTGCTGAAGACTTTCGGGAAAGTGAAGTGAATCACGTACGGCAAAACCCTGCGTTACTACAGAGCTCAATTTAAAACGTTTGCTCTAAAATTTAAAAAGAAGTCCACGCCTGCAGAGCTGTTTTCCCAGAAGCTAGCTAGCCATATCTGCCCACTTTTTCCTCTGACAGCTTGACATACTGTTCCCCCTTTGTTAGGCGTTTCGCACACAATTTAGCACGCTACTTCCAATTAACCAGCACACACTTATTGCATTATTTGGCATTAACCGGGCACATGTGTGCCTTTAGCTCTTGCCAAGGCGAGAAGACAATACCCGTAAGGTGAACTGGGTGACTGGTTGGGCAAGGATTAGGCTCTGGGAAGTGTCCAAGGAAGCTGATGGAAGCCCGCAGGTGTGCAGCTTCAAATGCCTTCAAAGTGCTTCACGCCCAAGTCTTCCAGAAACGTTACACTTCATAATCATCCTCTCCCAGCAAGATTTATGCTGTGTTTTGAATATTTCTAATGCTCTGGAGACCGAGTGCCAGAAAACTCTATTTATCAGGCTCGGTCGCTGGACAAGTTGCTCTGGTGAGGGATCATACATAAATCCATTTCTGTATAGGTCATTATTTATTCCATACAAACGACTAAAAGCAGGTGTGATTTCAGTGTGTTTGCTCTGAATGGGAATTAGCTTAACGGAATAAAGTTTCAGCCACAACATAAGCCTACTCCTTCAAGACTATCAATAAGGAGAAAACAAGAATGAGTTTTAATGACTTGTTTATATATATATATATATAAAAAAAAATCAGCATCCTTTCACCGTGCTAGGTGTACAACAGAAAGTACAGTACAGTTTTGAGATACAGCTCACATATTCTTTGAAGAGGGGTTACAAATTCACAAAGGCATAATATTGCTATGCAAGTGCTTATTAAAAGTCATAAAGAAGAACAGAGTAAACAATTTATGCTCTGCAAGTCTGAGGTTCGGTGTTCACCACCAGAAATTGTTTTACACAGTGTTAGAATTTAAAGCTTTGACCCTGCAAAAAGAGTTACCGGGCACAGTGGTAGCTCACGCATGGAGCTGCTGCAGGCAGACACAGGTCAACACACTGGAAAAGTCCTTCAAGAACTGGGGACTGAGAAGACTTGTAGCCTAATTATTAAAAAAATTAACACAAGGATGGGAGGATGGAGGTTTCTTGGTCCACCAGTTCTCTCAGGGACTCTTCCTAAGCTTCTCTTTGCTCTGATAAGAAGCTAAACTCCCACAGGAACACTATTTGTCACTTTTAGATCAACAGTATGAAGCCACGATGGCTCCAAAAACGTGTCTTTGGCTCTTCTGGGAAGGACATAAAGGTACAATTTCCATGTTTGTCCCACTGGCAACTCCTGATACCGTGATGGTTATTACTTACACAAACAGAAATCCGCAGCCAATCAAAATAATATGGTTGGCAAGAAATCTGGGCAAACTTTAATAGCTGTGGTCTTTCAACATAAAAAGGATAAAAGTAGAATAATAATTTTTGGCAGGGGAAGCGGAGAATTTTTAAAATTCTGATTGTTTTCCTATGAGGATAGTGTTATAAATACTGAAGTCTAACTTAAAACATGTTGTTCTGGTTTCATGAAATCACATTGAGTAAGATTCTGCTGGACCCACTGAGTTATACTCAACTCACTTCCACTCTCCTCATGCTGAGGTTATCTGGAATACACAACAAGGTAAGCGAGTGGGATTTGGCACAGAAATTGCATGCTCAAAATAATTTAAATGCTTTTCTGAAAGGAGTTATCTGTGCATGCAAGTGTGTTACAGTGGAATACACAGAGCACTCTTTTCAAGAAAGCATAATTAACTTCAGTCTTCTGGGAAATGGAAAGCCCAGCAAGGCATTTACCAAGTGGAAGATGGACATAAATTTAAATGTAAAAACGATTTTCACTGAAGTTTTCACTTTCATTTTGAGCCTGACAGTTTTCTTCACAGGAATCTGACAGAGCAAATGAGTATAGCTGTATTATTTTAGTAGTAATTAAACTTACTGGACACAAAATGAATCTACGGAAAAGTTAAGCTAGTAGCTTTTCCATTAAAAAGTACACGCTGTCTAATCAAGACTATTTTGTAGGCATAGAATTAGGTAAATTCGTTAATCTGCAGTAAGGAGCAGCATCAAAACATAGTAACAACATCACAAGCAAGTACACTTCCTTAATGAATAGTTAATGATGCAAAGTTTTGGCTCTTCTTCTAGAAAAATGACATCCTGTAAACATTTTCCCTGCCTTGTGAAAAAAAAGTGAAAAACTTCACAAATAGAGAACCAAGAAACGACGTTCAAAACTACCCCACCAAAAGCAATCTCCTTGTATCTTTGAAATAATTAATTTTTATTATTTTACCTTTCTGTAATAGTACTTTGGTTTGGAACAAAATCATATTGAGCCCCAAATCAGAATGATCTGTTTAGTGGCACTGAAGTGAACTTCTGTCCCCAAGGCAGTAACATAAAGAAACGAAGAAGTATTTTGAAGGAGGAATGAATAAAAAAAAAAAGACTATTGCATGTGCTGAAATATTTCCCAGGCAAATCTACTTGGGCCTCTAATTCTTTGGCACAGGCTCAGTATCAGTCACTTAAAATATGTGTTTCATCATGTACCTAACATTGCGACATTCTTTAAAAATACTTAATGCAAAAATCTTTTATTTCCTCTATGCTACATATTTACAATTCTGTTATCAAGGTACTGTGGAAAATGTAAACAAGGATACACGCGTGTAAATAATATGGCTTGAGAAAGGTTTCCCCTTGGATTAGCTGCTCTAATCACGTATCAGTACACACAGATGAGAAAAAACCAGTACATTTGATAAGCTGCTCTCAAACAGCAAAAACATAAGTTCTAGCTGCTGAGTAACCATAACCTGAAATGTCCAGTTTACTGGAATGAGGCCACTGGAGGTAACTGGGGCTGAGGGAGCAGGGCTTGCTCAGCCTTCAGAAGGGAAGAGCAAGGGGAGTTGTTCCTGCTGCCTTCGCCCACCCTGTGGGGGCTCGAGATAAGCTGGAGCCAAACACTTCTCAGAGATGCACACAGAAAGGATGAGAAGCAGATGGACCAAAGATGGAACTTGGGAAATTCTGACTGTAAACTAGGACAAAAAAAATTGCCGGCATGAAATTTTCACTGGGACAGGGGCTCAAAGAGGTGGTGGTATTTCCATCCTTGGAGACGTTCAGAACCCAACTGGACGAATCTCCAAGCAAGCCCATTTAACTCTGAAGCTGAGCAGGCTTTGAAGAGAAGCCTGAACCTCCAAAGGTCTCTTACAACTTAACTTACTCCATGCTTCTATGAAAAATCTTGAATATATTGCAACGCTTGCACTATTACTGTAGTTGGGCTCTATGCTAAATACATAGCTAAGACCAAAATATGTCAATTGGTTAACTTAGATCGTTCTTCTCCAGCAGTTTCTACAATGATATCTAATTGTCTCACTTGAGATTTACCTTATCAGAGCTCTAAAACAAAAATTACAAGGGATCAACATCAGCTCCTGTGATTTTCTGACTGAAAGCACAGTAGGTTATTAATTTTGACACATTCACAAATACCTTTACTGCATTTAAGATAACTTTCAATACCTACAAAGCGATGAATAACAACAAGGCTTCCACAAAGCTTGAAAAATACCTGGCGAACCTGTATTGCTTCCAAAAGATCACAGTTGGAATTCAGCTCCCAGGTGAGCAAGTGCCTCTTGCTTTGCACTGGGAGTTCCTGACTTCAGATGTGTTTAAGACCTGAGGTGAACCACGGGGGCAAAACTATTACTTCACCCGCTCCTTATTCAACCGCAGCAACAAACAATGTCTTTGAAAATCACAAGTTCGCATCGGTTTTGTCACTTTGCCTCCTCTACGTCAAAAATCTTCTCTCGCAGAGTTGCAGTTTGCTACGGTGTGTGAATGGTAGCATGAACAGAAGACCTGGAACCGCCTGTACTACCACGTGTACTGAGCCCATGGCCCTGACGCCCTTTGATAAGTGCACTTTTGATAAAGTCAGACTCAAGAGGTTATTACATAGATTTTGTAACTCCTAACCTAAAGAGAGGTGTAAAGAGGCATTCTGGAATCTTTTAGTCTGCTTAACTCAGAATATTAAACAGAGAACGTTATTTCCTTATAAAGACACAGTCCTATATTAAAGAACAACCTGTCTCAACAGACAAAATAGCACCAAAATGTCTTTGTTCTATTAACTGACCAACAGCAGCTGCTGAAGGGTTTCAGGACTTTTTAAAGGTGACGTAAACTATTGTGCAGTAAAAGCCCTTTATAATCCTTTATATAAAGAACACGGAGATTATCTTTAAGCATCTATCCTTGCTCACTCTTTGCTTTCTCCATCCAAGATAAAACTCTTTTTTGCGTTAGAAGGTTCTGTTTGATGAGAACTGCTGCACAGTTTGACTCGACAAACCACTGAGAAACCCAACTGACAAGACGCGAGAACGCAGCAAGCCAGCACAGTCTGACAGGTGACACCACGCTCTTCGGAAGACAGATTCAAACATAAGATAGAGATGGAGACCTTCCAACCAATCAATCCACGCTAGAAATGCGGTATGCATTCTTAAATTAATTAACAACTTCTCAAGCACTGTGGTGGGTTCTTCTTCAGTTGCAAGTTCAAAATCAGACTGAACGCTTTCCCAGAACACACGATGTTATTCAAAGAGGAATTAAATCGGTGACTCCCACTAGTTTCAGCGCAGTGTGACTTTGCAGTGGATCCCTACTGGCTTCATAGTCCATGAAACACTCATTAAACTTCACGCTGGTTAAGAAAGTCACTTCTACGTGGTGCGGCTCACTGCACGTTGATCCATTACATTCTGCTTATCCTGATACTCTTTGGAGCTGGTCTTATTAAAAACACGTCCAAGCTTTCAAACAACGAATTATATATCAGGAAGAACATCCAGAGCAGTTTATTGGAGGGGTGAGAGGCTAGGAATAAATACACGAAAACGGATTCAACTTTTTAAAAAGATCCAGCTACTAAATGGCCTCTGCAGTCTTCCATAAGAAGTGTGAATACTTCAGTACAATTCAAGCTGAACTGAATAGCTGTTTTCATATCCAAATTCAAATACCGTCTGTGCATATAAAACAGTTCATTTATTAGTCCAAATGTTACTGTTGTAGGGCTCTTGGAAAAATACTCCCTCTTTCTTGAGTTTGTCCTTCGTAAAAAGGAAGCTTTGGAGGGCCACCTAGAGAATTAAATAGAAACACGGTTTCCGGTCTATATAGCATAATACTGAAATATCATATAGATTATACAATTTGCACTTAATTCAATATATGGCACCCTTCTAAAGAAGCGAGAGGAGTGAGTTACACTTGCCTCTTCACACAAGCAGAGAGCAGGCAAAACAATAAATCGGCTCTCCAACGGAAGGATCTCAAAGCGTTTCCTAAACTAAATGCAGAATTGCATGGCGTCGCCATCAAGCCAGTTGTGACTAGACTACAAGTGGGAGGAAACTTTTGCTCAGTACTTTACGTCATTAAAAGAGAAATTATCCAAATAAAAACGAAAACCAAACCCCAAACTCTTTTGAGATAGTGCAACGAGTGCATTAGCACACTCCCAAATAAATCCAAACCCGTTTTCCAATGTTTTATCTACCGATCCAGCTCAGCACATCTCACCATGCTCTTCAAAACCTGACTGCAAAAAGTAAGCAGACACGATGGCATGCACAGCAAGTAAACCTCCTTACTCATCTTACAGGGGCTGCAGATACTGGCTATTTCAGGGTAAGATTTTGTACCGGCAGGCAAAGGGTGCACTGCTCTCCGGCACAGCTGTGCTGCAGGCAGCCTTGGGAATCCTCGAGCAGCCTGTGCAAGATCTCCCCAGCCTGCTCTGAGGGGAAAACACTGCGTTGAGTCAGTTCAGCTCAGCCAAGACCTCACAACCACCTGGAACGACTTCTGGCATTTGCACCATCAGGCACCTGGACCCTTAAGAGGACAGCACACACCTCCTTATAGGAGGACAACAGAACCCTTCCAAGCAAAGCTGCTGCTATCGCAGGTTCCGAGTTTTTCCCCAGAGATGGAAACATAGAACAGCTCCAGCCACACACAGCCCAACACAGAAACTGCGGTGGCTGCTGCTGAGCGCCACGGTTGCGTGGTGGGTTGATACTCCCGCCCAGACAATCCACTGACCATCACTGTGGTCACCGCACGATTTCTTCTACTACGAGAGGCTTCACATCTTCAGCTGGTGTTACCTTCTTTGCAGGTTGGCCCCATCCACGTGGCCGGGCAGACGCAGTTCCCATTGTACGGGTTGCACTGGGATTTGCTGGCACACTGGCACCGCAGGGAGCAATCGGGGCCGTACTGGTCTGACCTGCATTCTGGAAGGAAAGAAGCGTTTGGAAAAGGGCGACTGCTTCCTAGTAGTGTCCCAGTTCTCTGGGATCAGGAAGCTACTGAGACACCTACATCTGTTAACATTAAAACATGACATTTTGGAAAGCCTTGCAGTCTCCAAGTTTCATCTACCACATGGTCTGCCCAAACTGTAGCCCAGCTGTCCTAGAGAAGTTTCCAGAATGGAAATCATTGCTGGTGTAAAAACAGAAAAGATCTTGGGATCTGCTCAGGAAAGTAACAGTCAGCGTCCTGGACCCGCACTCTCTCTTGCACTATCTCCCTCCCCACTGCACGGCTTGGGTGCTTGCGTGCAGCAGCAAAGAGCCTTCCCTCAAAGGACATGAAATTGAAAATTAATTCAGTTTATATATACAGTCTTACGTCTTACTTTGATTGCACAACTCTGCTGCCTCCTGGCAAATTAAACTCACGAAACATCTCACTTCCAAATACAAACACATTTCATACCCAGCCTGATAAATCCACATCGCAATCTTTTTTTTTTCCTGCAGAGTACAGGCATAAAGGAGCAGCTAGCGGCAGGACACAAGGCAGAGTGCTAAACACACTGTAAACAAGAGCCCTCTTTCCCTCACCTCACTAGAAAATACTGTAAATAATCAAGGTGCTTGCTTTCACACACAAGCACCATTCGGTGAAGAAAAGTGCTGCTGAGCCCTGCATCAGCCGCGGCCCCAACACGTGGGAGAACTCTCCCCCTGCGCTCAGAGCTCGGCCTTTTCAATTAGGAAATGTTATGAGAAAAGGTCTCCTCAAACACCTCTGGACCTGATTTTAATTTATGTAATACCACATTTTCATGTTAATAACAATGTGTATTTAAGACATCTGTTTGAAAGTCTGCAATGTTAATTTACTACAGAAAAAGAGCGCCCATAAAAGTCTGTTATATTCTCTCTCTCTCTCTCTCTTTTTTTTTTTTAATTAACATTTTGCCTGTTTAATGGGTGCTTTACCAGAGTTCAAATTAAAATCAGGCCTTTTATCTTTATGGCTGCTGCACAGTCACAGCTGCTCACAGTTATATCACAGATGAACTGAGCCTAATTGAAAATAAAAATGCAAATAAAACCTACCCCATAACAGCTTTTCATGGATGGGGGCTACCCTAGCCGATTCAAGAAAAATGAAAAATGACTCCTAGAGTTTGCGAGAAGCAAAACCTCGGTTCACATTTTTGGTGCTGAGCTTCCCTCTTGCGTTCTGCTTCTGCCTGAAATTTCCCTGCAAAGGCTCAGGGACGCCCCGCGCCGCGTTGGCCGATGTCCCCAGCGCTGGCAGACTGGGTGGCTTCGCTTTGTGACCACAGGACAGTGAGGAGAGGGGAAGCAAATCATTTTCCATTTTAATTCTGCAGGTTGCACTAGCACTTTAAGCTCCCAGCAGTTACTGTGCATTAAAAACAGGCTGTTTAAAACTGCTTCCTGCCCTATTCTAGAACAAAAAGAGAAATAACGTTCTCCCACTGTGTGTCGGCGGAGCTGAGTTGGGTTATGGTTCCTGGTTCCATAGTAGCACATAGATGTTCACTCCTTTTATCTTGTTGGCCACAGCATTAGGATCCTAAATCTCTTCTTACACTTGTTTAAACCACTTTTACTCCAGTGATCGCCCTGAATTTACTCTGTTGTAACTGTGATCAGTCTGGCTCAAGAATCTCGCCTGCCATTGCTTTTCTCAGCCCTGCAACCATCTCATGGGGGTACAGGGGTGAGACCGGTTTTCTTGCCGGAGAATTTTCTCATGTGATTTTGCACCCTCATTACAAAATAATTCTGCTCTTGCAGGCCAACCGTTTCCCAAGCGCAGAGCCCAAGCGCCTGCGCTGCCAGTGCAGGAATTTTATTTGGATTAAATGTTCCTGGAACTACTGCTGAACCCCAGAGGCAGGTGTAGCTCATCCGTAGGGATCCTGCCCTGCAAACCCAGAGCTGCACATACTTTTGCGTTGGTCTGAAAAGGGTCAAAAAGTGCCCATGCGACAACAGACGTGGCAATCGGATCTTTTTGTGACCATTTACACCCTCTGGAGTCTTCCCATCTACGCCTTTAAAACCACAGGTTTCTTGGTATATTCTTTCCCAGCGCACATTCTCCAAAACTCAAGGCAAATGACATTTTACAGCTGACCCATAAACAGTTTTCCTATCGGCGTATCAATTTAAATATTGATTAAATCAAGAGGTACAGCCTGTTGACAAAGCTGCTGATAAGCCGTAAAGAGTAATTTGCTACGAACAATGTATTCTTGAATGCTGCCAAATGTCCTTTCATGGGTATGCTCAGACCTTAGTTTAACTACACGTGGCCCAGCCCTTAGAGAAGATTACCCTTACCGATGTCACATTTGTCTCCTGTCTTCCCAGGTGGGCAAAGGCACTTCCCAGTCTCTGGATCACAAGGAGCATCCCCGCAGTCGCACCGGCTCCGGCACCTCTCTCCGAACCACCCCCTGTCGCAGCCTGATGGCAAAAGCGCTTTTTTAGATGCACGTTTCGAAAGGCGAGACACATGTTAAGCCAGAGGAGTTCTCCCAGGATGTCTCAGAGGAAAGCTCATAAACTCTCCACTGAAGTGAGCGTAAATGTCAAGTTTAATGAAGAATCCAACATTGGGGAACGGGCATAATATTTATATGAATTCCCTTTATGCTGAATTCGTCTAATCTAACCTATCAAAGGTATCCGTAAATCCATCCCAGAAATGTTAACTCGTACTTATTTTCATTTTTAATTAGAACCCTCTAGAAGACCATTCTGTAACACTCAACAGGTCTGACATGCACGTATTTAATAATCTTATTTGGAGTTTTAGAAGCAGATTTAAAATCAGTAAAAGGAACTCATTTTTAATAAACGACATGTGGAACTCATTGCTGCAAGACATCACGGAGACCAGGACTTTCACCATATTAATTGGAACCAGATAAGTTAATTTACAGAGAAATGAGAACACCCAGCTATGTAACAGGTAAACAATCCCAAATCTAGTGTTTTGGGGTATTCATAAAGCTCAAAATATGGAAGAAGTTGCTCTCAACAAACAAATATTTGAGCAATGTCACAGGGCTTTTTGAGTTTTACATTGGTTTTGTTGGCTTGCTCATTTTCTTATACATCAGAGGAGTACAAGTACCTTTTTCACAGTGGACACCTTGATAACCCAAAGGACAAATGCACTGTCCCGTCACCGCATCGCAGCTCGCTCCGTTTTTACAGGCACATGCGTGAAGGCAGCTTAGCCCATAAAACCCAAGGGGACACCCTGAAAAACAAAAAGTTCGAACGAGCGAGGTTTATGAAGAAAAACACACGTCCCTTTAAAAATCCTCTGTATTCTCAGCTACACTCCTTGGGCACCAACAAAACCAGTGTTTATCATTAACTCTAACAATGCCACGTGCTTTTAAACTTGTACTGCCTCAGCATCAAGAGTTACTCAGCCCTGGAAGCAGCTGGGTGATTCTGGGACACCCCCAAAATTTTAACCAACCCGGCGAGGTGTGAGCGTGACCTCTCTGAAGCCCCACATCCCGTCGCCGTTGGAAAAGGCTGTCCAGGGTGCCACCACTTACTGTGCTCGCAGGAGTGGCCGTAGTAGCCCTCGAGGCACTGGCAGCAGCCCGTGAACCTGTCGCAGGTGCCGTTGTTCTGGCACGAGCAGTCCAAGCCACAGCCAGACCCGTACTTCCCTGGGAGACATTCTGCTGGCAGGACATAGACAGAAAAACAGACAAAGACCACATATTGTAAAGCCACACAGTAAATGGCATAAATGTTATCTTTTTATTTTTTTTCTATATCTACAGCAATATTTTCTTTTAAGTGCTTTGAAAGCGTGAAAGAAAATATGAAGCTTTTCTTTCTCCATGTTATCTTTGGAGTTCACACTATTCCAATTCCTAATAAAACCAGGAGGATCTGTTTTTCACACGCAGCAACAGACTTTCCATGTATAATGAGATATCTGCTTTTAAAGAACTAACCACATCTCCAATAACCGAAAGCCAAGTTATGCAAAAGCGACTGTGCCAACGTAATTAACCCGGGCATCATTTCTGCATAAGTTAATGTCCCACTGCTGGGATAATTTGCATCTGGGCAGACCAACTTAAATGAGTATGGTTTTCCAAATAACCAGATCCATAACTCTTTCAAGAACATGGTATCACTAGAAAGAGGATGTTTGACTAGTCGTCTTTGACTTGTAGTCAAAGACTCTCAAAACTATACTGCTGTGGAAATCAAGACTTGATTTTCAAATAACTTGCCCACCTCTGTTCAAAGACAAAAAGCAATGCTCTTTCTAGCAGTATAACACAGTCCCTTAGACAACACGTGCATGCCTCCCTCCCGAGCTTGACTCCAAAGAGTTTTTCATCTAAGCACATTGAGAAGATACACCTACGACCCCACTACTCCGTGTGGTGACACCTGCATGACCCTACTGAGGTTTTGCAACCCAAATGCAGCCTATGGGTAGTTACAGACATTTCAAGGAACAGGCAAGTAGAGATGAACACAGATGACCTATGCAATGTGCAGTTAGCCAGTTACTGGTAAACTGTGCTATTTTAGTGCCTGCCCACAGGGGTAGTCACATTGTGAGTGGCTCCATGTAGCATCTTTCCTTTTCTTCTTGCTCCTTCTCAGCACACATGGATGCACGAAGCAAGTTTCTGAGTCTCCTGAGGTGCAAAGTGAAACATCGAAGAATTCTGCTAAAAAGTGTCATTTCTATACAGTACTTTTATACAGGGACACTTCCCTGTAACGACCAGTTCTTCATCAAAATATGTATTGAGGTGGATATTCTACAGAAATCAGGGACAGAAAGGCTTCAAATGAAAGTCCTGGAGTATGCTGGGGAGACAGCATCGTGGCAGTTACGAGGTAATGATGAGATCGTCTTGATTGTGAACTCGAATTAGCTATTTATTTGACATCATACCAGTAAACTCAGGTTTTCCTGAACATTTGAGCCTGTAACTACACAGATAGGTCTTCGCTGGAGACATAAATTGGAACAGAAATAAAGAATGACTTTCTGGAGATGGACAGAAAGACATGGAAATACTCTGCTCTGAGCTGTCAGGGGGGTTTCTGGGGTGAAAACCGATATTACTCTGTTTAAAAACGTGTGCTTTGCCTTGTGTATGGGAAAGCTGCCATGAAGAAACACGGGCGAGATAGCAGGACGGTATCAATTGCTTTGGACAGATGCTGTCCCTGTACTAGCAGGGATGTCAATACATGGGAAGTTCAACTGCAGTCCAGTGTCAAAGGGAAGGCAATAACAAGAGAGACCATAACAAGAGAGGAGGGAGGTGTGGGCTTCTGCGCATCTCGGAGGAGCGCAAAACAATGTCCTCATGAATTAAAGAACACAACAGTTGGACAGGAGAAGTAAGAGTCCATGCAAAAGAATTTACAAGAGTTACAGGACTCACGAGGAAACTGTCTCTGAAAAAAAAAGACCTAAAGTTCTAACTAGGGAGAGTTCTGTGTGAGAGAAGCTGCAGAGCAGAACACAGCTGGGAGGAAGCCTACTTGAGCTCAAACTGTTCCCTTTTGTGGGTCTACAGACACTGTGAACCCCTTGCTTGAACGCACACATCTACTATATCACCAAAGCAGAAAATTACCTTTCTCGCATGATTTTCCTGTCCAGCCGAGCCCGCAAGTGCAGTTGCCATCCATGTGGTCACAGATGCCACCGTTCTGACAGGTACATGTCAGGTGGCAGTTGGGGCCATACTGTCCCTGGGGACACACTACAGAGAATTAACAAAGTTTGAAACAAATTATAAATTATCATCCTGAAAAAGAATGTAGGTGACAGGAAACAAATAAAAACACACGCTCCTCACAGAGTATCCCAAGTAACTGGTGTCTCCCGAGGGCTGTGGGACACTCTATTCCATGCTTACTAGCAGTTTCATCCAAACACTCTCTGTCTCACCGTATCTCCTCACTTGTCTTCCCTTCACATTTCCTCCTCTTGCTCTCCTCCCTTTGCCCCACTTCTCAACTCCTTCTCTTCAGCAAACCCTCTCCCTTCAACTTTTTCAACTCCAGCAATTCACTTCTAAATTTACCTCCATCCATCCATCCATCCATCCATTCATCCATCCACCTTGCTCTCACACTCCTCACACTGTGTGATACAAACTACCCTCTTCCCCATCTTTATGTCCTGCAGTCTCTGAAAGGATCCCTCAGTGCAACGGGACCGAGGGTGTTGGAGAAAAGGGTCGAGATAAAGGATAAAGGCTGAGTGGTGGATCTGAGAGGGACGGGATAAAATGTTATCAAGCAAAGGCATTGGGAAACACAGTTATAAACAATGACTGGCGCTGAGTTTTATTTGCTGGTTGTTTTAAGCGTGTGCCCAAGTGACAAAATGACCTCGGGTCCCGCTTTGTTACCTTGCTCACAGCTGGGTCCCATTTGCCCGGGCGGACAGGTACACTTGCCACTCCATGGGTCACACTGACCTTTACCACACGCACAGAACAGGGCGCAGTCCTTCCCGTATCGGTTTTCAGGGCAAGCTGAAGGAAGCAGAGCCTTTTGTTAAACACCCTGGGTACCCAGTTTTCATTCTTAATATAGGCAGGATCTTACAGGTAGAGTTGGCTTCCTTTTTATTCCAGCTAACGCGTTTCAAAACAACAACTGTGAAACCAAAACCCATCCAAAGACATGGCTGCCTCATCCTCGGAAAATTTACTTGTGGTTATAAATATAATCCATGGTTTCACACGGAACATTTAGTAGGTTTCCTACTGAAAAAGATACAATTGCTGCTCATCCTTCCAGCGAAAGATGTCTTTTTCCTTCATTAGTATTGATGTTGTCCCATGCTGGAGAGCAAAGCTACAAGCTACCAAACATGGAAAACATTGTTTTGTTGTGAATAAGCTGAAGAGAACTTCACAGAGATCATAGCTTTGGAAATGGCACAGAAATTCAGCGACATAATTTAGCTCTGAAATAGAGAGGTAAGAGTAGGGTTGCCATGGAACCTTTACCAGTTTTGCCATGACAAAACTTGATCTTTTTCCCATTTATTAAAACTAATAGCACCATAGTGTGAAGCAAAATATTGAGATTAATTTCTCAACCTAGAAATTTTGGACAGGAAGAAGGAACTTGAGCAATTCTTGCTCAGCTGGCTCTAGAAATAAATTTGGGCAAGCAGGTTGTAATCCTGGGATGAGTGTCCTTGCTTCTACGCACGCAGAAGAGAGGGAAAATATTTTGCAAGAGATTTTTTTACAAAGCTGGAATCCTGATTTGCAATTCAAGGAGGAGGTAGCTGGGATCTGTCTGTTTTTCTACTGACAAGTTCTTATGCAGATTATTCTCTCTGCTGTTTTTTGAAAGAAGAAGAACATGAATGTTGGCTTACTTTTACTACAGTCAGCTCCAATGAAACCAGGCGCGCAATCACAGGTTCCCGACACGGGGTCGCAGTGGCCTCCATTCAGGCATTTACAGGGGTTTTGGCAGCTTGACCCGTAAGTACCTTTTGGACACCCTGTTTTAAAAGAACAAAACAGCAATCAGGCTATGCCGCTACCGGGCCTAATGCATTTCATGTCATAAGCGTTTTGCTGCACTCAACCCAAATTGTATTTTCATTTTCTAACTCCGTTCACTTCTAGATGGCCAAGAGCAGGCACTGACAAGCAGATGGTTGCTTCGGGCATCATGTTCTGTGGGGCATCACTGACTTGCAACGGCAAACCCCTGGAGAGCTGGACCAACTGCTGCTGCTGAGTCCGGTCCAACTGCTCCTGGCTCTGCCTGCTCCTCCAATTCCTCACAGATGATTGTGGCCAGAAAAGCAAGCCCAGTTCTTCAGAGGTTTTCCTCCTGCATTTCTGTTCCAAAACAACCTGTTCCCTCTTTCCCTACTACGGTAGAGATGGGGCCCTGGTCTCTCTATATTTGAGCAGCAACAGCTTGGTTTGCCCGAGATGGTGAGAAGACATGAACCATCTCTGCCCTTTTTAGCGTGACCAGTTACGGACGCTGGGGCAGGTCTCATCTTTTAAAAATGTTAAAGTTGGACAAAGTTTGTTTCCTCTATAATCTGCTCTTTCCCTCCAAACTCACATTGCTCTGGTACATCTGGTTGGCTGTGGATGGCAGGCTATGAAAACATGGACATGGCATTAACACAGAATTTCGGAAGACGCCTTCTCAGAAGATAGATACAGGAGAGAGAGGCTTTAAATGTAAAGCCAGAAAATTCTCTGAGGAAAAAAACCAACAAAGCAGCTGTCTTTTTCTAACAACAAGAAGAAACACTAGACCTGGACAGATTGCTGAGCCTGTGATACACAGCAACAAGTTGCCTGTGAAAAGGTTTTCCAGGTCGTAGCAAGTATTTCTGGTTTCTTTTTGGACAGTTAACATCGACAAGGTGCCGAACAAGGTCAGGAGGACATGAATGCATCTGCCATGCTTAGATTATGTCTTCAAGCTATTCTTTAGAGTGATGGATGCTGGATCCGAGGTGGGCAGAGCTGCCAGGCACATGCCTCCATCAGGATTGCCTTCAGCAACCAAATTCTGGAGATGCAGGTTATCCTCATTTTCCAGTGTACTGGAAGAGGGAGGAGCTGGTGCTTTTAGAGCTCCATGATCATTGTCAAACAGCTACACTAGTGCTACTACGTCCACACGTCATTTCTTTGCTCCTTCCTTCCCCTGGCAAAAGGAAAGTCTACGGCTATGCTTTGGAAATCTGGCTGAATATATATTTGCACGTGTCTCCAAGCAACTGATCTCTCACAATCTGTGCATAAAGGGCTTTATATATTTTCTCTCTTCTCAGAGGCATGAAAGCGTGGTCTGAGCGGCTGGAGAAATCTCTGGCTTGTTTGAACTATTCAATAGAGAGGGAGAGTTTATGGTGAAGCTTTAAAGGGACACCTTCTAAAATAAAACTGAAAATTGGCTTCTACTCAAATCAGGATAGCAGATCATCAGGACTAAACAGAAACACACTTTTATAACGTGCAGATACTCTCTTCAGCCCTTCTCAACCATAGCTTCTTCTCAATGGACACTTCGTCATCACTGCTTCCATCTGTCAGTACAGAAAATCTGTTTCATGCGCAAAGCCTGGCATCAAGGAGCGAGCCCTGCAACATCCACTCCATTGCCACCAGGACATGAAGTTAAGGACACACCCAGATTGAATGATTTAATTGGACTCTAAGTGAGTTTCTCTTCTCCTCCTCCCTTTCCTCTCAGTCATCATCTGGCTTTTCTCTTCTTTTTAATTCTCTTTCCCACACTCAAACACATTGCTTCTCCCTGGCAAAGCCTTCAGAGTTGTTCCTCAGCTCAAGATCAGCAAGAGCTGCTCCAACACTGAGAGGGATAAGGTAATACCCCTCCTAGCAATTTATTTACTCTTGCAGCATCATATTATGTTTTGATTCAACAGAGAGCAGCACAAGAAGGGCAAACACATCAGCCACGACTTTCACATGATTATCAGAGTAAGGCCATCTCATCTGTTACTACTTTGCAGAAGAATTTCTATGCAGTTAGCTAGGGTAATTTACACAGTGCCCTGCCTTTATAAAGAGGGTTAGCCTCTAACCACCAGTTATCTCATAAAGACATATTCTAATTTAATGGTTTCCTGTGCATCTGACTTATGTTTTTCGGAGAACGGCAGGAGCAGCAGCCAGATTTCAAACTCAGTTCTTGACTTTTTCCTTCTAGTTTGGGTGGATTTGCCTTGACTAAGAGCTCCTAAATCTTTGCATGTGCTAGGGCTTTTCTTACCAATATTCTTAATTGCATTGTCAAAAAAATCACTTCTGAAGGATCCCGTTACTTACGGCTTGAAGGTGAAGCTGGTGAGATCTTTCTGGCTCAGGCTTCACCCAGCCCAGTAAATGCAGCACGGGGTTTTTTTACCCATTACAACACCCCTCAATGCTTTTTATTCATAACTTCACTCAAGTAGATCTGACCGTTCACCGAGTTATGGACAATTGATGGGAACCTTATTGCTAGTCTGTCTGCTTCCTCCGGATCCTGCCAAGAGACTGTTTCAGCTCTTCACTCCAAAATTTGAGAACATGAAAGCGTCGTTGCTCTTGGCTCCTGGAAATTTGACTTCCCAGCCAACTACACCTTTTATAGATACTTTCTTGAACCTTTTCTCGCAGCACTATAAATATGGCAATGGTTGCCAGAAACCGTTTCCAGCAGCATCCAACCACATGTTGACTGGACTGGAGCCCATTTCACGTCTTTGGGAGCGGCTCCCTATGCTGGTTTTAATATTAGATCGAAAGCTTCTTCATCCTGGAGCAGCCCCAGTTCTCCCTGTAGTGGGGATGGTAGGAACATGGAGTATTCCCACCAAAGCCACCCCAGCTGTCCTCAGTTATCAGACAGTCACTTCAGAATCAGGTCTACAATCTCTCACTTGACTCACCTAAACCTGAAAAGAACTCATTCCATGTTTGTGTCTATCTATGCAATGGCCAGAGTGGCACAGGGAAGAATAGGAAAAAACCCACCAGGATCAAACAAAAGTTTTCTCTCTCTGTGAACCTCCACCATTTCATTATCTCTCCGGTAAACATTTAACAAAACTGTATTCATGAAGTGAGAATTTGCTGTGCGAGATACCGCGTATTTTTGGAATCCAAGAGCTGTGAAAGCTCACATCTCATACATTGCAGGGTTAATCCAAGTCCGTAGCCAAATCCCTTCTGAACGGACCCAAACACAGGTTTCATTTTGTAACTAAATTCTTTTATATCAGAACTTCAGCGCAATTACCGATGGTTTAAATTTCAGAATTCTGAAATAAAACCTTCAGGATCCAAGCAAGCTGGAGGACATCTACTATAATCTATCGAGACTTAGTACTATGCACACAGGTAATGACTGCTGAACGATTGCTACATAAAAGTAACAGGCTAACCATGATTGAGTCCTTTAAAATGATGCTGTTAAATAGTTGATTTCCACTAGTACTCTGCTATAATATTTATTATAATCTAATGTATAATGGATCCAGATGACTCTAGCCTAGATGTTGAAGGCTGGATTTCAATCTCTCTCACAGCGAGAACCAATGTACAAAAGAGGATGGAATCAATCCTTACATTT
Organism: Trogon surrucura; assembly: GCA_020746105.1. Classification (NCBI taxonomy): domain Eukaryota; kingdom Metazoa; phylum Chordata; class Aves; order Trogoniformes; family Trogonidae; genus Trogon; species Trogon surrucura. Next base: position 4,486,128 of record CM036625.1, on the reverse strand, counting down.
ACATTTATATTTTAAAGAATAACTTGTGATGACACAATGGTAATACAAATGCCCACTTCTAAAATGAGCCTCTTTCCTATTTCTACTCAAAGAATAAAGCACAGGTGTAACCTTTACTAGAGAGGTGTATAATGCAGCTGACCCTTGTAGGCGAATTGTCACTCAAAAAAGCAAGGAAACCAAACAGAGCCCTGCTGGATTCCTCAGAAAAGAACATGAGCCTTCACCAAAGAGAGAAAGACTGAGCTTGAAAGACAACTCATTTCATCGCTGTTGAAATGAGACTATTACAAGCCACGGAGTAAAAACAAAATTAAAGCTGTAAACAAAAGGGTGATTAACTGTCTCCTTTATCGGATACTTCGGTATACGTTCCTTATCAGTTGCCACGTTCCACCAGAAACAACTTCACAGATGTCCTAAAATACCGGCACAAGGCACGTGGATCTGGGAATATTTTCTATGATGGAGTGTTTGACCAATTGGCATTTTGTTCTCTACACTAGTGGCCATTTTTCAATCCAGAGTAGAAATTTGTTTAATTTGACTGTTCCTCAGAAGGCCCTACAACCGAAGTCACTCTATGAATCACTCAGATTTACTGTCGATCGCAGCTTGTTGTTTTCTAATAACCATTTGTCCTCACTTGAGCACACAGATTTCAGGTAACATTTTGGCCTAGGTATTGGGAAAGAGCCACACAATATCCAGATGAGAGGTGTAAAGCAGAGAATGATATAGATATTCTTCAGCGTGGCAGGAAACTGGGAAGAATTTAGCTCATAAATTAGTCTGCTTCTTAAAAAAAAAATTGAAAATTAATTCAAATTATAATTCAATTTTTTAATTTTTTTTTTTTTTAAACTCAACATCTTGCAACACTACAGGTATTTTTATTATTGCAAATGAGCCTAGCCTATGCTTACTCTATCCCAGTCAATGCTGGAGGTACCGACACAGACGAACTCAAAGCATCAGCACGTGCTTCAGCATAACTTGGTCCTTGCTTAGGAAGTGGGCAGCCCACAGAGATACTCACGGAGGTTGCAGTGGGCCCCGTGGAACCCCGGACGGCACACGCAGTCGCCGGTCACCGGGTGACACTCCTCGTTCTCGGCAGAGCACTGACACACTCGGTTACAGTTCTTACCGTACGTGCCCGGCGGACAAGCTTAGGGAAGAGGAAATGTAAACCAATAAATTAAATTTGTCTTGGTAAATATAACGCTCAAACAAAGAGCGAGCTCAAATTTATTAAATAAAATCCCTGCCTACAGAATGACGTTCTCCTCCGGGACTTTGGTTTTATTACATTTACTTGGGGGTTACTTCACTGCTTGATTTTGTTTCGTTCAGTCAATTTGTGCCCAACTGTCAAGGGCCAGATACAATTTTCTTGTCGCTAGAAAAAAATCATAGGGAAATGTCAGGTAAAATTGACTAAAATAACAGTATAATTCACAAGGGACCAGGCGCGTGGATAAAGACATTCTACCTTTTGCAGGGAGTTTAAACTTGCAAAGCTGCTGTAGCAACAACATCTTCACAGGCTTCATTTTGCCTGTTGACATTCACATTGCCTGCAGGTTTTGGGCTTTCCACGTCTAATTCTTACATCTTACTTCCATTAAGCTGCCCCAGTTGCAGGTCAGGATTTAGAAGTCCTTTAGTGGAGGATATGGGACACCAATGTCACTTCTTTCAATTCTTTTTCTGCTGTTGTTTTTCTTTTTGCTCAAGTGGCGCTCAGGGAAAACGTTAAGGAAGAACAAAGTCAGAATTATGCAGCTGCTTTCAAAGGCAGCTCCAGACGGCCAAACTCAACACTGAAGGCAAACTGGATAATGACATTTCCATGAGCTCTGACAGCAGGAATAGATGATCTCTCACGGGGACAAGGCCAACAGAAAGCAGAGCTGCTGCTCTACTGCAGGCAGGAGCCGGGCTCCGCTGGCACCTCCTCAGTCTATTTAGGTGCAGTTTAGCCCCCAGCTGCTCCCCGCCAGCCTGGGAGCTGCAAATCTGGAGAGGGCAAACCCCACCAGCCCAAACAGCTCTGGGCAGAGGTCACAACTGGCCGAACCATTTGGGTGAGTGACAAGCAACCCTTGTCCATCCGCACTGCGGTGAGGTTGCTGCCTCCTCCCTCTTCAGGCACTGCATCACCGGGGGTTTACTTAAGAAATCCATTTCTTAATTAATTGATGAGGGACACATTTGCATATTCTTACGACAAACTTACTTTTCTCGCAGTCGTGGCCGGTGAATCCCGGAGGACAGCCGCAGTGGCCCGTCAGGTGGTGGCAGAGCGTACCCGTGGGACACCGGCACCGCTGGGCACAGCCCATGCCGTGGCGGCCGGGCAAGCAAGCTGCAACAGGGTAACCGATCCTCGTTAGGGCATGGGCAGGGTAGGATGGTGCAAAGCTACCCCCATCCCCACGAGCATCTCCAGACCGACCCCATGGAGCAACGCGGGAGCGAAAGGATCCTGAACCTACGCGCTGACCTGAACTTTCCCCTGCGAACACCCAGCAAGGACTCACGTTTGTCACAGTGCCTCCCTCGCCAGCCCTTCTCACAGCGACACGCTCCAGTTTGAGGGTGGCAGGAGAAGGCGTGCAGGCAGTCGCAGCGCTCCTCGCACCGCTTGCCAAAAAATCCCGGCGGGCAGACTGCGAGGAGAAGCAGAGAGAGCAAGAGGTCTTCGTGCTGCACCGAGAGCATCCACCGTGACCAGCAAACGAGCTAATGCCGTTGTTCTTGCACACGGTCATGGGTATTTAGAAGACTGCATGCCCAGAGAATATCATTGAAAGAGAATATATGAAAAATATTAAAAGCATTTAGCGTTGGTTACTAATGGGTCTGCACGTGGAAGTCTGCAAAGACTCAGCCATAGCCTAGACAACAAATGCAGATGTTGCCTATAGAGCTGGCGACTCCGTTCACTTTTACACAATCGTGCACGGAGGGGCAGCTGTTCGAACAGTGAAAATATGCTGTGTCCATGTACTGCTTTCCACCCCGCAGATCAAAGAGAAAACATGGCCTGAGGAAGAAGAACGTGGGCAAGGTGAAAGGTTTTACAGGTCACACTGGTGGCTGGGGCTTTGTAAGTCCTCAGCACCTCAGGAGACATCAGAAAAGTCCTGGGGCTGGCACAGAAACACGGCACCTCAGTGGCCGAGCTGAAAGCATATTTCGAGTCATCCGGTACCTATTGCTTGCGAGATTTCTATTTCGGTGATTTGCACGGATTTAAACCCACCAGACAGCTATGTCAAACCTTGGCAATCTGGCCCGCGTGCAAGATCGGTACAATCTGAGCTCCCCTCGATGACTTGCAGAGATGCAGCAGCATGTGGCTGATCTAGCAAGCTCTCCTTACAACTCACTCCATTTCACATGTTCTTCCTTGTACCCATAAGGCAGAGAAATACCCTCATTTTCTCTGCAGGCAGGAGGAGACGAAATGATTTGGACAGGGACATGTGTTTATGGTTGGGTCGGGAACTGCTTGCTGGGCTCCCGAGATACGTGGTGAGTGCTCATACCACTATTATTTCTTATTGGCCTACAGAATACTGGAAAATTAAGTTACAAAATAAAACAAACTTCATCTTGTGGAGGCAGGAATGGCCAAGTGCAGAAGAGAGCATTAAAATAAAGCGTCCACAGAAGGAGCTGCCCTTACCAACATCACAGCGGTCCCCAGTCCAGCCGGCATGGCAGATGCATTTCCCCGAGTCCTGGTCACAAAGCCCATGGTGGCAGCTACAGTTCTGCTCACAGCCTTCGCCAAACCTCCCGTCCCCACACTCTGAAACAAGACAGGGGAGACTGATGGGGGGGCCGGGCTGGAGGGGATCCAAGGAGAGCACTCTTACGTCACTGAAATACAGTGAGCCAGACAAATCGGTGTTAAAAACCTTCACTGAGGGAGATTATGAAACCTCCCTTGACAAAATTCTCTTGAAATACATAATTTCCCTCTTGGAGGATTTCTTTGATTATTTTTTTCTCCTCAAATTGAGTTTATCACTTATCTTCCCTGTCCCCAAGGGACAGCTTATTCCTCTCATTTGTCCAGCAGGTTTCTAGCACCACGGTACATTCAAGTGCCAGCATCACATCTCCCTCCATCCTTCTCACCTCTGACCAAACAAACCAAATGTTTTCAACTTTCCAGCCCTCGGCCTCCCCCTCTCTCTTTTTTCCAGGCTGCCTCAAGCCAGATCTCACCAGAACTGAATTTCCTTGCAGTGGGAAGGGATGGAGGACGTGATGAGACTCACCCCGCTCACACGCCATCCCCGTCCAACCCTGGGGACACCGGCACTCGCCCGTCACGCGGTCGCACATCGCCCGGCCGTGGCAGATGCAGCGCTGTAGGCAGTTGGCACCAAACCAGCCGGGAGGACAGGCTGCGAAGGAGAGGCAGGACAAAAGCTTTCCATTAAGAAGGGCAGGAGAAGGGTGCAGGTTAAACAGCCCTTCTCGCCCCAGTGATCGAGGAGATGCTGTGGGAGGTACAACCGAGTAAAAATAGGGTCATGACTGATAAGGAATTACACAGAGCAATGTAAAACTGGGCTGGGAACAAAATAGGTGACAAAGTGAATTATCTATGACCCACCAAATGGCCTCAAGACTCTCTGTTCATACTTATAAAAAGCATCTCTTGGTTCCTACCACCTTTCTGAACACCATAGAGTGCAATTATTGATTTCTCTGTTTTAATAATTTCTTTGTAAACTCCTCTTAAAACCACAACTCCTTTTTCAATTAATCCTGCTAACTGCAGCCGGCTAATGACACTTCACAGTTTACCTAATTTTAATTAAGCGTGTTCATTAATTCCCACCACAACCACTTCCTATGGAGAGGACCTAATTTTTCGGCACGAAAAACACACGCCTCTGTCACGTGCAGGAGCGGCATCTTTTAAAGGTGTCAACAGGAGCAAGCTCTCCCTCTGCAAAAGCACAATCACCAGAGGATGGCTTGTTCCCAGTCTCACACATTTATTCTACCTCCTTATTTCCAAAAAAAAAAGAAATCCCCAAAAGTATTGCTAAAGAAAAAGGAGTATCTTTGACAATGCTGTCATGTTTGACAACAGCTTTTTTAACTTTTGCTTTGGCTCTTTGTATTCAAGGCCTTCACGCAAACCAGAAAATACACCTGACAATACGTGTCATACCTGTTATCGAGAACAGTCTGGTGCCCTCACAATTTTTTATTTCTTTGTGGGAACAGCTCTTCATACTAGGTTTTAAACTTAAGTTCTTTACCCTGAGGGTGGGGAGGCACTGGAGCAGGTTGCCCAGGGAGGTTGTGGATGCTCCATCCCTGGAATTGTCCGAGGCCAGGTTGGATGGAGCCTTGAGCAACCTGATCCAGTGGGAGATGTCCCTGCCATGGCAGGGGGGTTGGAACTAGATGAACTTTGAGGTCCCTTCCAACCCAAATCATTCTATGATTTATATATTCTATCTCCTTTCCCTAACTGTCCTCTCAAGATGCTGAAGGAGCACCCAGCAGCAGCATCCCCAGCCCCATGGCCTCGCTTACAGAGCGAAGTTTCTCTGTAAAAAAGGAACCTTCTGTAATGGGACAGACTTTTTCTAGCAGCTTGGATGCAGGGGATTAGGATGTGTAACGTAAGCCGCAGCACAGCCTTTCCTTGCCAGCCTCTTTTCTTAAGGCTCCTTGGAGTTGGGCTTGTGTTTCAGTCACATGGGTTGGTCTAGTTGCCAAGGCTGGAAGCCCCGATGCCTTTCACATGGTCTGGATTTATGTCTGGAAGAGCGTATGGTAACGCCGAGGGTCAGCTGGGCGCACGGGATGGCAAAGCAGGTCACAGGAAAGAAACAGTTTGGTTTCAGTGTCATGAATGGGAGTTTTTATGGATGTTTTCTCTCTTAACCATCCAGCCTTCAAAACCAGCCCTCTTTCCAGTTTGTGACTGCTTCAGCCCCCTCTGCCCTGTGAACACCGAGCTCCTACAGCCGGCCCCTGCAACACGGCATCAGGTTTATTTAATGGACCGATCCAAAACCAACGACAACACAGGGCAACGAGTTGATAATTAGAATACCAACACAGCCCTCTTGAGCAGTTTTATTTTTCCCTCCTGCAATCCTCTGCGAGGGCTTCGAATTTATGACGATACCTTCTTGGCAGCTGGCTCCTTTCCACCCCGGGCTACAAAGGCACGTCCCGGTTACGTGATGACAGAGCGCTCCGTTGTGACAGCGACAAGCGTGGCTGCAGCCCGGCCCGTAGGTGTCCCCTTGGCAGGCTGCAATGACAGAAATCCATAAAACCCCATCAGGAAGCATCAAAGGAGGCGTTGCCCAGAGCAAACCTGAGACACAACCCAGCACCAGGGAAATCAGTTTGGAACCGTCTTCCAACAACACACTTTTCACGTGATGAGGGTGCCTAAGCCCATATATTAACCACGCCTGACGCTAAATAATGTGGCTTCAAAATACGTATCGTAGCACGGTCTGAAAAGGTTTTTATCGAAGGGCAGGATCGCTTGGGTGATGGATCAGCTGCCATCCCCTGCCCTGGGGAATGTCTTTGTGCTAAACTAATGGTCCAGCAGAACCGCCAGCCTGACAGCCCGGGTATTTATTTGCATCCTGGTAAGAGAACTGACAACTTCATTGTTTTCAGTACTCATTTTTCATGGCTGGATGCCTCCGCTCAACCAGAGTCTCCTTTCTTTGGTCAGAGAGGGGTGATATTTTCTCCACATTCAGTTAAGCAGCTGGCTCCCAGGCGAAAACTTAACGCAGCCACCTCACAGCCGTACCGCAGCTCCGTTTTCAGTGCTGCCGCCCCTGAAAAATGGCAGCAATAAAACTCCTGCAGTCTCCATCACACTGGAGATTTGGATAGCGTTAAATGGTGGAAAACAGACGGTGCCGCTACCCTGTTTTCTTCAGGTATCGCCCAAAAAACACAAAGCGAGACGACGAAGTTGGACAGCCTCCTTGCGCAGCAGCTCCCGCGCCCGCTTTGCCAACGCTCTCCTCCAGTTGTACAAAGCTCCTCGTCCTGGCAGCGCTGCTGGCGTGCACAGGAAAGGCAAAACAACGCCCCGATCCAGAAAAGTGTCCTGCACTTGCTGCATGTGGTATCTCCCAGAATCGGACCTGAATGACGCCTTTGCACCAAATCCTCTCTCCTTTTCAGGGTTGAACAAGACGCAGCGCCGCAGGAGGACGCGTCTGCGGGGACCGAAGGGAGGCGTGAAACCACGGCGACCCTCAGGAGTGAACTTGGTGGATGGGTCTGACCCACTTTCAGCCCTTCTCTTCCCGTCTGAGGATTTCCAGCTTCCCGACACGGTTCTCACAGACACCATTTCTCCCTGGACAACGTTCATTTTTGTCATCGCTTGGACCCCATCCACATTGAAACCACAAGAAAGCGCAGGAGCTCAGTCCCATCACAGTTAAAAGTTTGTTCTGCAAATGAGGCTTGGTTGCCAAGTTAAAAGTTCAGCCCATCCTACAGAGCTCTGGCTCGGTTTTGGGAGCAGAACTAAATATTTCCACAATACAGACCAGAACTATATCATAACCAAGCCAAAGGAAAAACGAGCTCATAACCAGGTCCTCTGACTGGTTACCAGTGGTTTGGGGGAGATTTTTGGAGTATGCATGCAAAGCTCTCGTTATGCTTACCGAGAAGACAAAAGACTTCTCCAGTGAAAATTCTGATAAGAAACCAGAATTTTCGGGAGAAGAAAATTTTAATTATGCTACTAGACATGTATAAACTATTTTAGCTTCTCCGAATGACAATCTTCTGAAAATTAAGATAGCAACTAATACATTGCAGCTGTTGTATGAAGTTCTACAACTGCATGTACAAACATGCCTGGGTCTTTTTTCTTTATGGAAAGGGAAGAAGCAAAAGAAAGGTAATACTAATACTACGAATAATAACAACAACAGCAATAGTATTATAATATTCTTCCTGGTTCAAAAATTTTGTGTCAGTGCATTTCCTCTGTAAGAGAAGGATGTATCTGTTTCCAGTCTTTAAAATCCCTTTTTGAACGCAGAGTAAGGAACACTGGAGATTTTCTTCCAGACTTGGAAGTCACAAGCCATCAAAAGTGTCAGGGAACACAGCGAAATGACAGGTACTAAGACTCTATGTGGTGCCCAGAAGCTTTAATTTCATGCAGCTCCTGTGGATTAATCTCCCCAAAATGAAACTTTGGCTTTAGGAGAACAGGGAATTTGCAAAGTCAAGTGCTTCCACACCACGAAACGTCAAATCTCTGATTATCAGCGCCCCTGAGCAGAGGCTCTGGCAGAGCCCATCCTTTTGTATTCATTTATTTTGCAAACCAGTGTGGGCTTTTTTTTTTTTTTTTTTTTTTAACCACAAGAAACTGCTTCTGCAAAGATCATGCTGAGCCCAAACAGCTCCAGAACTGTGTTTTTAGTACTAATAGAATTAGGGCAAAATGCAGATGCTGAATTGTGTTCACACGCAACATGAAATTTTTGGGAGGTTTGGGGTTTGCCTTCTTTTGGGACAGCAAAATTTGGAGCAGTTTGTCTACAAAAGGAAGGTTACATCTCTGGCACAAACTGTTGCCAAATGTCAAGTCCTCACTTCTGTATCATTGAGGCACCATGACCCTCAATGAAAGAGTTTATTTTGAAAAGAATAAAATAAATAGGCAACATACTTTTCCTCAGTCACTTTCTTGGAAGCCTAAAATATCTTAGCCTCAAAACAAAACCCCCGAAAATTGCCAAACGCAAACTTAAGCTGAGGCAGAGCTTGTTTGGCAGATTTCATCGCAGATTAATGTAATTTATTTACGACCAATTGAAAAACACGGTCTTGTAATGGAAAGTGTTAGGCAGCTTCAACAAAAGGCATTACTGCTTGTATTGCCCATAATTAGATAGCAGTGTATAAAACGCAGTGCACGGCCAGCTTAAGATCAATTCAAATCCCATAATGTCAAAATTATTCCGCAATATCCTCCAGCACGTTGCCTGCAATCTGATTACTTGAACACTAGTGCTGTCCTTCCAGCTGCTAGAGCTTGGTGAGTCCCAGGAACCATCAAGGTGAATATTAAACACCCAACAAGGGTGGGGAGTGGTGAGCTGGCACTTCCGACCCAGAGCAGCTTTGGAGCACCATGGTCAAGGTCCACTCTTAAAATAAAAATTACAATTCATCTTCTGGCCAAGAGAAAAGGAGGTTAACCCTTTTCACTGTTAATGGATCTTGGTCTTTTACTTACAGGTAAATGAGACCTTGGAGGTTTTGGCATCTTCAAAAGCACGAGGAATAAATCAATGTGGCATAAAGCCCTAATGGCTGCAGCACAGGAGAATAAATAGGGTGGGTTTTTTTTTGTCCTGCGAGAGGGGCACAGAAGGCTGTTGACATAGAGCTGCATTTCTTAATTGAATTTAATGAAACACATCGGAACAATCCCTAATGCAGTCGAAGGAGCGGGGAAGGGACAAGGTGACACATTGCTAACGCCGCAGCGCGGCTGCAGGGCGGTACAAGTGGGCTGCGACCAGGAAGCAGAAACTGTGCCTGTTCAACAGCACCTTTCCTGCCCTGCATTTATTTCACGGTCAGCACATTCACCTACGCTCGCAGGGCAGTATCACCACCACCATCCTCAGGTGGCTGGAGGCGGAGAGCCAAGCATTCCCACTGGAGGGGCGTGAGAAGGCAAGGACTGCACCAGTGGGATGCTTGCAGAAATATCCCCAAAGTGGAACGATTCACCAATGTTGACCCTCCTGTTAATTGAAAGAGTAGGAGATTTTGTGGGAGAAGCCCTTTCAGAAGCCAGGTTGTGTCGCGTCGTGGGGCCAATCAAGGAAAAATATTACAAAGAGCAAGTGGAGCCCTCAAACAGGGAGGATTATAACATGGTGTATGGGTGGAGAATAGAGTTTTTTTCAATACAAGTATAATTCCTCTCTGTTTTCTACATAATTTTCTATTGCAGAGATCCTCGACCTGCAGATTAAAGTAGCTTTATGAAAGCGTTCACTAACAACGAAAGCTGGTTGCTCGTGCAGCTGCTTTGGATCCCAGCTCTACAACCCAGTCCTGCAGACGGCAGCCGTATTTTCAAAAGGAAGTACAGACCACGACATCATCCTAAAGTGAAACTAGGAAGTTGAGAGGCTAAAACCTGAAAATCTTAAAAAAAACAAACGTATTTGCTGAATTTTGCAAAGAGGCTTGGTGATCTCCACACCTAGTGCCATTTAGCTAAAGAAAACTTTTCAATTTTCCGTGATACTTGGGGAACTGATTCTCACAGAGCCAATTTTATGTAGGCATACACACCAACATAAAAAAATATCCTTATTAGCTTAATGACTGTGGGATAATCCATACTTGTCAAAATCTAGGAAGTTGGCTTTTTCTTCAAAACAAATAACTTCTGTAAGAATTAGTTAAAAAAACCTTTTGTCGTGCTCAGATAACGAAATAGTCCCAGCACTGATTTTTCCACTTTGTGCAAGTAACCTGTCACTTTCTAATTGGCAATGAGATACACCAGAAACTGAGACAAAGCGCTGCATCCCTTCATGCTGCGCAAAAATAAAAAGCAGAGATTCATCAGGCGTCAGGAGACAGTTCTACTATTTAAAAACTGATGCTTATAATGTCTGACAAGTGTCAACAGCAGTTACGGATGTTGTTTTTAAAAAAAAATTGATTATTTGCACAGCTACCCAAAATCGTTCCCTTTTTTAGCACCTTTGGAAAGGAAGGTGTGCCCGGTCGGGGATGTACGTACGCTGCTGGCAGGTCTCTCCCAGCCAGCCTGGGAGGCAGCGGCAGGTTCCCAGGACGTGGTCGCAGCCGGCAGCGTTCTTGCACTTGCACACCTGGTGGCAGTCAAGCCCAAAGAATCCATCTGGACAAGCTGAAAATACAAAACATTCACTTTTAGCAGAGTTCTTTCTTTTTTCTTTTTTTTTTTCTTTTTTGGTATAAACTCTAACTCAGAGGTCCGAAAACCAGGGGCGCTGCTCATCTTTCTAGGGATGCTTTGTCACATGTCACTGTGACTACACACAAAGTGGCTTCAACGGTGAAGCCCGCACGGTTCTGCTACGTGCATCTTGGAAAAAGGAGACCCGTTTTAGGCAAGCAACAGATTTCTGCATAGAAAATCACGGCTAAGAATATTGAAAAGCCATAAAACAGGAGAAAAAATGGATCTGGATTCACGCAAGCCAGCATTTGCTGGTCTCTAAGGGACAGAGGAAAAAGGAAGGACAATGGGGCCACCCCTGATGATCTCCCTGCTTTTTGAAATGCAAAACTTTGGATCCGATTTACTCTCCTAATACTTTTCTAAAGCTTTTTTTTTAATGGTGAGCATAAGGCACACTGTCATGGTTCAGTGCTGAAACGAAAACCTGGCAAAGAGAATGAGTAGAGAAAACCAAGACAAATTAAATGCAGCAAAACAGCTCCAGCGAGCTTAAAGAGCTCAGTATCTGCATCTAGGACCCATGAGGAGGAGCAGCCAAATGGATTCGATTTACACCTGTACTAGGGTTGACATCAGTGAAAACAAGCCACTAGTCCCTGTTCGTGGGCCACATCATACCCAAAAAGCTGCAGTACATTAAAGCTACTATGTAGAGTTAAAAAAAAATAAAAATTAGGAATTATGTTGGCTATGTAGCCTGAATTTAAGCTCTCTGCGCATATCTGTTTGTGTAAGTACATGTAAAATTACATTATACTAAATAATCAATCTATAGATGCACAGTTGTATGTCATTCCTTCCACAGAACTTCTGAATCACTCCATCTCTGGAGAGACGGTGCTCATTAAATAATCAGTTATTCAATAAAATGTAGCTCTTTGTCCCCCTGTTCAGTATGAACTTCTGTCTAAAACCTGATCTTCACACTTCTACCGGGAAATCGGAACGACTGGCTCCCCAACAGAGCCTTCTGACATCTATCATCATATACAGTACTCAACGACCCCCCGCACTCATTTCACAGAACTCTACCAGGTCAGAATGACATCGTTATCCGGACACATCTGCCACTGCTGGACCCTCCTGTCCCTTTTCTTGACCTGTGTCGTCTTCATGCCCAAGCTTTGTCCCAGTCCGTTTGCACTGCCTCTTCCAGAAATGTAGCTCCAACCCTCTGGCAGAAAGCCCTCCCGTCTGCTTTGGCTGCAGGTGGGAGCCCATTTGGTATCTGTAGGTACAGGCAAACCTGGCCCTTTAGACAGCGAGGGCAGTAGCGTAACCCACTGCAGCATCTGCTTTGGCTTCTCCCCTCTCAGAGCTCCTGCTCAGCTCAGACTAGTAGGTACGATTGCTTCACCAACTCAAAATCAAAAGGCTGCTCTTCGCTTCATCCTGTCCAGACTGCCGCTTCTTCTCCAGCATTCAGGAGTTGAGGCTTACACCACTTTCCAAGCCTGTGCTGTCTCAGAAAACCAGAGAAGTGCCTCATGCTGATATAAAACTGTAAGGTATCCGTCAGCCTCTGCTTGGTTCATACCGAGGAGAGAGCTGTTATCAAGTTGTAAGGAAGAGACGCCAGCATGTGGCTTCAATTTTTATGCCCTTATTTATTATGCTTCAGTAGCGTGCATGGCGCAGCATACAAGAAAGGACTTCTCCTCCTTAACCCAAGGTGACTTCAAAGGCTGACAAAGTTTTCTTTTGTTCAGTGCAGGGACTACACAGCATTGTCAGCTATTCCTAGACACGCACGGTATTTACTTTTCCCTTTTATCTTTTTGAAAACAGAAATCTTGCTGGGCTACCTTATGATAATGATTAACTGCTGGAATCCCAAGAGAGAAGCCCCGTCAGTCTGTCCCGCGGTAGTGCCGATTTAGACAGTAGTTCAAATGCAGACTTGGAGTGCTACACTTCACAGGGGCTGTACCTTGCTCTTATTAATGCATCAGCTAACAAACACATTGCAGGAAAAGTCTGAGGCTCCTGCTGCCTCGAATTCATGGGATAATTGTGTGGTATTCTGGGATATTCAGTCAGATCAAGCAGCAAACTGGATAATTCTTCTGCTGGCCCAATCCCGTAACCGGACTCGTGCCCCAAGACACACGACACACACCAGCGCGGTGGGGAACGGAATTAAACCAAATTACAGCTCAGTGAAGACAACTGCAACTGTCAAAGCGGGAGCAGCAGATGCTCAGCCCTTCACAGAATGAGACCAATTCTAACAACTGCCTTCCCAAGCATGAGCAGAGCAACCCAGGGCACGGCAGACTGACCCGTCTTGCTCGGTGAATGCATCTATTACAAGAAAGACTGTTTGAGGGGGGTCAGGGCTTTTAATTTTTTGGGTTTTTTTTTTTTTTTTTACTTGTCTGTTTAGCTGCAAGTTTAAATTAAATTAAATTAAATTAAATTAAAACTAAACCCCTGCAGCAGTGGGTGATCACAATAAGCATCTTTTCCAGAGAAAATGCTACTCACATTATCTATGCTTTAACAGCATAAAGCAAGGACATGCAAAACCATCTTTTGTAGGATCACTGCTTTGCACAGCTCAGGATTGCAGAGGCATTATTTACTACTTCAGTTTAGGAACAGCCAGAACCTCACATGTGCTTCGGGTACCTTCTCCCCAGGCACGGAACATTCTCCTCTCACATAGGCAATATATCTAGAGGCATTGCTAGCAGTATCATTCTCAAAGAACCTCCTAAAATGATTCATTTTTCCTTTGGTGATGCTAGACCTTGTGAGGAACCATACAGAAAGTGTTCTAGTTGTATCACCTGCTGCTTTCAAGAAAATGCAAAGGAAGACTTTCCTAGGCTGTTCGGATGGCCTGCAAACATTTCTTAACTCTTTTTTTTTCAGGCTCATTTGCAAATATTAGCTGCTCTACAAGTGAAACAATTCTGCTCCATTTGCAGTTCTTTTGAAAGAATTAAAAGATTTACCAGGTTCATTTTTCCAATGGACTGAGCAGAGCTGAAAGGCAGCACCTTTAGAAAAATCTAATTTTCTTTCACAAAGTGGCTTGACAGCTTTATTCTCACTCATTATCATTAGATGTGATCACAGCACTACTGGAGAGGCAGCACTACGACTGAGTGATACCGGGTGGAGAGAAAGAACAGCTGACTCGGAGCAGAACTGAGATGCTGATGGACAGACAAAAGTACTTTGAAGAGGGTGAGCTCTCCCGGCAGCATCCTGCTGCTGAGAGCACAGAAGTCCGTCCAACTCCTGAATAATTCACAGCAAGGTCTCATGAAACAGTGACCTGGAGCAACAGGATCTCCTGCCGCTGCTTAGCTTGGAAACTGCCCCGTGCTGATGGATGACGATGTGGTTTTGGCTGTTACCTGTATTTCTGTCAGGCGATAGGTCTAAGGACATACCGGTTTGCAGTGAATATTGCATATATCTTCTGAGCCACGGTGCTGTGCTGTCCCCACTCTTCATCCTCTTTTCAGAGAACACTGCAGCACAAAGTCTTGGCTCCTACCTCCAAAATACGCAAGCCCAGAGAACTGAAATGTTTGCCTTGATTCAGTTAAAACTAAAATATGACCAAAGCATCACCCCTGCCTCAAACACCATAGCACTCTCAAGCACGATATAAGGTGATTTTCCCCCCGGTTGGCTGCCTTGCCAGGGGATGAACACCAGTTACAGGCCAGGATTGCGCTTGCCAGCTGGTAACACGACTTCTCAAAACGTCAAATACAGGCTCACTTGACCAAAGTGCCATAAATCCTCCAAGAGCTTTCTACAGCTGCCAGTGCGCATCCACAGAGGCGTTGCAAGCTGGATAAACCTGGTTAACTTCACCGTAAAGACAGATACCACAAAAGCCCAATGCTGAGACTTAGCAAGGGCTAAGATTACATTAACAGTGCTAATAAACGATCAGAAGAGATTATGGAAATTTGTGGCAAATAAAGAACTTGGAAATGGCCACTGAAGTGGCATTTTTGCAACAGGGACTGGCACGTAAACCTATGAAGCCCTATTTCATATTGAAGGTAGTAAATCAATGGAAAGTAACAGCCGTACCTTGTTACCACCTGAAAAAAAGAAAATGAACTCCAAAAAACCCAAAGACAATTCTTGAGACTTCTGCGATTTCAGCTTGAATCTGCATCCCACGCCGTCGTAATGCAAAGCACCAGAAGCAACGACCGCAAGTTCAAATCTGTTCGTTGCGCTGGGGTGGAATTATATGAATTATTAATACTAATCAATACTAGATTTTTTAAGGTCTGTCTTCCTCTAGGACCCTGACTTTAGACAGCTGCAAAAGCTGCCGTTCCAACATTTTTGTGAATGTGGAAAAACCCTTCCAGGATCAGCGGTATGTGAGGAGTCCAAGGCAACTCAGCTGCGCTGGGTGCCGATCTCTGCGTTCTTGTCTGCGAGGCGCAGAGCTTGGCCGACGTGGGTGGATTGCCAAGAGGATGGCAAAAAGCACATCCCTGCCAGAAGGAAACCCTGCCAGCCTCCGAGTCACTAAAAACAGAAGTGCTACAGCTCCTCAGAGAAAGGTGCCAAGAAGGTTCTACCAAGGGCAAACCACCCACACGTTTTCCTCCCTCTTCACCATTTGGAAGCAGTCAAAAATTCTGGCTGAAATTTTCTATGTGAAAAGGTAGCAGAGGTCAACCCAGAGCAAACACTCTGCCTGGTAAAGCAAAAACATGTAGAAAACAAGGTCTGAATTCTACACTCCCCTCCACAATTGTCTTTCAGGAATTAAAAAAAGATAAAAATGTCCAACGCGACTGATTTGGAAGCTTGGACCAGGCTTCTCCATAATCCTCACACCTACTTTGGCACAGGATATTGAGCCTCTTTGCCCTCATTTTGATTCCTGCTGGGATGAACAGATTTACGCCACAACACAGGAAACTGTATTGCTCCTCCAATTAAAAAAATTAGCTCAGGAAAGCAGAGTTCAAGCAAATCATTTTAAGGAACGACATAGCAGAGATACTGTAAGTTACGAGGCACGCTTTGCAGCAGAATCCTGAGGAGAGTATTTATTTTGTGGAATAATTCCTGCTAGGAATGAGAGGGGAACAACAAGCAATCTCTGAACTCCAGCCAAATTTGCTGCATTACTGGTCAGGCTGTGGAGCAGCTCCTTTCCCATCAGAGGGCAGTAGCTGCCTGCGAGCGCTGCTGCTTCCCAGTGAAGTGGTTGATAAAGCTGCTCTCTTAGCAAAATAATTGCGACTTTGCTTTAATGATCACCAGTTGTAAAATCTTAAATAACCTTCATAACGTCTGGCTGACTACGTGCTGTTTCTGTTGCATTCAAGGCTGTGTTTTTTATGATCTGCACAATGATGCAGCGTGACAGCAACTTCAGACGACGCCCCCAAACTCAAAAAATGTCTCTGAGGACTCCTGTCCCACCTTTCCAAAGCTTTACCAAATGATCAGGTAACAGAAAACATCCTGTTGGATTTGTTAAAGTTAAAAGTACATCTGTTCCAAAAGAGTTCCTTCTGGATGATGTACAGATCCACATTTTTTTCACTAAAACGTTTCAGAGAGGCACTAGGGACAAGAAGGTGTAAGGCAGGACAAGCATCCTTCTGCTCAGTGTTCAGATAGCAGGACCCCGCTTACAAAGAGAATCCGCATAAAGATGTGATAGAGCAAGAGTCTTAAGGATGTATCTAATTTTAACCATGTTAAAACATATGCCCAGCATATGTTTAAATGCACTTAAAGCATTTCACCAGCGAGGCACCTGGCGAAGCACTTTGCTGAGTTAGGCTGGAAGTGCGCATTTCAGTATCGTCTCTCGATTAAATTCAACAGTGCATTTACATCATGTGCCGGCAATTATAAACCCAGCATTTTGTATTAAAAAAAAACCCAAAAAAACAAAAATACAAACCAAAACAAAAACACCAAACATATCCATAAACCTGAAAGCTGCCAGGGGGAGCAGCAGTACCTTTTTCACACAAGGTTCCCGTCCATCCCGCCGCGCAGGTACAGGCTCCACTGACGTGGTCGCAGGCAGCTCCGTGCTGGCACTGGCAGCGGCGCTCGCAGCTTGGGCCAAAGCTTCCCTCGGGGCATCCTGCAGTGAAGGAACAGAAACCAGGTGATGGGTTAGTCCTGGAGCAGATCAGGGATCAACAGGGAAATTTTGGACACGTGGGAATGCTTGCTATTCGCAGAAGAAGAGGCGAGGCACACAGGCAATGCCTTAAAACCAATGGGATTAAGTGTTCTCCTTGGGGTGCCGCTAAGTTGGGCTTTTTATTAAGGTGCATTTTAGAAAAACACCAGGGTGTTGAAAGTCTACATTCCACACAGAAAACTAATATCATCTGATAGTTGCAAAGCCCGTGACTACACAGGTCCTGCCTGACAGCACTGCGTGCGGGTCTGGAGTCGCTCACGTAGGGTTAGTGGTTGGACTCGATGATCCCAAGGGTCTTTTCCAACCTGAACTGTTCTATGATTCCATGTGCGCTTCTCCTCTGCAACTTCATCAGCCAGGAGCTCCCAGCTTCTGCATCTCCTTTTGAGGTCCTATCCTCTGTTTTTCTACAAATCCTCCCTTCTCCAGAAAGCTGGAGAAAACCTGTAACGTGGCGGCTTCCTTCAGAAAGCTCTGAACTGAATGTCGCACACTTTGCTTTCGGGCTCTGCTTTGAAAAATTCAAGTGACAGCATTACATCTAGGGGACAGACTAACAATTACATTTCCACAGCAGTTAACGTAAGGAGTTTTAAAAGATTTGCATGGTACTTACTATCTGAAGAAAGCAAGCAACACTGGAGAGCAAAAATAATTTCTTCCAGGATTATAGGAAAAATCAATTAAGAATGAGGCCAGTTGCCTAATTCACATTAGATATTTTGGACAGGCTGAAAGAGAGAGATATACTTGGCTGAACACAATATTACAGGGACTCTACTAGTGTTTGAAGGTCTTGCGAACTTCCCCTTAAATGAGTTACATCGACAAAGTGATGAAAGAATCACACAGGACAGAAAACAAGGAGGATCCTAAAATGTCAGGAACGCATCCTCAAATATATCTGGAAAAATTGGGTGGTTTTGGTGCTGCCATTTGAAATTTAAGAGTCCAGAGAATCTACGCAAGGAAAATAACATTCCAGCGCAGTAAGAGGTGTGGGGCTCTCAGCTGAGCTTTAACCATAGAATTGTCAGGGTTGGAAGGGATCTTAAAGATCATCTAGTTCCAACTCCTCCGCCATGGGGGAGTTTTCTTCAAATCTACGGTGTTTAGCCCAGAGCCAAGACCTTTGAGGTGGTGACAATGGGTCAGTACACTTCACAAAGGATTTTGCAGTCCACAACACGGAGAACCTGCCCTCTGCTCGAGCAGGCTGCTGCAAACTCACACCGAGATACAGCCCCCACACCCGAGAACCTGAGCTGCCCGCCCAGGGGAAGAGCCCGACCTGCAGCAAGAGGCTGGAGATGCCTCAGGAGGTCTCCAGGAAGAGTCAAGACCTCACCTCCAAGGCAGCAGAACATGTCTAGGGAAGAATTATGGCTCTCAATCTTGCACACACACACATACATACCATTTTTTTATACATAGGTGTGTATATTTTGTGTGCACAAAATTTAAGTGGGGTAAAAAAGAGACCGAATAAAACAGAAAATCCATAGAACGTTAAGGGTTGCCAGATGTTTTGTCGGTTGCAACGGCTTCACTGATTACCTTGCCAGGGAAGATCACAAAGAGTTATTTGGCTACTTTCTGTCTGCGTTGATGCTGTTTTGAGAGAGGTCAAGAGTGAAAGAGAAGTGGAACTGGCAGCTCTTTCCCTGGAAGCTCATCTTCCAAACTCATTGTCCTTCCATTCCCTCTGTGCCAACAGCAACCAAGAGTTGCAAGATCAACTTTCATGGGTTTTTGTCTTAGGTCACTATTTCAGATTGTTTTGGCATTTCTGTGTGACACCAGCAGTTAATCCTTCCTACACTAGTGAGACTCTGGTAGCTACATCTGTGCTGCTGTAAGATTGCTAAATTAATAGCTAAAATATTTGTTTTATTTAACAACTTCAATATAATCAATAATAATAGCAGTTTAACTACGCAACCAAATGTTGGGTACCAGAATGTTTGCATGGAATCAAAAAGGAAATAGGCACACTAACTGGAAAGAAAAAAAAAAATCAAGTTGTATTAGAGACACCGCTTCTGTCTCAAGGAGCTCCTGAGTGACAAATTGATGAAGCCTGGGGAAACATTCCCTATGCCTGTTTTTACCCTCTTAAGGCATCTACTCTTGATCTCTGCTAGAGCCACATTAGTGGAGATCATGGGCTTCTGGTAAGACCATTGTGCACTTTTGTTGCTAATAAATACAAACCCCTAAATCTTTCTGATCTTGTTTCTGTTACATACATGTGAAGCATTTCTATATGCCTGGCCTTAAAAAGAAGATGTATGAAGAAAAAAAAGTGCAGACCTCAGACTGGATAAAGAAAACCGACATGGAAATTTTTATGCCACAAGCCAAATATGCATCAGTCCCACAACTCACATGAGGTCTTAACATTAAAAGTAGCTGCTGAGCCCAAAACAAGTCTGAAAATAACTTTTCTGGAATCTAAATTATGGAAACCATCTAACCCTGACGAAACCTGAGAGCCCTGTGACACGCTGGGCAGACCGGAGGCAGTACAGCCTGGAGGGAATTATCAGGAAAAAAAATAATTTCTTGGTTTTGCAAATTCCCCGTGTTCACAAAGTGGCGACTTACTCCGTTCGCAGTGCTTCCCGGTGAACCCTGGCTCACAGAGACAGGAGCCGGTGACGGGATCGCAGCTGCCATCGCTGTTATTGCAGACACACGCGTTCTCGCAGCGCTGTCCCCAACGGCCGCTACTGCAGGCTGCGAAGTAAAATGGTATTTACAGTGAGAATCGAGATCACCTAATGCATTGGTTTACATCTAAATGAGAGAACAAAAAAGATGAGAAACGGCCTCTTAAGAGACAGGACCTCGGGACTAGACTTTCAGTTGCAGCATGGACATTAGGAAGAAATTCTTCACGGAAAGAGTGGTCAGACACTGGAACAGACTGCCCAGGGAGGTGGTTCAGTCGCCATTCCTGGATGTGTTTAAGTGTCGCTTAGATGTGGTGTTGGGTGATATGGCTTAGGGGTGAACTTGTAGTGTAGGGTTAATGGTTGGAGTGTGGGGTTAAAGGTTGTAGTGTAGGGTTAATGGTTGGACTTGATGATCCCAAGGGTCTTTTCCAACCTGAACTGTTCTATGACTCTATGGGGCACAAAGCAATGGAAATGAATACAATTTTTGCCAGTTTATCTCAGCTGAAAGTGGGCAGATATTATGCCATCCACAGAAAACTGACCATTCGTAGTCAACCCACATCAGTCAATCTACAGTCATAAATACTGTAGATTGTAGTTCACGGAAATAAAATATCAGCTATTGACTCACTTAGGGAAAGCCTGCACAGCTGGTGGGTACAACAAGACAGATTTGTGAGCATCCTCCATATTTCCTTCAAAATAGTTAGAAACGGAACATGGATACAGACAGAGAAATCTCTCAGTCTTTGTTAAAGCAACCTGCTGCTTTCCTTCTACAAATCACATAGCACCGACATGATCGTGACGATCACAACACCCCCTTCCTTTCTCGTAAGGATAAAGAAGAAAGTGACAATTAGGGCAACAGAATCCTGGTTTTGGAGTTGGGCATCTGTTTCATGCCCGGTCTGCAGGAGATGGAAGGGCTGCCTTACTGAGACATCTCTGCAACACAGCTCTTCTCATATTTTATCCTGCACAGAAAAAAAAAACTTTTTCTCACTACGGCCACACAATTCTTTAAACAGCCTAGGGAGCAATGGGAAAGCTATCTAAATGGCTCTACGCATTACCAGCTGGTTTGATTTTTAAAATATGCTTACTAGTGGAAACTTCAGATTCTCCTGAAGCTTCCTTCAGCACCGAGCCTGAGAAGCAAGGTTCAACTTACTGTTGTCAACACCGGCAATTAGTTTGCATGATTTTAGGTGTCTGAGACCAAGTTTAGAAAAAGGTTTGTACTCTGTTGGTTTTTTACAAGAGGGATCATAACAAATCAAGCGGAAAAGACGTGAAACAGGAAAAGGAAAGAATCAAGCAGGATAGCTTAACATTTATGTGGTGTTATCCAAAAAGGGCAAA
Source organism: Trogon surrucura (assembly GCA_020746105.1). Lineage (NCBI taxonomy): Eukaryota > Metazoa > Chordata > Aves > Trogoniformes > Trogonidae > Trogon > Trogon surrucura. The sequence continues at coordinate 4,464,878 of CM036625.1, read as the reverse complement.
TCTGTGCTCTTACGTGGCCATCACCAGAGAGAGCAAAGCTAAAGTCAACAGAAGACGGTTCTGCTCTTCCAGAGAACAAAATTTCTCCCAGCATTTATATTCACAAGTCAAGAAGTGACCTTAAGACACATGGCTGTACACACCACTCACTTGTTGAGCAAATCTCCCCTAAACAAAATGAAAAATTGAGAATTAATCTCAAAACTAATCTGTGCTGAAAATGAAAACCCAAACTGTCTGTCAGTCACAATTCTGACAGGACAGACGGTATTGGGCAAAGGGATCCATAGTGTTGAAATAAGAGCTTATATCAATACTTTGCGCTTCATCAGCCATCTATTTCAATACTTTGAACACAGATAATTAAGGATTATAACCACCCGGGCTGTGCAAACCCACATACACGCAATTTCAGAAGCAATAAGATTAGCAAAAAGTATATTAAAAAAACTCCTGTAAGAGACTAAGAACAAACAGAGCCGGTTCTTAGTTTTGCAGTTAAGTCCCGGGCAGCTGCTGTGTGCCCTGTGGAACGAAGACGTGTTTGACTTACGGTGTTTGCAGTCGTGGCCAGTCCAGCCGGGGGGACACGTGCACTCTCCAGTGACATGGTGACACTGAGCACTGCTGCCACAGCTGCATAACAGCAGGCAGTTTTGTCCATAGTAACCATCGGGGCAGGCTGAAAACAGATGAGCAGAGGGCAATTTCACCCAGGTAACAACTCGGGCACAGACTGATCTTTTTTGCAAGAAGCCCCTCGAAACGTGCATTAGCTGAACCCAGGAATCAAAACAGCATGATGAAAGAAACACCTGCAATTCATATGCTAGGTGTCTGGGGACAAGTCCTGTAAAGTGGGAATAGCTGGAGTGACTTTCGGGTACTTCTGCATATCGGGATCAATCAGAGGAGGCAAAAAAAGAGCACTGAGCAAATCTTCATCAGAAGAGGTTTTGTGACTAGCAAGGAGAAAGAATATGCCACCAGCAAGGTCTTGCACAAAGCAGTGCTGTCCTGGGGAGTCAGCACGACAGTCGTGGCTAAGCAGCATCTAATACCCAGAGCTGGGTACAGAACCACGCCATGGCAGCACAGACCAGTTGCTTGAGCATATTCCCAAGGTCTCTGGCGGATCTGCAGAGACAGCACTGGTACTGCTCCTTCATCCTCACTACTATTTAATTCTAAATTATATATACCAAGGACTACTGCTGCAAACACAAGCCAGGAGTGATGCCATACAGGTTAACTGGTCAGCACCTCCTGTCAAACAAGCGGACTGCAGTGCAAGCGTTGAGGCTGTTAAACATTATATTTCTAAGTACACTTTGACATAAATCGGGTCTAATGATAATATCAATCTGGGATGCAGTTTAGCTGCTCATCTGCATTTATCTGTAATCTCCCTCAGTTAAATAATGTCAAATCCAACCTGAGGAATTCTTGAAGCTCAAGGGTATTTCATCTTGGACCAGTGTGTTTAACATTATGACCATCTCCCAGAAAAGCAAGAATGCAGAAATCAAACCATAACGTGAATTTTCAAACTGACTTTCTCTTCATGGGGAAGGCCAATGTGAGGACTTACACAAGGAGCAGGATGCCCCGGTGTAGCCAGGGGGACACTCGCAGGCTCCAGTTTCTCTGTTGCACTGGGCCCCGTTGGTACAGGGCTTGCAGGAGGACTGGCAGTCTGGTCCCCACCGATCCGCTGGGCAATCTAGGAAAAAAAGCACAGGAGATGTCCCCAGTGCCATTTACTGTATTGAGGCAGTTGTAGACTTCTGCCGTTACCTTGAAGAATTTAAAAATAAGAGTAAACCTAAGCTGGATCAAGGATTGTTATATTTTCTCTCCAGACCTACAGCGCTGTCACAGTAAACCTTCCGAGAGCCACCACGTCCCTGCACTGCAGCCCACGAGAACACATCTAAAGACAGACCCAAAGGCTCTCTTCCAATTTCCATCATGGTGCGTCTGTTTTTTGTCTGGTTTCTGACACAGTAATGTCAGGAGCATTTGGACATATCTGGAAAACGAATTACTGCACTCAACAAAGGAAACCTGCGGAGGATGGTCATCTGCAGACAGATGCAGGCGGAGAGGGCTGATGGTGTGTTTTTGCTGAGCTGAATGGGACTCAGGCTGGTCAACCAAGCCCAGAGGAATTCAGAGTGAAGCCCAGGCCTCCATACAGCTCCACCTCCTCCATCAGGCTCCTCCTCTGTGGAGCAATGAGCCACAACCCAGGTCCACGCAGGGCAGATGCTCCCCAAGTGGGCAATAACCAGAGCGGCATCCCACAGCCCCTTGATAGTTCAACACCCCCGAGAAATTTTTCAACCCTTTACTTAACCACCCACAATAATGCCCTCCTTTTTAATTCGTTCCTCTGTTCCAGGTTCTTCGCTTGCTGGTGCTGCAATAGCTGTCTTTGGCCAAGGCCCTCCAAGAGCTCCTGAGGCACCGTGTGTCCATATGGCAGCACAGTCCCAAGCTCTGCTTTGGGACTCAGAGCTGCTGCAGTGCTCCGGTATTGCTGCCCAACTTGTACAGACCCAGCCCAGAATAATAAAAAAAATGATTAACTGAAGCATAGAGACCACACTCCCTCCTCTACAAGCAATTCCATGTGGTGGATGTCATGTTCTGCACCAAGACTTACCCCTTCTACAAATGAACCCAACTGCATTGCAGCAGTTTTGATGGGAAACAGAGTAACTCCCATTCTTACTGCGTCTTCCAAAGCATGACACTCACGACCCTATTCCAAAATCTAACACACCTTGCTCACACGCAGCACCAGTCTTCCCAGCTGGGCAAATACACCTCCCCGTCTTCGGATTGCAAGGCGCTTCTCCACAGCTGCACCTATGTCGGCAGTTCGCCCCAAAGCTCCCAGGCTGACAAGCTGGTCAAAAGAAACCCAAAGGCACAATAAGTGTAAAGAAGCATTTTTGAAGACATTAGGAGGCACCTCTGGCAGCAATTTTAAACTGAGCTGCGCTGGTACCAAGCGATCGATGTTAGCATCAGCGTTGCAGCGGCCACTTGTCTGTAATTACAGACAGAGTTCTAGAAAATCTATGCCTGAAGTTTTAAAAGCAACTATAGCCACCTGGACAAAATGTTAGTTTTAGTAACTGGCCTCAGCCTTGTGCCTCGACCCCCGGAAGTGAAGTGATGCAGCAGTTGCCAGGCTCCAAAACTCAGTTTGGCTTCAGTGGGGAACTGCCAACTCACAGCAAATGTGTCTTTTATGTACAACTTCTGTATCTGAACATAAAGCTTTCTCATCCAAAGGCTCCCTCCCAGGGAAGCAGGCAGCGAGTACCTACATAAATGGCATTTTTCTCCATGAAACCCTGGTGGACACGGATGCTTGCAGGCTCCCGTCTCGTGATCGCACAAAACATCAGCCGGACAGTCGCACCTCAGTTTGCAACCAGCCCCGTAAAAGCCAGGCACGCACTCTGGAAAATGCAAGCAGACACAGAACACATAAGAAAAAGGAAGGGTTGAGAAAACCAAATGAAAGTCATAACAGAACTTGGCAGAAATCTTCAGAAAATCTGTTCCAGCCTACATTTTAGAGGTGGTGATAACAAAGAGTAAATACTTATTAAACACTTGCATGGACGTTTCAAAGAGGTTACTGCTTAAATCCAACCCAGAAACAGAGTGGCAGAATACTTAAGGATATATTCAATTACAGGCATTGCAGAATTACTCTTCTTATCTGCCTGTACCTTCTGCTGCTCTCTGCCTTGGTGCAAAGCCAGTGCTGGGCGAGGGATGCTCTCCCCTAGAACTGAGCACGTCACCGAGAACGCTAAAAAGATATTAAATACCATCACTATTATTCTCCCCCAAAGCCCGCAGAACCAGTGTCATAAATCCAACACGTTCCTGCCTGCCCAGAGAGGAATCTGAAGGGAGCATCTTTATTGCATTACTCCATTACTGTCTGGAGAGGGCTACTGAGACATGCAAACATGAATGTGGAATACAATTCTCTTTGAACTACCCCCAAAAACTACAAAGAATAAGCTGAATTCAAAGACCTGCAAATCCGAAGGAAAAAACGGCATTACTGAAACCGCTTACAAATGACCCTGCTGCCAGAAAACACAGTTTTTGCCACTTATTTACTGCGGAAAAAGGAAAGAACAGAAGTGAAAAGTCCCACAGCCTTCATTACAGAGGGCTGTATTAGAAGTTTCTGTTGTTATTTGACCAGGCTAAAAACTTCTGCATTCTTACACTGTGTTCTGTGCCTGTGACAACAGGCACTCATGCTGTACGAAAAACCACAGACAAAATAATTAGGAGAATATGAATATGTTAGTAGCACCAGCAGCCGAACAAAGCAGACGCGGGGAGGGGGAAGAATAAGAAAGAGCGTTAGGACAAGGGAATTAGCCAGACAGAGGGACTCTGGCTTTCTGTTCTACCTTTCTGACACTTTTTGCCGTGATACCCAGGCTTGCAGGTGCAAGTCCCGTTCTCGGCGCTGCATTCCAGCGTGTGCTCTTTCACGCACTGACACTCCTCCGAGCAGCCAGCTCCGAAGGCCCACCTGGGACAGGCTGCAGCCAGATGAAAAGGAATCGTTAGCTCGGTAATTACGCACGAGTTATTCGAAACGGCGCACCGCTGCAGAATGCAACCGCTGCAAAAAGCAAAACGTTCATTGTGCTGCCAGCAAACACATCGGCAGTCCTGTGACAGTGCTTATTAACGTGTGGGTATGTAAAATATAGTTTACATGACTTCTTTGTTAAGTAATTCATTTGATTTCAAGCAACACGTGGCGAAGGCAAGAACCAGAAACGTTCCAAAGCAAGCTCACCTACATTTCTCAAAGAAGTAATATACAAGACAAAAGCCTTCACGAAACAAAAAATCAAAATCACGCTGTTTTTCAATCTTCCATTGTTTTTACAAACAAAACCTGTAAGTGCAAAGAACTCTGACCATCTCTTTTACCTTATTTCTGTTTTGATTCTTTTTATTCCCACTTAACACTTCACCCTGCCCCAGCCAGCCCTGCTCCTCAGCTCCCATCCCAATCGTGACTTTAACCAGACTTCAACCTCACCAACAACCCTAATGTTAACCTGCCCCTTCCAACCCAAACCTATCATCCTCATCTTTGTGCATCAGTACATCTCGGCCCTTACGGTAAAGATTAATTGCTAGAGGAAAAGATTAATGATGCTTCTCAGGCTTCCTGGCACACGTCAAAAGTCACGTCCTCCCGCTGTTTGCAACTCATCGCAGAACCCAAAGCCTTCCTCATTTTATGCGTGATGGGGAAACTTTTTACAATGGTTATGTTACGCACGTGTTCAATCAACAGATCCAAATAATTACGGGGACTTACTGAGGTGGCAGAAGCGCCCATAGAGCCCGGGCTCACACAGGCAGGCTCCGTAGAGTCTGTGGCAAGAGCCGCCGTTGGCGCAGTTGCAGGGTTTGTTGCAGTTCTTCCCGAAGAATCCTTTCGGGCAACCTTTTGAGTGCACAAACACAACAGGGCATCAGCTCTCAAGGGCTAAAACACAAACACCAAATCAGCTCTCTCTTGGCGCAACAGAAGCGCCCACGCCAGCTTTGTCGCTGACCTGGGGCTCGGTGCACCCCACCTTTACAAGCCTCTTGCTTTCTCCCACCCTTTTTTCCTTCCCTAGCATTTAAAACAAAACCACCACACGTCAAGTCGCGGGGCTCCAGCAGATCTCACGCAACTGAGACCGCTCTCCTTCGAGCCCTTAAGATTCACCACGTGCGATCGCATCTAGACAGAAATGAGGGGGAAGAAGTAGGGAGGTTCGAGGCACCCGTCACGTCTGGGAAGGGGCAGGCGGTCCTACCGTCTTCGCAGAGCTCGCCGTGCACGCCGGGCGGGCAGCGGCACTGCCCCGTCGCGGGGTCGCAGGAGCCTCCGTTCTGGCACTTGCAAACGCGGGCACAGCCTGGGCCGTACGTCCCCGGGGAGCAAGCTGCGGAGAAAGCAGGGAAGAGGAATGGGCCAGGAAATCATAGAATCCTTTCCCTCTGAGAGACGTGAAGCGAAATGAGATGCCAAGCAGCCAAACGAAGCAAGGAAAGAGCCCCTTTAGCCAAGCAGGCTCAAACAAAGGCATATTCTTTCTACTGGAGGTAATATACACCCATTTAATACTTACCAGATAATTAGCAAAGGACTCCTGAACTAGGCAATCTGACTTATCCAAACTCTCCCCTGCATACATTTCCCTCTACATAATGTACAAGGCTCAACAAACATCGCCTGCAAAGTAGAAAGCTTAAAAATTGTGGCACAGATTTGAATATTTGGAAATAATTACTGTAAACTTTTTTTTTCTTTCTTTCCCAAATATTGTTACACAAAAAAACACTCTGTTTTTCTGGCATAGTCTGTTAAATTCCCCAGATGATCACGGCAGAAATGGATCCACCACTGCACAGGACTCTTTCCTAAAGCCCCCATGGCTCCAGCACAAAACAACTGTGAAACGAAGCCTTGCGCCACTGCTTGCAGCCCGAGAGAGCTGAGTAAATACAGTTGCTGGAGTCATCCCACTTAAATGACATTTTACCAATATACATTAAGAAACGTGACATCTCACATCAATTTCCATTCGGCTTCTTTGGTGCATTATTGTGAAAGACGTCCCTGCCCACGGCAGGGAGCCTGGACTAGATGATTCTTAAAGGTCCCAACCCAAACCATTCTGTGACTCTTACAGAAATTTAGCTCCAGTTTTCTCAACTGTTTAGCTTACCCGAAAGCCACAAACTATCCTGTAGATTAGGAAAGTGAGAGAAAAGAGTAAAAGCAATCATATATGGCTAATTCATAGAGATTGTATATTGAATTTATCACTGTCGATGCGTCCAGCTTCAGACTGCAGGTTTGGCTCAATAACGCAGTCCCATTGCAGTTCTTTAAACTCAGGAGGTGAATTCCACCAGATTACATGCACAGATATCTACTATAAATATAGAGCAAAAACGTTATTATTCTTTGTGAAGCAAACTAAGGAATTCGTATCCTGTCTTGAAATGTTTATAATCCAGAGCACCATGAAGTCAGAATATTCTAACTTGATAGCTTGAACTGTCTTGAGTAGAAATTTTCATTTAAATCCTCTTCATTTCTATTCTCAGTGTTTGCAAACCAAATACATGATCAGTCTCCCACAATAACTACAGGTAGACTGTTGGTTTCAACTATTTGCTTTTTTCCTATACTTCTGTGCTTTGATGACGCCTCCCAAACAATCTTGATGGCGCTTAACCTGAAGATTGCCGTCTGCCAGGGCTAAGTAATAATTCTTCGTCATCTATTTGCCTCATCAGTGACAGCACAGACTTTCTGAGCACGAGGGGCCATCACGTCACGCACCATGAAACGGAGTGGCCCATCTCAAACACGCAGAGAGACTGTTGGGTGAAGTCTCAGACAAGCACCAAGTTTTGCTGAACTGCAGGTGACGAACAGCTCATCAAGAAGCGAACGGTACGTCAAGAAATCATTGCTCTATCTTTCCAGTTAGTTTTGACACATACTGCTGAATCAGAAAGATCTCCTGTCAGGCAGGAGGCAGGAATAAGAAGAGTAGAAAGCTATTACAAAAGGCATTGGCTAATTCAGAAAAAAGGAATTTTGAAAAATAAATTTTCCGATATGAAAAATTAACCATCCAAAAATTATGTCAATAATAGAAAGAATGATGATATTAAAAAAAAAAAAAAAAAAAGAGGCTCAAGTCTATCAACACGAGGATGAGAAAAAAAATAAAAAGCAATGTTTTGGGCTGTTGTAAGAAAAAAATCAAATTTAGGGTCTATGTCCATCCAGTCCAGATTGTCACACCACTTGCTGGGATAGACTTCTGGAAGTCAGCAAGGCGAATTGTGCAGCAAAGCATGGCAGGCAAGCCTCAGCACACTTCAGCAGCACAACGGATAGGAATGACCACCACTGCAAACGCTTCAGAACCGATACTGCTCCACACGGGAGGGCGGAGACCTCGCTGATGGAGGGTTTTGCTGTAGAGACCTCGCTGATGGAGGGTTCTGCTGTAGAGACCTCACTGATGGAGGGTTTTGCTGTAGAGCCCTCGCTGATGGAGGGTTTTGCTGTAGAGACCTCACTGATGGAGGGTTTTGCTGTAGAGACCTCGCTGATGGAGGGTTTTGCTGTAGAGCCCTCGCTGATGGAGGGTTTTGCTGTAGAGCCCTCGCTGATGGAGGGTTCTGCTGTAGAGACCTCGCTGATGGAGGGTTTTGCTGTAGAGACCTCGCAGATGGAGGGTTTTGCTGTAGAGACCTCGCTGATGGAGGGTTTTGCTGTAGAGCCCTCGCTGATGGAGGGTTCTGCTGTAGAGACCTCGCAGATGGAGGGTTCTGCTGTAGAGACCTCGCTGATGGAGGGTTTTGCTGTAGAGCCCTCGCTGACCGAGGGTTTTGCTGTACACTGCAGCATCTCTTACGGTGTGCCACGTTATAATAAAATTTTGATTTGCCTGCCAGGCAGGTGTGCTCCTCAGAGAGCTTCACAGATGAAAAGCACAACACTTTCTTCCTATTCCCTACCTACTCTGCAGTGTCACAGCACCAGGACCAAGTCCCCACCTGGCAACACCCCCGTACTCACTCTCATTACAGATGACGCCCGTCCAGCCAGGTGAGCAAACACAGCCACTGCCTTCACTGTTGCATCTGCCCCCGTTCTGGCAATCCTCACAGCTCAAGCTACAATCATGGCCAAAAGTGTTATCAAGGCAAACTGAAATGAAAAAAAAAAATTAAAAATACATCAGGCTTTGTGAGCATCTGGATAAAAACTCTTACCTGACGCCCCAGAGGCACAAGGGGAAAAAGGAACCTACATAAGACTGATGGCCCCAAGAAAAATAAAGCATTCCCCTTCACGTTGGTAGCCTTGCAAATATCATTGAGTCATCCCACAAAAGACCGTCCCAAATGGAGATTCCCAAATTTTTCTCTTCAAATTTCAGAGCCGAAAAGGAAAGCTGGGACTTGAGCTGGAATATACTCCTTTAAATGCTGTAATTCCCCATCAAGGATCACTTCAAACTATTTTTTAAGAGCAAATATGTTGCCTCCAGAAAAAGGCAATTTGCACTTAATGCTTAGAAATAAAGTACTTTTTGGGAGAGAATCTTGTTTTCTCCTTGCCAGGCTCTCCTCTTTGTCCTTCTACTGCAGCAGGTGAACGTGGTGCTGTCTAAGCACGGTGTAGTGACATTTTTTAACAGCATAGTTTGGCTGTTATTCTGGGAAAACAAAGCAGAATACACGTTTATCACTTCCCTTTTCCTTCCTGGATATGAACAAAGGGTTAGTTTGCACAGGCAACATGAAAACGTGTTCCTCCCTCACCTTCCCCACCCTCCCTTTCCCCCTTGCACCCTCACCTCCTCTCTTTGTGGGGTCTGTTGAGAAAGGCACCGAACATAAATGTCACCCTCTGATAAAATATCTCTGTGACATTAAGATCCTATCCACACGGGCAGTTTATAACCTTTGAGGCTTTATGGCTGGAGGCTTGTTGGAAGGGGATTTTGAACACCACCTGAAAGCGAGCTGGCAGATTATTTCAGCCAACAATAAAGTCAGCAGCCGGGTTGCTTTTCTCCAGCCTTTTCTGTGCGAGGCCAGATTTCCTCTAGGTCTCAGCACCCAACTGTTCCTTTTTCTGAAGCTGAACAAATGCCCAAGCTTGGAATAGGTTAAAAATTCAGAGTTTAGGAGAAGAATAAAGATTACCATTAAAAAACGTCACATTAAAAAGTAATACAATCTATGGAAAATATTTAAAAACGACACCAGCTTATTGTTTAAAGTTGTGTTTTTATAACATAGATAGCAGCAGAAAAATATATCTGAAAGCATAAGGAATAAACCAACAATAATTTCGAAAGAATGTACTAAACCACTAAAAGTTTCATTCCTCCATCACCTTTTCCTCACGTGCTGCAAAGCCTCAGCTTTAGAAACGCAGACGCTCAGCTATGATTGATAATCCCCGAATTTATGTCGCTAAACATAAATAAACCATGCAAAAACTGGCCAATAAATATTTGATCGTGGTTTCCAGGCCCGAAAATTTTGCCTGTGGTTATCTCATTTATCAGTTTCCCAATTGGTTATCGGCGTCGTCGAGTCCGGCTGGATGCTGTGGGATTTGGGAGATCTTAACAGTTTTGTTCATGAAAATAAGTTAATTTTTTATTAAAGCCAAGACCGGTTCCTGAGTTCTGCCTGTAGGGCACAGTTCTCGGATGAGTAATTACGGCTCATACAAAAATCACAGGGCACACATAACAAAACCAAGAAATCTCATTCCCCCCCGGTGACCCACCAGCACGTGCTGCACTCATCAGAAAGCAAGCACAGGGTCTCGACTCATAATACTCTTTAAGTGATGAAGCTTTGATGTTCAGGGGGAAAGCCTGAAGTCACGCAGAGCCCAGGGGGGCTGCAACGCTGCTTTGCACCCTCTCCTGTGGCCGTGTGTGCTCATGAGCTCCCTTTGCCACCGGCTGCGCCAAGTCCTCGCCCGGTCTGAGCACGGCTGGCTCCGTGTTTTTCCCAAGAGAACACATCCAAAGCATCAAAAGGGACCTGAATCTCCAGAAAGTCATCTTTCTCACAAACCAACACCTCTTAAGCAACAAATCTCCCAATTATTATCAAGGTTTTGTAAAGAGGCACATGCGCCCCCACACCTTCCTTTCCTAGTTCTAGGGGAAAAAAAGCATCTTCCAAGAGCTGCTTCTCAGCAGAGCCGGTTTTGGTGGATTTGGGGCATTTGGCACAATGCTCTTGGTCTCAGGATGAAGATCTTTCTGTCTGTTGCCTTCAGGGTTTTGTGCAGACACGCGGTTTTCCCAAGAAGCCTCCCACCCCTTGCTTGCTGGGCTGCTCGCTTTTCCCTTTGCCTCCCTCCGCATCCCTTCCTGCGGCATCCAGGCAGCAACAGCCACGACTGAGGAGCCTCCCCGTTCCCCAGACTTGTCCCATTTGAGATAGGACATGACATGATGTCTCCTCCCTGCTCCTGTGGAGGACAGGCAGAAGGAAGGATTACCCTCACTCTTCCTCACGGCTTATGACCAGCTGAGCCCAGCATTACTCTCGCCCCGAATCCTCTTTCCAAGAGTATTTCCCTCGTTTTCTGCAACGGCTAAACGCGATGCTCGTTCACTCACCGACCCTGTGCACCAGGATGAGCTCTCCTCGGGGGTCTTCATCCTCGTAGAGGGCGCCGAGCGTGTAGCGAAGGAGCTGGGGGGCACCTCTGAACTGCAGCCCTGGAGCCCCGGCAAACCCCACCGCCTCCTCTGCATCCAGCTCCTCCCCACCTAGGGCTGATACACACACACGTGCCATCAGGACCTGGCCCCAAGCCCTCCTCCAAGACACTTTCATTCATATCTTTTTCTCTTTTTTTATAATTATGCTGGTAGGTTTTCCTTGTGCAGTCTGCACAGCAGTCACACCTGATTCATCTTTTCATCTCTACTTATAAACAGCTCCTGCTGTCCAAAAAAAAAAAAAAAGAAAGGGTGAGGGAGAAAAAAAAATAAATCTCTTTCCCTTTCCTTTCTTCTGGAAATAAACTGTGGTCCTGGAGAATCCCCCCAAAAAATTAAATGGGAAGTTTAATTTTCCTTCACTTGAAGCTCAAGGGGTTTTTTTTAGTTAACGAAGGTCATTACTCCAGCTCATTTTGGAGATGACAAATACAGAGTGAGGCTGGCTGTCCAACTTATTTTCAGAAAAAAATAAAATTTGAGCCTTAAAATGATGGGAAATCAGTTAGCTTGCTTTCTGGAGTTGGCTAAAATATCAAACTCTACCCAAAGGTTAGCAGGTGCTAAACTTGATTATAAAGTTGCTAGGCTAAACCCTGCGCTGGTTACGCTGGCAGAAATCCAGAATTACACCACTGACTTCACTGGAAAACTTGCCTTGGTTCACATCAAAGTAGAATTTGGCTACCTTTTTACTTTTTTTTCTCTCCCACAGGATATTAAACTTCATCAAACAGCACAGGAGAATTGTCAAAATAGTATTTACATCTAAAACATGAGGTTTTCAAACATGTCCAGGGGATTTAAGTGCTCATCTCACACTAATCTTTGGCAAAATCCACTACTTGAGGATGAACTTGGGGTGCACGTGTTGCACGTAGCTCTACCTTGGCCACATTCAGAGACGGCTCAAACTGGGCTCCCAAATTCCTAGGATCTGTGAAAATCTCACATGAATTCACGCTCTCAATCAGTGGGAAATACTTTAATGGCTCTCAAAATGCAAAAATAAAACTCACCTATGCAGGACAATCTGTTAACACCAAGCCTGTAACCCTCCTTACACACGCACTCGTACGACCCCAGAGAATTAACACAGAAATGGTCGCAGTTCCCGTTGTCAAGACGACATTCATCCACGTCTAGAAAAAAACAGATATAAATGCTGATTAGGTGCAAGCAACTCTGCTTGGAAAGTACACTCTGTGCCTGGCTGCCTCTGAAAAATTATTCTGCACCTAAAAAGTCCCCTCCTCGATTTTCTTAGTACTTTGGGGCTCACTTTCTCACTAGTATTGGAGATATTGAAACACTTCAGGGTAACAGAGAATAGATTATTTCGCCTGGTTTTGTCTCAAGTGAAAACAGCTGCTTTAAGGTGTTAAGCTTAGTTGATCCTTTGGTTATTTTGAGGGCTCTCCTTTTGTAGAAGCAGTCTTTAACACACATCAATATACGGTCTCCACAGAGAGAGGAAGAAAAGTTCCTCTCTGCTGGCTCTTCTCCCACAGCCCCTCTTTCTCCGTGCTGATGCTGGGTTATTACTGTATTCTGTTCTCACAAAGTGGAAAATCACACCTTTGTAAAACCCTACCAGAAAAGCCGGCGCACGGTCACTGATTCTGTTTTTAGGGAAATGCCTACAAAGCCCTGGGACGAGCTTTGACAGCATTTCTTCCTCCCACTGCTGTGGTTGGTCACACCAAGCCAGGCACCAGTGCAACAGGACTCACCGTCGCAGGCGCAGCCGTCGGCGCTGGGCTGGAAGCCCGCTCTGCACGCGCACTCGTAGCCGCCCGCGTAGTTGATGCAGAATTGGGAGCAGCAGGACTCTCCGCTCTCGCACTCGTCCACCTCTGCAAGGAAGGGACAGCTCGTCCAGCCCTTGGGCACGGTTTGAGCTGCTGCCATGCTTGCATTCAGTAGCTACCACATTTTTCAGCACGTGCTTTTCTACATGTTTCCCTCCCTCCACCCAGGTAAAGCACTGAATCCTGACAACAGCCGTCTTCTAGCTTCTCCCACAGCACCCAACACCCTCCGTGTCCAGGTATTGCTCTGCAAATCTTAGCTGCCACCACGTGATTTACAAAGCAGACACCAACCAGGTCTACACCAGCCCACAAACATCATCTATTTAATACTAATTTCCATTTAGCCATTTGAACTTTTTTACGTTCAACCTTATTTGATGCAAACTAACAGTGAAACAATGCTCTGAGCCAACAATGTGCTTGCTGGACACCAGCAGCCTGCTAGGTGCAACTGTGCTATCTGATAACTAATTGCCCGTTGCCTTATCCTGCCCCGTGCCCATCCCAAAACTGGTATCGCCGACACCGCTGTTCTGGCACTTAGATAGCAGAACCGAGCCGTTATCTTTTCACTGCAGGCTCTCAGCTGCTCTCAGCCCTCGCAGCCCACTGAGCGGCTCGGTGGCCATTCAAGGGCCACCTTGTCAATGCTGAGTCTGCAAAACGCTCTTGAACGTTACCCAGACGAGCAGCCGCCGATGGGAAAGGTCAGTGTCTCAATTAACCTTGGGAGGAGTACCAACACTATTAGGAAACACCGACAGGAGGAAGAGGAGACAGAAAATGTAATTAATCAATCGAGGTGAGGAGGTCAGCATGAAAATAATTAATGCAGGTGATTTGAACGTGGAGCGTTTTCCAGAAATGTCACGAGCCGAGCTCCTCTGCAGTATTCCAGATGATGCCTTGCTCCAGGTTCTAGCAACAGCCCCTTGTCTGTGTAGGAATGCGAAACATGCACCCAACACAGAGGAGATTTTTGATGTCAAGAGCAGCTTTTCATGGCCTCAGCTTTGCCAAACCCTTCCCCTGAGCTCTCACTTCCCTCGCTGCGCCCAGAGGAGCTGCTTTTCCCTCTGATGTCCCCATCAGCAGGTCACAGCACTGGGCTGCGGGTAGGAGGCTGCTCTGCCTCCTCTCACCCCTACACTAACAAGACGGCGTAACCCATCCCACCTCCGCAAGGCTCAGGAGCCAAATCTGCCTCCCTGACCTCCTCTTTTGCTTTTTAAGCTCCAGTATCTACCACCCTTGCAGACCTTGGTGCTTCCCTCCTCCCTTGCTCCCTCCTCTCTCTTGCACTTGGCTTTTTTTTGTAGCCAGACTCCTTGTCTGCAATGCCTCTCACATTCATCAGAGCTTCTGCTCTCTACCTCTCCTCACGTCCTACTCTACTTGCTTTCTCTTCCCCCCTCCTCCTCTTTAAAATTTTAATGGCACAGTGACAGCAATGCTAAACCAGAACAAGATACAGCTTGCAGAGCAAAAGCCATAAACAACACAAAAAAGATCACATCGTAAAATTGTTAAAAACATGAAGGAATTTTTAAGCTCTTCTCTCGAAATAAAAACAAATCTAACTCTTATTGCTTTCACTTCCTAAGTGAGACTTCTCACAGCCAGGAGCACAATCTTACTGCAGTGCAAATCTGACGGAAATACAGAAACTTCCGTAACACAAAGCAGAGCCTGGGCACGAAGCACTTGCGAACAGCAGCGCTACCGCTCCCAGGCAGAGCCGACCCTCCTCCCAGCTGAGGAAAGGAAGGGAAAAAAAAGTCAGGCAAGTGATGCTTGAGCTGGACACGATGAAATACAGCAAGTGGAGATGCACCAAAATGTCATCTTCCATTCAGGAGGCAGAACCCCTTCCCTTTGCTAATTAATAATCCCAGCCAACACGCAGAGCGAGGCAAGCTGGAGCAGCGGCTGAAGAAGTGCCAGAGGATGGTATTAATTAAAATGTGTAGGAGGAGGGAAGGAGACAGGAAGGTATTTCCTTGAGGGACAGCTCTCCTGCAGCCTCCCCTTGCCGAGAGCCCCGTCACATCTCCCCCCTCGTCCCGCAGAGACTCAGTGTTCGCCACGAATTACCCGCGCACGTTTTGCCATCCGAATCGAGGCGATAGCCGTCGTCGCAGGAGCAGCGCGGCCCCGCCGTCGTGTGCTCGCAGCGGTGAGAGCAGCCCCCGTTGCTGTCCTGGCAGCTGTCGACAATTTCCATTTCGATGCCTTGCGGAGAAATAAATCAAAAGGATGTTAAAAAGCCAGCGCAGGGGGAGAGGTGCTGGAGAATAAGCCTGCTGTAAAAAAGCCTCCACAAGCCAACCGCTGTAGCAGGAAAGATAAACTCGGCTCCCACACGCAGCCGAGAGGAGCACGTTTTGGAGTCACTGAACTCCAGGTATTTCTCTCCTTGAGTCATAACAGTGGATGCTCTCAACTTAGGTAACATGAAGCTGGCTCACTGTCTCAGCATTCCGTCCGCTACAGGAGTGGGCACAGCTCTCCTGAGATTTATGCTTTGAACACAACGGTGAGTTCTGCCCTGGCCCCAAAGGAGGAATGGAACCATCTGAGGAAGCCAGGTGGACCATCTCAATCTGGACTCTCTACGCCTTCCCAAAAGCAGCTTTTAATTTTGTATGCATTTGGGAAAGAGTTGGATTCTGAAGCATCACAAATACCTTACAAGTTTCCTAATGGGTTCCTGTTGGTGAGCTTGACACCTAAAGCAAAACAATCCACAGGTTTTGACCCTTGGATTGTCCTTCAAGGGGGCACATGGCAGCTTCTCTCCTGACACTTTGTCCCCCTGCAATTACAGACAGGGTGGTGGCACGATGCCAACCTCATCAGCCCTGACAGATCACCCACCCTCCTGCACTCGGTTGCGCTGGACCGTCCTCACAACATTTTGGTCAGGTCCAGGGGAAACCCTCACTGAGGGAAGGGAACATCTGGCCATCTCATTCCCACCCAGCTACTTCGATAAACCATTTCTTTAGGATGAAAAGAAAACATAAAGTCAGTTAGAAAGTTCCGCTTGAAGAATTAGCCAGATTGTCTTGTTTCAGAGCTCTTAAGAGGAATTAATCTCCCATACTATGTAGGAGAACTCAGAAACACCCTCCCTTAAAGGAGCCCCAGGAACATCCCAGATGAGGGTGGTGGCCATCAGATCGGGTACAGAAACCACTGCTGCAGCTCACAGACACATCTGTCTTGGTGGCTCTGATCCCTTTTTGTGCCCCAGGGAGCAAACTGCCTGCAGATGAGAAATGCAAGCCTCGCTGGAAGAGGGTAAAAATTAGAACGTCAACGAAAGGCTACATCTCATGCATAGTGTGATTGCTTGCACCAGGGAGAAGAAAACGAGTCTCCTGTCCAGTGTGTTAAGCTGGGGTTTAGGAAACTCAGCAATCAAACACAGAATCTGACTTTATACGCTATTTTCATCATCTACTTTGTTTTCAGTTCTTCAGCAGTAAAACTGGAATAACAGCTCTTCGCCGTACCGCTGGGGAAATGAAAGAATAAACAAAGATTGTAAATTGCTCAAACACTGGGATAATCCTGATCATAAATATATGCAGAATGTTTTTATTTTTATTGTTTGCTCTGCTATATTGTACATAAGGCACAGACACTCACCAGGTCCCTGAGATTTGTTGAACATTTGAGAAAAAATATTATCAGGAAATCGCAATGAAATCTAAGGGGTCTAAACCGCTTTTTTTATCTTGATAACAGATCATTTCGCACCTATATATTAATTGTACTTCTTCTGCCACTGCATTACTCCTATCACCTACAATATAGTTCTCCAGAATGCCTCTCACATATTTTATTTTTGTTATTAGTGTATGTTAATGCTTTCAAACTTACTTTCATCCTTACTAAGTATTTCTTACACAAACATTCTTAAAGAGAGCTCCAGCATGTTGTCCTAAGGAAATTCTGCTGGAAGCTCTTGCGCAGTGTTATTAGACTGAACCACCTTTGCCCACCTCCTTGCTAAAACACGTCATCCTTCTGTCTGCATTCCAGTGAGCTTACGTTAGGGCCATAATAACAGCAACTCTTCCACATCACCTCCTTTATTAATCTAAATTTGCCCTCAAGGACAGCCCAGGGATGACCTATCAACTAACAGTGCTGGGAGTCAGTCCCCCTCTCAGGAAAAGGAGTGGTGATTAAGAAATCCCACTGGCAAGGATGTGAGAGAAGACAACAGCGCTCAAAATCATCCTAGTTTGGGAAATGTTGTTACTTCAAATGGTTTTCTCATCCCCAATCTTGTTTCTGTTTTTTTTTTGTTTGTTTGTTTTTTTAAAGCGTCTACTTAATAGTGTCAATAATCTCAGGAGAAACCCAAGTAAACCCAGACAGATAAAGGTAAGAGCCGAACATCATGTTGGTTTTCTTTTGCATCAGATCCAGCATATAAAAAAATAAACTAGGAGGAGGAGGAGGGCAGGAATGAATACATTTCCTAGAACAGCAATATTTTGGTTGCTCTGGAATAGAATTCACCAGACTCTGAAGATAAACCAACAGGGCTATTTGCTCTTTGAAAGGCAGTAATTAAGGTCTGTGAACACAGGCTTAGGAACGTATCAACCTGCAAAACCAGCAGCAGCAGCAGATGAAGAAAATAGCATTAAGCTTGAGCTTCTGCATACATTTATTTTGCTGGGAGTGCTAATCCAACCGAATTAAAAATGAAGCGTAGCAGTTTGCAGATAAGAGAGCCTGAAATGCATCGCTGTGGAAGTGTCACTTACGGTAGCACTGCTTTCCATCAGCCCCCAGCTCGAAGCCCGGATTACAGGCGCAGGTGAAGGACCCCAGCGTGTTCACACAACGATGAGCACACCTGGCTCTCCCTTCCGCACACTCATCAATGTCTGCGAAGCAGAGAGAAAGGCAGAGGCGTTCATCTGGATGTTAAAATATCAGAAATAACACTGCTCTACTGGCGCACGGCTGTGATTTCCAAATGTCCGCTGAAAAGAGCATCTTGATGTTCGTGTACAAATTCCAGCACCTGCTGAGTCCAGGAAAGTTGAACCAACAGCATTATTCTCCAGAAAAATCTTTGTTTTCTAGACACTGCTGACTTTGAACCTCTCAATACGAATATTTACAATATCAAAGATTACATTTATAGAATCAAAGTAGCTTGTTTATTATTCCTGTAGCAAGAGCAACGGCAAAAGAAGCCACACGAAGAACTCTATTAATAGAGTTAATGTAGGAGAATTAGAGACCAAGATACCTGCTTTTCTCTTTCAATATGGTGCTAGGAAGTTAGACAGTTTATCAGTTTTATGAGTGCAAAGCGCCTGTGGACTTCATGGTGCACGTACTTGTAACAGCCTTGTCAGGATTAGGGTACATATTCAGACTCTTCTTCCTTTTAAAAGCCTGGCCAAAATTTTGCCAATATTTAACTACTTGTCTTAGGTACAGAAGGTGCTGGGTGCTTTACAAAATACTTGCTTCTCTCCCAGCACCCTAAAATTATCACTGGGGTCCTCACAGCCATTATGTTGAAATCAACGGAGCAGGAAACAGCTGATCATTTCCTGAACGTGAAATGGTTTGGATTAAGTGTGGCTTCGTCTCAGCAGGTAAGATGGAGACAGATCTTCTCTGTCACATCCCTGACTCCTGCAGCTTCTTCTACAGAAGCCAGCAGGGTGACACCAATTCCTATCAGAGCTTCACCTCACCTGTAAGAAAAGAAAAAAAGGTGAAAAGCTGGAGGTGGGGAGACTGTTCTTC
Source organism: Trogon surrucura (assembly GCA_020746105.1). Lineage (NCBI taxonomy): Eukaryota > Metazoa > Chordata > Aves > Trogoniformes > Trogonidae > Trogon > Trogon surrucura. Next base: position 4,445,917 of record CM036625.1, on the reverse strand, counting down.
ACTCAGTCGCCAGTTTAGCTCACTCGGTTGAGTGTGGTGCTCATAACACCAAGGTCGCGGGTTCGATTCCCATTGGGTCCCCATGTGTTGCCTGATCTAGTTGAGAGGTGTCCCTGCTCATGACAGGGAGGTTGGATTAAATGATCCCTAAGGTTCCTTCCAGCCTAGGCCATTCTATGATTCTATGATTCTCTTTCAAGCAGCCTGTTCTTCAGTTTTCCACTCCCTATGCTGTATTTTGGAGTTAAACATCACCAAAGGCATCCATCTCACTGAAAACCTAGTGGAAGAGCAAGAAAATACTTTTAAGGAATAATAATTGAGGGAAAGAAAAAAAAAAGTCCAAAAGCTTACACTGAATACTGCTGCTGTGGAGCACAGCTGCAGAAAACATCAGCCTCCTTGCAAAGACTGGCAAAACCTCGCATGTGGTAAACCCGTACCCGACCTCCTGCTTCTTCTCTTGTTCTGACATTTCACTTGCAAAATCATTTATTTAACACAACTGTCCTGGGTCAGTCTCTTGCGCACAGGAGAGAACGGTCCGGGGCGCAGCTCCTCAACCTTCCAGCACAGCAAACCACTTTCTAACTGGTCTCTTCTCCAGTTCAAGTCCTGGCTCCTTGTACTTGAACACAAGTCGCTTTGCGAATGCAATCAGCCCGCTTGCAAAAAGAGGCCCCAGGCAGTGCAAACACCACACACCGACTCATGAAAATTTCAGGATGAATGACAGCTTCTCTGAAGCTGCAGCAACGCGAGTAGCTGCCGTTTTGAACAAAATGGGTTATTTCCCCTTTTTTTTTTTCTGTAATTAATTGTCACTTTGCAAGTAGAGCACGTTGGCAGATGCTGTAAATGTTGTTTTCTGCTTTTTCAAATAGAAAAAGTTGGAAAACTGAAGCACAGCCACCATCCTACACGCGTTTCTTCCCATCTTGTAAATACAGCTAATAGCTGCAGTACGACACTTTAATTGCCCTCTGTCTCCTTCTAGCTCAGTTTCCAAAGAGTCAAATACCAGCTTGAATTTTGCAAAAGATGCTGAATAATTTCCAGGAGCAAAAAAAAACCCCCAGTAATTGTATATCCACGGTAAGACATGATTCTTAATAATTCAAAAGACTGCTGCCATGAGGTGGGAAGAAAATTTGTTCCAATATAAAACACTGCAAGTTACTCAGTGCTTTAGTTTATATGTAAATTAACAAAATTGTCAACGTGTATCCAAGATAAATCAAGTAACATGTCGACCCTAGTATTAAACCCACTGCTGTTTCCCTCTATTAATCATTAGCAAGGCGTCTACATTACTTGAAAATACTTTGCTTTTTCAGTAACCTCACTCATGAGTAATCTCGATAAGAGAGGGGAATCACCGAGGTGTGCAATGCTACTCGCAGAAGGGTTTAGAGGCAACTGAGTAAAATACTCTGGGTAGGAAGCAAGTATTTTGTAAAGCACCCAGCACCTTCTATACCTAAGACAAGTCATTACATATTGGCAAAATTTTGGCAGGCTTTTAAAAGGAAGAGTTTAAAATTGGCATCTGAACACATACCCTAATCCTGACAAGGCTGTTACATGTACGTGCACCATGAAGTCCGCAGGTGCTTTGCACTCATAAAACTGATAAACTATCTAGCTTCCTAGCACCATATTGAAAGAGAAAAGCAGGTATCTTGGTCTCTAATTCCCCCCCCCTACTTTGCGTCAGAGATGCTTTAAGATCCTCTTGAAAATCCCAGACTAAATACAGGACTTTGGAATTCAACTTTTTAAGCTCCTTTCTTTGGAAATCTTCGACTTTGCGATTTCTTCCTTCACAGTAGTTGCTCTATTAATATGGAAACAGTTCTCCAGCTAAAAAAGCCCTTTGAATTCTAAATAGGTTTTCGGCGACCTGGTTCAGAGCGTTACTTGAACCAATTTTCCCGGAGCTCTATCTGGGGCATTATTTTAAAGGGACCCTACAAGAATAACACTACAGCATCTCCAAACCCAGTTGCTAGAAAGCATGACTTAAGAGATCACAGAGTAATTTTCATTAATGAAATGGTCCTTCAAGACAATCGGCTGACATAAATATCACAGAGAGAACTGCTGTTTCGAAATATATACCTACGTTGGTATAACATTTTCCTTTCCATTCAAAGCTCAGGAAGCCAGAGCACTGATTAATACCTTTCTTCCCAATAAAGAGCCCATAGTTCCTTACCTAAACAGGACTTTTCGTCTGCAGAAAGATAATGCCCTGGATGACACTCGCATTTTGCAATTCCTCTCTCATTCTGACAGATTTGTGAGCATCCTCCGTTCCCACTTGTGCAGGGGTTTATCACTGAAACCAATTAGAGCACACTGTCAACTTAAAGGTCACGGTTTTGCCTGAAAATAGTCTTACCCGCCATCGTTACAACCAACAATGAAGATTACTGTAGCTGTAAGAGATTAGGCTGGAAAAAGAAAAAAAAATACAAGAGTTTGGTGTACAGTAAAGCCGTTGTTTTGCCGTCTGTTATTTTCTGTGTTGCTCAAGAGCATTTTTTCATCGAGCAGCAACGCTTTAAACAGCAGGAAACCAGGCTTTTATTACACCTTGAGAGTAGGACAAGAAAAGTACATTTTATCCTTATTTTGCCATAACCGAGCAGATTTCAAGAGGTGCTCTAAAGAGCAGCAATTAGCCCTCCGATACGCGTGAACCCATAAACACAATGGTGAAATTTGCCGTGGAGCAATGTGTATTTAAAAGTCTTTAGAGGAAATAAATGCTGAAGAGCCCCAAAAGACCTCTTTCAGTCTAAAGCCATATGCCATCCGTGTAGGTACATGATGATTTTTTTTTTTTCCTTTTTTCTTTTTGAACAATAACAAACCATTTCAAGGATAAGCCTCTCTAAATGGCAGGTGCTTAGAAATTCGTTTATGAAGTGCCTACAGAAGTCATCACACTCCAAAGATTTCACTGTTTCATGGGTTTATTTCTGGAACACACACCTGCTAGAAGTGTACTGACGTATTTGCCCAAATAAAGAGTTTGCACACACCAAAAGAGACCTACCGAGACTGTTTAGACAGGTCTGATTTGGGTTAAGAGACAGAGTTTTCATATCAAAATCTGATATTGTGGACCAAGTTGAGGTTTCCCTTTGGGGTTCTAGCCATACTAACATGCCGATAAATAACAGGACTAACCACATACACAGCGAGGAGAGAAAGACCCCTATTTTATACAGATACATTTCAATATGAGGTGGGTGTCTTCATTTCCTCCAGTGTAACCAGGAGCATTTTGTGCCCCTGTTTGGCAAAGGAGGATGTTGCCCCAGAACACTTCCAAATTCCCTCGTTTCACCTCCTGCCATCTCAAGAACATAGTCGTTCAAGTCTGCAGGCTGAGAGCTTGACTCGACAGCATTTATTTTAAAAAAAAATAATAATAAATAGATTACTGTTAAGGATGCAGAACTGAAATTTTCAGTTGGACCTGCAGCAGAATAGGTTGCAAATAGGTTTCCAAGGGACAGCAGCACTTTATCCCGCATGACACTTTCAAGGTTGACAAACTCAGCTCTGCAGTTCGACAATTTGTGGTCTACAAAGGATTTCGCTTCAAGCAAGGGCTTTCTCCTTGCTGATATGAAATATTGAGTTATTTTCTGATTCTTTTTCTATTTGGTTAAATTAAACGAACTCACTATCTAACAGCATCTGTTAAACCTGCATGTTACCAACGTTTTCAGAGCATCTAAAGCTTTACTTTGAGAATGATTATAGCATAGAGTGAAACTTGTAATACTCTGTGACATGACAACAAGCAAGCAACAAATTGTAGGGCAGATGTTAGTAAAACATAGTAATTTGAATAAAGATAGCAGCCTTAGAAGTCCTTAGACAAGATAAAAGTTCGTAAAGGAAAGATCGTCAGGACAACCACTGATTGACTTGTTTTCCACTGACAGATCTGCTCCTTCCTGTTACAGACAGGTTTCAGGAAAAGCTAAAAATAACTCACCAGTGTTCTTTTTCCTACAGATTTGGCTCTTATTGTTTAGCTTAATAACTTTAGTAGATAACAGACTCCACCTCAGCAAAGCTCTATTCCAAGCTGTGGAATAGCAAAATATTTACTGGAATTATTTAATTTCCTAGATGACCCAGAACATCCAGGAACCTCGTTTGAATAAAAAAAAACCCCATCTTTTCAAGCATCTGGGATGGCAGTAATGTTCTTGGTGAAGTGTGAGTATAGGCTCTGCATGTGCTGTGGACCTTCGGGGGGTGCCTGATCCTCACCAGCCCCACGATGGGAGAGAACAGATGGGCACAGCTGCCTGCGCCGTGGCAAAACCTCACCAGTTCGGGGACTGAGATTGCTCGGTTTGCTGTTGAGCTGAGCGAGTCGCTGGTGGCTGAGATAGAGCTTGAAGTCGCTCACGGAGGTTTGAACCGCTCCACGATCACCCAAGGCAGAACTTAAACCCAACCGGGTAGCACCACACTCAGGCTCTGCCAATCCAACCTCCGTCCCACCACAACACCATAAAAACCACCACAAAGTTTTACATGGGGGGTCCTCACGCCTGGTTGGCTTGGCTAAGGACACCTCGAGTGCCCGAGGCTTGGAAACAGGCTGAAGAACAGTGGAGGAAGGTCTCTCTGCGGAGGGCAGGGTTCCGAGAGGCCAAAACCAAAGGCCACGTCGCACACAGCATGAGTTGGAAGCAAGATGAACAGCAGGATTTACTTACACTTTATACACAGCATATAAAATCTCTGAGCAGAAGAGGAGCCATATGGAAACGGTTTTGTGACAGGAATTTTAGCGCAATACATTCATAAATTTGGCCCTATCTGTCTCTGGCATATTCAAGGATACCATGTGTGTGTGCTTGTGCTGGGGAAGGGGGGGGGGGGGGGGGGGGCTTGCCTTAAAAAACATGAATATGTTATGATATATGAAAAAAAACAGCCACTGAAACCCAAAGGTAGCATTTCTGTTCTGTTTGCTTAGAAAACTGAAGGGAAGAATGAATGAATGAGCCTGCGATTAGGAGCAACCTAATTCAAAAGGAGATAAAGAAAAGGCTTTATGTAGAATAAAACACGGTATACTGGCCAAGCCTATACACAACTTGAAAATCAAGCCACGATGAAGTTCCTCACTTATCACTGTCAGTGTGCAACAAACAGCCAGAGGTCTACGAGGCCAAAATCTTGTTCCAAGTTGTGAACCAACGTGAACCTCACACCTCAAACACGTGACGCTTTAATCCTGTTAATAAGCGATTCCCAAAGCTGCTTTTGGCAAGCAGGGTGAAATACGAATGGATACGCAGCCCGAAGCCCTATCTGGGGGTCTTTTGAATTGCCTTTATTGTGTGTGTCTCCCGGCAGGGAGCACAGGACTTACCTTCACAGGATTTGGCATCCCTCTTCAGCTGGTAGCCTGGCTGGCACTTGCACTTGTAGTGCTCTTCTCCGAGCTGAACGCACTCGTGCTCGCAGCCCCCCTTGTTAACGCTGCAGGAATTGATGGCTGGAGCCAAGAAAACATTGAAGGAGCACGTCAACAACCCAAGAAAATTATTTGCTATTTTAAATACGTAAACGATGGTAAACCCATGCAAATCTCACTGAACAGCTTTCATAAATGCAGCTGTCCCCGTCCCCTGCGTGATCCCTCCCCGTTGTGTCTGTGGGGCTTGTCTGACGCAGTCCCACGTCGGCAAAAACCGTGATTCCAGCGAGAGGCAGGTGAGATCTGAGAGCAGCAATGCTGACTGAAGTACAGCCACCCTTTGATCTGACAGCACCAAAGCACCCAAGAATCCACTGAGGTGAGGAGGGGGAAAAAAAATATCCAGCCCCACGGGCATTTGCCCTTTGGATTTATTTTTTTTTTATCCCTGGTATGACTGATTAAAAAATAATAAAAATAATTGTCTTTTCCTCATCCTCATGCACAGGAAGCTGCAAACGACATGAATCACAAGCTCTGCTGGACAGACTTATAAAATAAACCACAAGGAACAAGAGGCTCTTTAGCACATCTCTAAAGACGCTTCTTCTTTTACCCCGGCAAATTAATATTCTTTTCTGTTCAACATACATCCCCAGCCTCTGGAGACACGTTTCTCTTTCTGCCAAAATACATTAACACACACCCACACCTATTCACACACTGCACGTAAAAATAAGACAGATCATTTGAACCTGTCACTGTGCCGTCCGTACGCAAATGTGAGTGCGTGCATATATATATTTTACCAGCAGGGATGTATTATGCTCTCCGTGAGTAGATGGGGAGACTATTTGGTCCTTGATAGAAGGCACAAAACTCTGGACCCAGTGAAGTCAGCAAAGAGTTTTGATGTTTATTTTAGGAATATTAATATTCATTCATGTATCTGCAACAGACATTAAGAAGCCACAGAATTTGCTGTAGGATGCAGTTCATCCTATGCTACCAACTAGCAAATACTTTGTGCGTGCAGCCAAGCACACGTTAAAAAAGACGAAATGGAAAGCAAATCCGTACGTTATCACGCATGCACACCCAGCAGCAGCCAGGAGACACCTCACTGCACCTGACCCTGGCTTCTGATCTTCACCGTGCCCGCAAACCTCCCGCCCGGTGAGCGACGTAACTCGGGAGCAGCTCGATGTCTACACGGGGAGACGGCAAACCTGAGATGCTCCGAGCCTCCTGCCTGCAGCACATTTGTCTCCAAAGCCCTGTTTCTTTCAGCAAGAATATTCAAATAAGATGAAAACATTCCAGAAGATGAAAAACACCTTAAATCGTCTCCAGGCGACAGAACATACATCTCGATTTTTAAAAGTGCCATCCTCCCCCTCTCCTTCTCTGGGCACGAGCCAATTTGGACGTAATGGGGAGATAAGAACCAACCTGGCCGTGGTGAGAATGTTGGAGCCAGAAGGGGACGGGCGTGAACCTCTTCGCTGGGACCTCGCACCAGCTGGAGGTCTGAGCACGGGCACAGGGTTCGAGCAAAAATACGGCACGCCCCCCACTTCCACAGATTTTTAGGAGTTTGGCAGAAAACCAGCCTCGCTGCAGAGCGCGGCCCCGGCTCTGTGGCCAAGGATAACACTGGGCGATGTCGAGCAAGGGAGGCAGCATGGGAGGAAGGGGGACGGCAGTGGGAGGCAGGAAGGACAAGGATCTGTCAATGGTTGAGAAATTTCTCAACTCATTTTTTAAAATGATGGTCACGTTTGTACAAAAAACTTGAGTATGAAGCCATGGTTAGACGTATACATAGCAACTATGGGGCTAAAACACGCAGTCTCTTCAAACCTATGTTTTCCATCACCTTAGATGCAACCTTATGGATGACAAGAAATGTGGCTTCAGACATGCTCTGCTTTAACTTCTGTGGAAGAATATAGATTATGGATTTGTAGAAATGTTTTCGTTGTTACTTTCTCTGTTAAGAGCCCTAGTGTGCAAAAGTCTCCATTAAAACTTGTCGTCCCAACAGCTTTTCTAAATAAGACAGACGTCAAAAGCAGAAGCTGGCACCACAGATGTATCGGGGTCTAAAGACTATGCTCTGCTTCCACTTCTATGAGTTCAGACAAGAATAAATTCCAGTGAAGACAAAAAATCTACATCAATCTGGAAACACAGTCCGATACTACAACAAACATATTCTCTGAGTTTCTGCCTTCCAGACACCACTTGCTTAAATTTTAATGAAATGAATTTCATTCCAGTGACATAATCAAGGCATGAAAAACAAACCAAACCTGGACAGTGCTACCTTTGGTTACTCTAACTGCCTAATTTGTAGTGAACACACTTCTAACAATGAATTCGATATTGAGCAAAATTTGTTGGACCAAAAAGTTAAGAAAGAAAAGGAACATTGAAAAAGATGGGATTCTGCGATGGCACAAAGTATCAGAGATCATCAAAGGATTTACAATGAGAGTATTTTTCTGTCACACCACTGGTTATCACAGAATAACAAACCCATTTTAAAGTTTGCTTGCCCTAGAGTACAAGCAGAAGATTCTAACGAGAGCAGGAGGACCAGCAAACAATAAATAGACTTCAACCCATGTATTTTGGGGTTTGTACAGCCACGGAGGGATGACCCTGTTAGGATCCCAACCACACGGTTGATGACCAGTCTCCCTGGAAAGAGCTTGTGACAGAAGTTCAGGAATCTTCCACGCAACTGCACGAGAACGTAGCTTATCCCAGGATTCTGACTCTTCAGGTGCGGGCTGAATATCTTACATGAAGATAGAGTCACTTCCTTATGGATGGGAAACTTCCAAGCCATCCAGGCTGTAAAATCTGTTTCCCCTGAAGTGATTTTGGCACTTTAGCTCCCAGAAACACGGGGTTGCCAAAAAAAGAAAAAGACGGCACGGAAAGAACGAACGTAACAGAAATCTGGGCTGCCTAAAGGGATGCTTGTTTCTTACTTCTGCAACTGAGACAATCACCTTCCTTTCCAAAACGACGTCCCTTTTTACTTTTATCATGTGGGAGAGATTGTTACATCCTCTGAAGTAACCAGGGAAGAAATATTATTGCTCAGGCAAGCCCTATCTGAAATGCTAGTTCTTCTGCTTAGCTGCACTAGGTCACAAGAGGGGTGGCTGCATTATTGGCTTTACTTCTTGATCAGAGGAGTGCTCAGAGCTGAATTTATAAACTGCTGCAGCAGAAGAGGCAAACTCTCCAGCCCCAAGGGTCAGTGCAAGCAGATAGTGCCTAAATCCTGATGCTCTGCGCTCCTGGGTCACCAATTTATACGAAATGCTTCTTTCTGTCCTCATCAATTAGTAACTATCTTGTGCCCCAATGCATGAGAGATTATTATACCCATTTATTTTGGTGTCTTGTCTAAACAGCTGAAATGGAACTGAATACCCTCCTACCCAGTATTGTGTGTATCCATTATTGTGATAGCAGCTCTCTCTGAAACGTACTCCTGTCTCTCATCTTAGGATTTATTTCTGGTTCTCCTTGATAATTTCTGAGACACTGCAAACAGAATGGAACAGCGTATGAAGTATTTTTAATAACTTCTTGTGAACACTTACATTGGTGAAATGAAAGTTTGCTTTCTGACAATGTTCACGGCCAGGACAATTTCAAACTGAGTTTGTTGATCATTTGTGCAATGAGAAAACTTTACTCTTCCGTGTCCACAGAGGGTTTTACATATTACACAAGGGGATTAATTTAATTGCCATAATACCTGCTCCTTTTCTAGTTATTGTTCAGTTCTCTCGCTTTTTTTCCCCCGCAAAAGCCACTTTAGTTCATTTTTGCACAAAATTCCTTCTCTACCACAGCTGAAAATGAGACCATTCAGAGACAGTCACAAAACTCAGACATCACATCTTTCACTTCTGGGTTTTCTCTGGTCAGATCTGATCAGAGAGAGATGAATTTCACTCTCTCTTTTTTTTTATTTCACAGAAAATCACAAGTGTTTCTAATTAAATATGCACCACTCTGCTTTTACATTAAATTTTTCTCTCACATTAGCGTTTCCTTACTCGTTCCTTCTCTAAGATGAAAAAAAAATTAAGACTTCACAGTATTTTTAATTGCAGTTAATCACAAAAACACTGAAAGGCTCTGCATGTGGTAAACCCAACAAACCTAAAAGGGTAAGTTCTTTAAATAAACAACATTATTCCCACAGCTCAAGCACTGGTACATCTTGTGTTCCAGTAAGTAAAGTAAATTTATTGCTGTGATAATACTAGAAATGACTGATGACAAATCTGGCTGATGTAAAGTACAACCAAGGGACTTTGAGTAAGAACCAAGACAATGACCAAACTGTGAGTGAATTTATTCTGCAGATGTGGTCTGACCATACTTGACTGTTTTTCTCATATTACCTGAAATCAGGCATAAAATTTTAAAATTTGCTTCTTCCCAAATGACAGAACATTTTAATCCTTTTTTTTTTTTTTTTTTTTGCAGAGTTCAACAACTTGGCTTTTGTCCTGATTTAAAGGCAACACAAGGACAATATATATTATTAATATTTTAGCAGCATTCAGAATTTCATTGTTGTCTGCATGCAGAATTTAATTCTGCATGTCTTATTTCAGGGCTCAGAGTCCAACCTAAGAAACACAGGGTTTACTAACCCTCTCCCAGCGCCGTGTCCCGGGATGAACTGTCAAGCTCCATGGTGCTCTCACTTACAGGAGTACACTCAGCCAAGATCAGTGGTTTTTTGGTGGTGTTTTGGGACTGCTTGGTAAGAGAAAAGTTCTGCCAGGCAGCTGTGGGCAGATTGTATTATCCCCTGTTCATATCTCTTCAGAAAAAAACAGGCAAAAAAACACAACGAAGAGGAGTAATGGGAGCAGAAAAACCCAGCGCAGAGCTGGAACATGCATGGAGAGAGATGTGATGCAGAGTTCAGAAAACATTTTAATTTCAGATGAAGACCCATTATTTTTTTAATGCCTTTGAGGTTTCGAGCATCCTGGTCTAGTGGGAGGTGTCCCTCCCCATGGCAGCACCGTTGCAAATACATCATCTTTAAGGTCTCTTCCAACTCAAACCATTCTATGAGAACACCACAAATTCTCACAAGACCACATCACAGAAACGCAAGACACCATCACTTCAAGGGGCAATGGGTGGAAGCTGGAACACAGGAGGTTCCAGAAAAATATGAGGAAAAACTTTTTTACTGTGAGGGTGACCGAGCACTGGAACAGGCTGCCCAGGGAGGTTGTGGAGTCTCCTTCTCTGGAGACATTCAAAACCCGCCTGGACGCGTTCCTGTGCGCTCTGCTGTAGGTGATCCTGCTCTGGCAGGGGGGTTGGACTAGATGATCTTTAAGGTCCCTTCCAACCTTTAACATTCTGTGATTCTGTGATCACTTCTCTGTGCACAAAATAAATAAACAAATGGAACAAATTTGGAAATACGTGAATTCTTGCAAGCTCCTTGAACTGGAATGGATAATGAATTAGTCAAAACTCAGCTTGGGGAAGCCAATAAGCCTTTGCACTTAACCCAAAGATGGGTTCAGCAGAGAAAAACATGTCCTGAAGTACACGAAGCGCTTGTTAAGACTTCCTTACCTATGCAGGTGCGTCCGTCGGCGTGCAGCCTGTATCCCGGCCGGCACTGGCAGTGGAAGGAGCCGTGCGTGTTGACACAGCCTTGCTGGCAGCCACCGTTCACCACCGCGCACTCGTCCACGTCTAGAGAAGGCAGGCACACGGCGAGAGTTACCAACAGCCTCGGCAAAGACACACCCTGCTTCTGCCGGACGGCACGGCACCCATACATAAAGCAATCGTTACACTGGGGCTGGGTTTGGTTTTTTTTTGTTTACTTCGCTTCTGCACTGTAAACAGAGCAAAGAGAATGGAAATTTTATGGTGTTTTTCAAAGTTCCCACAGGCACCACCTCTGTAGGCTCCACTGCTGAAGTCGTTGCTGATTAGAGTGATCTTGACATAGTTGATTCCTCGGGGTCAAGAGAAAAATACAGGGAAAGAATTAGGGGAAAAAACCACATCTGAGCTTGCAGGTACCACTGGTCAAGCATTCGGCTTTTACAAAAAAATTGCTATATGCAGATTTCCTTTCGCATCAGGCTTTTAATGCTATCAGCAGGTGCAAGCACATACAACTGACGTAAATGGAAAAAAGACCTCGAGCAGAGCTCATGTTCCCAATCAACATCACATTTTCAGCCACTGAATACACAGAGAGCTTAGACATTACACTTAAAAAACATGATCCTTCTGAGCCACATTTTCTGTGGCTCTCGTCCCTTGGGTTTCCATGTGTTCACCTGAGCTTTCCATAGCATCTTCCTGGGTAACCTCTCAGAAAGATGATGTGGTTTCCTGACACCTTTTCTAAGTCTAAACAGGTGTCTTCCCATATTTCACATTTTAGGGGATTACACCCAGTCAAATGAATAGGAAAATTAGCATTAAACCAGCTTTAACGTCTCATCTGAAAACGATGGACAATGACGGACAAAAAAACAAATAAAAATCAAGAATAAGCTTAAGAAAACAGGCGCAGGTTTAAAACATGAAAAAGGAAGTTTTAAAGATTACTGGGAAATGCACAACGTTCTGGTCCTAAGTAAATGTATTTACAAAGTTAAATTTTAATACTTCACATGTGATTTTTACCTTAAATGAAGCCCTGGTGTTGTCTAGTGTTTAAATTCAGACCACTTTTAATCCTTCTGCCCTATTTGCTGTTTTATTAGACTGTATACTACATCCATTTCCTGCTGCCTGGAGACATCTGGAACACTTTTTTTTTTTAAACAGAAGTTTTGGTTTTTAAAATATAAACATTAAACAGAAAACATTATCCATCTTGTTGAATTCTATACTGTTAAGAAATAACCTCTTGAAAAATGCCAGGACAGAATCGAAACCAGGAAATTACTTGCCTTGAGTATTACAGGAAAAAAAAAATAAGGAAAAAGGCTCAGAAAAATATAACAGGGAAGCAGCTGAGCTACCTAGACGTAGTACACTATGTTCTAGTATCTGTACCTCAATAAACTCAAAATACTGGTAGCTTCAGTATATTAATTTTACAGTCAGCTGCAGAATTCCTCTAATACACGAAATACAGTTTTAAATTAGGATATCAGCACTTATAAAGGAGAAAAAAGCAGTCCAGCTAATAAAACCAAGCACCTGGAGATAGCTCTATTTGTTAGTCTCTATTCGAACGTTTAAAGAAGCGACTTGTTTTAGGGCGGAGCTCCGCACCCCGCAGCTCCAGCACCCGCCGCGGCTCTTCTTTCAACCGCATTTCCCTCGCGCCGGCGCATCCTGAAAGGCCACAAGGCGATTCTATCGCTGAAAGACAACATAATTAAACAGAAAACCCTAAAATACCTGCATATATGAGCTATACTTGACCCCGCCCTGAGATTCTCTGCAGCAAACGAGGGACAAAAGAGAGGTGAGAGCTGCAACACAACTCCCCGACCGTCTGCCCAGGGAGCGGCAAATCTGAAGACAGACGATCCCTTCTAGTCTCGGGCTTTCCCCACAGCATCAATATTTTAAGGATTATACGTTGAAAGATTCCTTCACGTACGCCAGATATAATCGAGGAAAAAACGCATCGCGCAGTCGCCTTTCAACGCCTCCCACATCTCCAGGCCAGGAAACGGCTTTGCCCCCGGTTACAGAAGAAAAATGCCTTAATTATTTCGTCTGGGGAGCAGTCTGCAAAGTAGACACTAATCTAAATGCCTGCTGCACTTGAAAGTTTTAAAAGTCTAACCTATTCAGACTTTTATATGGGGATTGCTACACTAAGAAAGGACATATATACCAGGAAGACAACAGCTTATGATGTTTCAGGTGCAGAAGTAGCCCTCTTTTTTTTTTTTTTTTTACATCAGAATAACTACGGAAATATCAAATTATTCCGGAATGATGAAGCTTTACAAATATAAAAAGTATATTTCTAGAAATATAAAGTGATTCTATTGCAACTCTAGAACTTTAAAGTATTTTGGAAGATGGCACCATAATTAAATCTGGATTAGTTTCCACTGCAGCTCAAACCGAAACACCTATGCTTCACACACTTAGAATTTAGGACGCTTATCTGAATAACCTGAATTTCAAGCCCTTTATGGCTTGCTTATCACAAGTCAGACTGTAATGAAAGCAACGACAATCCCACGAAAGAGAGCGAGAGCGATCCGCGGAGACGAGAAGGGAAACGAGAAAACGAGAAGGGTGGGTGTGCAGTCCCACGGCTGTCTTGCCTGGGGGATTATGCTGCTGGGTGAATAGAGCCTCCTCCTCCTCACCACTTCCCTGGGGAGATCATTCCAAGGGCTGATTTTTCTCGTTGTGAAAAAATTTTCCTCTTGTGTCAACTGGAATCGCCCCAGGAGTAACTTTGTCCCCGTGACTCCTCATCTTTTCCATGTGACTCTTAAAAAGGGTGTCTCCATCCTTATAGTCACTCTTAAATACTGGAACAAAGCGACCAAGTTATTTAAAAGCATAAGGTTATTTAAAACAAAGCCTCCACTGCGGACCTGAGACTCTTTCTCTTGGGCTGGCCAAGCCAACGACAGCCTTCCCGACTGCAGTGATGATGTGCCAAGGGGATCCCGGGGATGGCACCCACATCGAGGACACTGTCAAGAGCATCATCTGAGGTCTAAGCAGGCACAGGGTAACAGAGCAAGGTTTGCCTCTCAGCTGGCTTCACGGAGCCGGTGGCGTTTCCTCTGCATGACAGACAAACAGCCTTTCTCTCCCTCGATCGCAAAAAACATGCGTAGATTGACAACTGTTTGAAGCCAGTACTTTCTGACAGATAAGGAGAGAAAAAACTTCGTCATGGTACCCAGGCACTGCTGGAGACAGAAACCAGAATTGGATGGTACCAACCTCATCACTTGAGGATTATTTTTTTATTATTATTATTTTTTTCTCAGTTTTGGCAAAAGCCTCTTTACTTTGGCAAGTCAAGAAGGTAGAGACTAAACAGTTGTGAGCATCACCCACGTCAGAAACACCAGATATGGATGAAAAGATTTCTGTCCAGCCGGGGAACTGATGCAAGAAAAAACATCCTGGGTACACGCTCGCGCAACTGCCTCCACGCAGGGACCCAAACCACCACAACAGCATCTGTGGAGCTGGCCCAAATGACTTGCACAGAAGCATAACTACACCCTTTTTACCAGATGCCTAAGAAATATTACATCAAATTGGAATGAATGACCCCATTTTCCCCATCACCACAATCCCCCCCAGCTCATGGTGGAGAGGGTGCAACCAGCAGAAGCAGCGAAACACAAAATCCTTCATGTATTTACTTAAATGATGATTTACACTGATGGCTTTAAAATCAGATTATAATTAAAAATAATTACAGCAATGACTTATTAAAAAAAAGAAATAATCGTGACCAGAAAGAGGAAGCACAGCCTATTCTCAAAATGCAGTAAAATCAGGGTTTTGTCTCTTCTTTACCCAGGGAGCTCCGCGGGTCACTGGTCCCCACGCGATATTGTGAGGATCAGTCAGTAACGATGGCGGACAGAGAAACAGGGAAGGGAAGATTGAATCTTACACACAGTACCACAAACAGTGGCAAAATTAAAAATTACCACAAGCGGATAAACTTTTCAACGGAAGATATCGATTTGGAAACAAATTAAGGAAAAAATCTGGCTTACCACTCCCTTGCTCTGACTAGCTCTTCAGCTGCAGATCATTTAGTACATCTGAAATGAAAACTCCCTTATTGCTCACTATTTAACGCGATATTTCCAACCAACAAAGCTGTACGACAGTGCTTTTTCCCTTCTGTTATTTGCGACGGCGCTGCGATTAGTCTCTTTTATGCATTCCCAAGATGTTTAAACCTCATACAGTGAAAATATCACATGGTTTTGCCCCACTAACTCACACATTAATTTAGTGTGTTGCTAAATTCAATAATTTATACATTTAAGGGAAGGAAGGGAAACACAGGCTCGGTTCTCAGCCGTCCACAAGCTGATCGCCAGAGTCAAAAATCATTTCTACAAAAGCGAAACATAAAAAAAAGCTCCGCTACTGCGCCGACAAATTTGACAGATTCAGCTCACGGTTTCCTTCAGTCTCCCCGAGTCTCGTGTTTGAAAATGCCCATAATTTGACAACCAGCACGAATCCACTCACAGATGCACTCGCGATTAAGCGTGACAATTTGCTCTCGAAGCAGAAGTTTTCGAAATATATCAAGGGTGAGTGTCACGAGGATGGAGCCAGGCTCTTCTCGGTGACAACCAATGATAGGACAAGGGGTAATGGGCTGAAACTGGAACATAAGAGGTTCCGCTTAAACTCTTCTCAGTGAGGGTCACGGAGCACTGGCACAGGCTGCCCAGAGAGGTTGTGGAGTCTCCTCCTCTGGAGACATTCAAGACCCGCCTGGACACGTTCCTGTGTAGCATTATCGAGGCGTTCCTGCTCTGGCAGGGGGAT
Source organism: Trogon surrucura (assembly GCA_020746105.1). Taxonomy (NCBI): domain Eukaryota; kingdom Metazoa; phylum Chordata; class Aves; order Trogoniformes; family Trogonidae; genus Trogon; species Trogon surrucura. The sequence continues at coordinate 4,429,896 of CM036625.1, read as the reverse complement.
TGGACTTGATGATCTTTCGAGGTCCCTTCCAATCCCTGACATTCTGTGATTCTATGAAAAGATCTCTCCCTGTTTTACCAACACTTCAAGCGGTTTTCAAGGTTTGCGAGTTTGATCGGGGGAGTTTTGAAACTCCCGTCGCCAAAAAAATATTTGTGCAATTTTTGTCGCAATGGAGGAAGTTTGACATTCGTATTCACTTTAGAAAGAAAAACACGTTTCAAGTCAGGGCAAGAAACAAAGCCTAAAATTCAACAAGAAAAAGCAGAATTTCTGATCGTATTGATAAAAAAGGCAAAAAAAAAAAAAAATCAAAAAATCCCACATATTTCTGTTTCATTGAGTCAAACTGAGCAGCTAAGAGGAAAAAGGGCAGGGGTTTTTTTTTATAGCTGTGAGATTTTAAATTGCAACACTCTTACTCCAGGGCTTTTTTATGCTTCACAAAAAAAAACCCCATAAATATGCTACAAGCTCTTTTGAGTGGTCCACTAGAACCTGATGTTAAAGCACCTTCGTGAAATAGCTTTCAGCACAGATAAATGTGCTCCTGTGGAGCCACCTGGGTCATTTTGAACTGTTGGTGCTCTGAGGCTTTTATTTTTGCTCCTCAGCTATTTGTTTCTGCCCTTTCCTGGCCCCACCGATGGATTATATGAGCATCCGCTGTCCGCTCTGGTTCAAAGTCACCCAGGTTAGATCCCATTGCCGCTGAAGCTTACTTAAATTTCAGCAAGTCACAGGTGTCCAAGGCAAGCCTGATACAACAAAATTAATTAACGGAGTAGCTTCAGCAAACCGTACTGAAAGGTACACGCCACATGGGCCAAGGGATTGGTTCAAGGCGTGGTTAAGAGATTCCTCACCCAATTTAGTCCCCGTGAACTGACCCCACAACAAAAGAGGACCCTCGTTAAAGCAGGGAGTTCTCCACAATGTTTCTTCTTTGCCCAGGATTAAGGAGAAAGCGGCTTTAACCAGCACCTGTTTCGGCAGGGCTATCCAATTAACCATGTAGGGGCTTTCTAAGTTAACCGATTATTTACCTTGCCCTAAAAATCAATGGCTTTAAAAAACCCCAAAGCTTTCTGTAGCAGAGTCACTGTCTTTCAGCCTGGTGCCTTCCTTCAGTGATTCGGTCATGTTGCAGAGAGGAATTTTCTGCCTTGTAAGTTAGTACCTTACCCTAGATATTTCAGATATTCATCCAGGTAGCTTCCACGACTTGTAGCTGTGTCTAGGGCGGGTTTCCTTTCTCCCACCCCTGGTTTCTCTCTTTTTATACCGAGAACACCAAAGGACAGAGACCACAGCACTGTGAAAGGCTCAACAGCAGAGTCATCTGTGGGGTTGTGTCAGTGTTAGCTAATCAATATTTATGTCCAAGTCCGAAGGGAGATGCTTTTCCCAATGACTGTTTTCAAGGAGGGGAAAGGATAGAGGCACCTTTGAGGTGTGGGGTTTTGGGGAGTCTCATGGAGCGGCTGTGGAGGAAAGGCAGAGCTGCTCCCAGCGCCAGCTGCCCTACAACCCACCTTTGGGGAGAGGAATTCTCTGAGTTCTGAAAGGGACAATCCATTCGATCCAGTCTTCAAGACCTGGATTTAAATTTCCTGATCTGTCACCGGCCTTCTTGGAGAATAAATACATGAATAAATTGCTGTGAGATGTCAGGCAACCCTGGGTAGGGAGAGCCACGGGTGATCTGAAAGAATGACATTGATTTGCCAAAGATCCTGGTAATTTGCATTCATTGTTGGGACAGGAGAGGAATCTAACACGGGAAAAAGATGCTCTGGAACTTTTTTTTTTAGTTTTTAATATTGTTTTCATGTGAAGACTGGCACAATGTGACCGTTGAAAGTGGTGGTGACGAGCTCCTCACCAGCAACTGGATCTTGCAATCACAGCTCATTTCTCCAGAGCAGATCTCCTGGACAGAATGATGTGAAGACAAAAATGGCCAATTTCTGTACTGCCAATTTCTGCTCACTTTCAATGCCTGACATGCCAATCTCTCCCAAGATACTTTACAGTGGTTTAGCTCAATAAACAGCCAAGAGCTCCTCATCCACAACTCTATATGCAAACCATATGTTGCAGTTGAAAACTCTGAAGATCATAATTAGAACTGTCCATTCAATTTAAACAAGGTCAAGAATGAAAAGTATTTCAAATTCAATAAACAGGCCATGTGAAAGTGTAGACACTGTGGAGGACAGGCTTAACAACTTAATTGACAGGTAAAGCTTCATTTCTAATCCTCATTTTGATATCGTCTGTAGCCTCAGGAGTCAAAACACATCACTGCTCAGTTCTCAAAATATGCAGAGAAAATGAAAATGTCAGTGGAATGAAAAAAAAGGAGAAGCATCTGTTTGATAGCTGTGTAAGCCTGTGATATGTAAACTGCTTTGGAGTTAAGCAACCCTAATTAGAGTTTCAAGGCATTCTTCATTAAATATACACAAACAGACATAAATATATATATATGTATGTATATATGAGTTTTAAGCAATTATTGAGGCCAGATAATTTGCAAGAAAATCGGGGTATAAAGTAAGGAACACGATAATTTCACAGACAGACCTCAGACAACACCGTGACGTTTTCACACAGCCGTAAAGAAATACTTTTCTCCATTTTTTCACAGAGCAGATCTGCACATTATTCTTCACTCTCAGTCTTTAAAACAGAAAACAACGATCCATTTCTGAATCCTGGAGCAGTACACAGCATCTCAGCAAAGCAAAGCCAGAAAGGCAGGCTGATAGGGTTACCAGCCCCACAGTGGGGTTGTGCTAATAGATATTTTGGCAACCGTACACCCGCGACGACTCCAATCCCCATCAATATGAAACCCACACAGACGGACGCAAAATCTCAGCGGAAAACCGGTGCCAGGATAAGCGAAGGACCACATGAAATAACAAGGGAGCACAATCTGAAGAACGACAATCCAGAAAAATGCCTGATTTATGATCTTTAAATATGTTTATATACCGAAGAAAACAGCCCCATTAATTTTACTGTTTCCTGTAGAAAAGGAGTGAACGCACCGGTTGAAAACAGGCAAAGTTCGAAGAGGACATCTTGCAGTGCAGGCTGAAACGCTAAAATAATTAAAGTTTTATGCAATTTCTGCTTGGGAAGAAGGCTCCGAGATCACTGGCATCAGTGGCTTCACCGCAACACTCCTGGAAGTTGTTTTTTTTCTGACATGGAGCAGAGCAGCAGAAGGAATATTTGTTCCGGGCTATCAATTTTTAAATAAAGTTCCTCAGCACAATTCAGTTGGGCCCTGTTGGGAGGCGGGAGGGTGGCAAAGGAGGGAAAGGAGCTCTACAAGGAGATGGACTTAATAAGTGACAGCACGATACGGCTCAAACTCCTCGTGCAGATTCCAGTCTGAGATGTACTACGGAGGTTTATACGTTGGGCCATCAGCATCTTCTCTCAGCAGGATATGACAGTTTGAAAAAAAAAAAACAGTTACGGAATAAAAAGAGAGAAAACACCTGATGTGATGAGAACATCTGGTTTTTGTCAGCAGCGATATTAATGCCCACTTGCTGAGCTCGGCGTCTTTACTACAGCAGAACACAGAGAAATGTCTTTTCCACACACAGTAGGTAAAATATTCAAAAGAAAATGATAATCATGCAAAACACCTTCACAATCTGATGTTTCCAGCTTACAGTACATACGTTAAGCTGGTCGGGAACATGAATGCCATTTGTGACAAACATCCTCCTTGGGCTGGTAAAAAGCTTTAAGACATCACTTGGATAGACTCGTCTCGCAAACTGACTGGAACATAAGCCAGTCTTGGGAATAATTGGTTTGGGAGGAGCAATTGCCAGTCAGAACCGCACTGTCCAACACGAGAAACTCGTGCAAGGCTGGCACTGCGCTCCCAGTGACCAGACTAGGAAAATGGGGAGGGGAAAGTACACCATGCAGCCACCAAGCTCCATGGCTCTGCCAATGTCACCCAGACAAGACCAAAGCACAGTTCGCTCCACCTCTGCAAAAACCATCTCACTGATGTTACTCTAGAGCTATCAGTTCACAGGGGGCCTTCCTCCAGAAGCCACCACAGGTGTCGATGCCTCACTTGGAACAGCTCCAGATTGACCTGCAACACAACCCACCAGCGAGCAACAGGTAGCACGTTACACAGATTTTCTTGCTCCGCTTCCTTATTACATACATGAGTTTTGATTCTGCAGAAATTCAGCCACAAGAAGGGAGAAGTGGCATTAGCACATCCCAAACCTGTCCATACAGGCTTCCAGCGCCGCGTCCTAATGAACAATGTCACCAGGCACCGAAGATTTTTTTTTTCCCCTTTTCCCCACTCTTCCCGAGATTAAAAATGACATCAAATTAATCACTTGATTGCTCCATTTTTATTAGTTGCTTTTGAACTCCTTGGCTGACATTGAATCTCTTTTGGGATGGTAACTGTTAAGGAGATTCTCAGGTGGGTCTTTCAAAGACTCTGTGTGCAATAATGGCAGGTTTATTTCAAGTTGGTCTTCTAATAAATCCTGGTTAAAGCCCTCAGGTACTCATGTAATTGAAGTTTGAGTAATCCAATATGATGTTGATCAAACTACTGATCTTTTAATAACGAGCTGTAGCCCTCCCAGCAGTTGCTGTCTTGCTGATAGTCACGTCTGGATCATTACCTTTGGGCCAATGCTTTGAACAGAGAAGCTGACAGGTTTCTGTTTGGTTTAGATTTTATCACAAATTGTTTTAAAGCTTTTTAAGGATATATCAGATGGCTCGTAAAGTCTACGGGCATTTCAATAAAAAAATGGGATTTCTATTAGTTGTCCCCGTGAAGACCGATCTTAAAAGCTTCTAAAGAGGGACATAAACACCAAGTTGTTAGTCCTTGTTTACGTAGCCCGTGGGCAAAGACGTAGAAGAAGTAGTAGTTACCCTGCACAATACTCTTCACTGGAAGGCAAATGTGCACATTTTTCCCCTCTCATAATTTCCATTTAAAGTATGAATTGTAGGCTTCCAAGCCTTGCCTCTCCACACAAGAATAATTCAGTTGCAATTTACATTTCCGATGTGCTCCAAATGAACACCAAGATGACTCATGCGCTGCTTAGAAGATGCTTATATTTACTGGTAAAGACCTTGCTACAAACAAGCTGTAATTTAAGTATTCAGAAGTCTTGCTTCTGCATAAAATTACTACTAGCCGTGATTTTGGAGACCACAACCAGAGCTTAAATTTCAGGCTTGCAAAACTCTTCCTACACAATGAATCTTAAAAGTACGAGCTTATTTTCTCCTCTGACAATGGCACTCATTGTATCTCTGTAATTGCAGAAAAGATTACCTAGCTTTTAATTCACATTAGTCAGCTGCAACAATACCACGCTTCTTTCTTTTCCTTTAAAATAAACTAATTATTGTCAATCAGCCCAGTGGAATGTTAACATTCTCCATAACCTGCCTTTCAGAGGTAGTCATAAATGCAGGCAACTAGCTAATACGAACTAATCAGAGCCCTAGAAATATCTCAAAACATATTTGTGCTGCAGTCTATCATTTTTGTCATATTATTTCTAAATAACGTATTTTGTCTGGACAATAATAGTCTTTTCATACAGTTACATAGCGCTTTTCATCTAACTATTCAAAGCTCTTGCATTAATTAAATATTGGTGCAGCAAACGCCGTAATATTTCCAAACCTTAAATGTTTTCATCCTCAAAGCTGATCAATAAAGCTTTACACATTGAGGAGCACGGACAAAGAAAATTTTGCAGGCCAATGTGTTCGCTGACTCCCAACTTTCTGCCCAGATTCACAACTGCAAGAACTGGAGCCACGCGCAGAGGAGCCACCAAGGGGGTGACTGTCATTCTCCCTGCATTTTACGCAACCAAAGATAATAGTAAGTTACAGCTCCCACTTTGTATTTCCTTCCAGCTGGCAGAGCCCACGTGAGGCTTTTCAGATCCCGGAGGAAGACACGAGAGCTGGAAGCCTTGGGGAAGCAGCCCATGTGCCGAGTCTATAATCAGCTGTGACGCACGGTGAGCTCTCGAGCACCATATGGACCAAACCAGCAGACGGTGCAGAGATGAGGCTCTTTGTTTCCTGTTACCTGGGAGGCCCAGGGCATCCAAAACCAATTTTTCAGTCCTTGCCATAATTCACCCGGTGACTGAAATGCAGAATGAGGTCCCAGTTTTCTGCGTTTTACAAATAACATCACGCTTTTAAAAAAAAAAACACCACGTTGCTTTGGAACGCGGCAGAAGATGTGATACAGGAAACATATGACATCGTGCAGCCGATGAGCTGCACAACACCCAACCCTGTGCAATCCTTATATAACCTGAAAATTAAAACTGCCAGTTGCACGGTTTGCTCACGCAAAAGGCTATTATTAAAATGCTGCAATTGAATTATAGAGAAAACTCTAGATGCCAAAAAAAACCTCAGTTAAAAAAAAGATTTTTTTTTCCATGATGGAAAAAAAAGAGATTTATCGAGATTATCTTGAAATAACCACTGAATTCTTCAAATATAAGCGGTCCCAGTCTGCAAATGCAGGTAAGGCTCCTTCAGCTGTTGGTTTGGAACCGCAGATTCGGATATTGCTCTCGACACCAGCCACTTCGACCCAGCTGTCTGCATAAAACTTCTGCCTAAAAAGTGACTGAAAACTGATTGTGCCTGTCCTCAGCTCCAATCAACAAAAACATGTATCCAGGATAAACGAGCTCACTCTTCCACAGCACTATTCACTTTGGAGGAAGTTGTCATAACTGTTAGTTCATCTGCCCTGAGGGGTATCAGATGATGTGAGAAATTATGTGGTTTACCTCGCAGCCGTCTTTGTTCAGGGAGAGAGGAGCGGGGAGACTTCAGCAACAGTCAAGCACGAATCAGGAAAAAAAAATAAATTAACAAGTGCAACTAAAATTCAAAACCAAATCCATTGCAAGACATTCAGATGCTCTTCTTGGCTGAGACTGCCACATAAGTGCTCAAAAAAATAGGTTAGAATTGCCTGTTCTGGTCCAAGGGATGTGTCTACCCATCCCTGATTGACGGTAAAATGACTGTGATTTTCCCGAGTTTAGCGTACGATACATTTTAATTAGATTGAAAGGGTTTGTGTGTCCCCAGCACGTAATTGAGAGGATTAGGCTTGGGAGGATGCTCAAAATGAGAGGGGCTGACCAAACCCACCCACGGCATTCCCTGTGTGCTGAGCCCAAAACGAGCCCGCCGAAATTCAGCTCAGGTTCCCGCGTGCCTCGGGCTTGCTGTTAATCAGGATTCACCTTTAAAAAGTCCAACAACCTACGGCTAATGCTACCTTTATGGTGAATCTGTTGTAATTTTTGCTACTTATTTTGAGCACTGTTTTTCTGCTGTCACCCAACTCCAAAAAGACAAACGCAGAGAGACGATGCCAGGGAGATCACAGCTTCTCATCCCACCTGGTTCCAACCACGGCAGGGAAGCCCATGAGAAAAGCCAGACAAACCAGCTCCAGCCCTGGTTTCTTCTCTGGAGACAAATGCTTAAAACCACCAACTGGGAATATCCAAAAAGAATTAATCAAGAGCAGGAATAAAATTACATTCCTAATAAAGTTTGCAAATGTAGCTGCGAACGCCCTCAGTAGCTTCTGCCTGGATCCTCTCGGCAGTTCTCCTGCCTAAATCCAACAGGCTCCAGAAATTCATGGGAGCCTCACTGCAAAATGCTAAACAGTGTTTAAAACGCACAGCTAATCATTCATCTTAGCTAATATATTTTCCTTTACAAGGGAACCCTTGATTTTTATCAACTGGGATCTGAAAGCAAAAGCAGTAATTATGCTTTTTATTTGTGACTAAACCTACTGATTTGACAGGTAGGAGTGGTCGTAAATAAGCGATATTTAAATGTAAAAAGAGGCATTGTTTCTTATTAGTGCTCATTGCACCTGTGATCGGAACTGGTATATTTTTCTTTCTGTAAAATATATTTTTCCTATCCTCTTGCTAGTGAAGTGTTCCTGAAAATAACTAACTCTGCGTCATGCCATGCCATAGTGTTATGAGTCAAATGCCATCTCCTGAGATACAAAGCAAAAAGCACCCTGCAAAAGCATCCAGAATCCCTCCAGAAACCTAATTTCTCCTGCTCCATTAAATAAAGAAATTAATTAACTAAAAAGCTCCTTGGTATTGCCCCAGAGGTGCATGGTATTATGTCCTTCAGGTGTTTTTCACAGGCCATGGCAGAAGCCTGGTGTGTTGCTTTGTTGGGCAAGGAAAACAGTCCAAGTGCAGAATTAGCATGTTTGTTCTCTTGGACAAAAACAGAGTTTGACAAGAATAAGTTACACCTCAGACCTGACAGAGTAAATAGAGGCCGAGGTCATTTTAATGAACGCTTTCTTTCTCTTAGACAAATCTCTCAGTATTCCTTTTAGCCCAGCTATCCCCTCTTCCGTGGCAACGGCGTTCGGAGAGTTCCCATCTGATCCCAGATCAGGCCACACCAGTGACACCAGTGACAATGACACGACTGGGGTAAGCAGTGGTGGCCTCGCAAAGTCACACGCTGGCTCTGGACCCAGTAGCTCTTCTGGCAAAGGTCAGGAAACCTGCCAGGGCTCCGAGGTTTGGCCGAAACCCCCCGGGGACGGGGGTCACAGCTATCGAAATATTACTCTAATCAGTAAAATAAAAGCTTCTTTTCATCAACAGCTAATCACAGGACTTCATTTCTCTCTAACTTCCTCCAGTTGCCTTGACAGATGAGAGCACAACAATGTAAATAAGAAATGACAGTTCAGTAAAGAAGGTTAACATAAGGTCACAACCTTTTTCTATTTGACTTCTGGAGCTTATTCATGTGTGAAAACGCACTTTTGTAGCTGTTGCCTCGGCATCCTGTACAGATCTAGACTTGCGCCAATAACAGAGTTTTAAAATGGTATTTCTGCTCAGAAAATACCATTTCTGATTTTTGCGATGCACTAGTAGAGTTGTTCACCATTAATACAAAATATTACATGTCTCATAGTGTATCTCCGACATAAGAATTCAGTGGTACCTCTGCTTAGCAAATATAGAGGTATTGCAGACGCACACGTTTCTTCTCCCTTCCTCACTCCAAGTCACAGGCTTTCTGTGGAAATTCACCCATGGACATCAGTCAGACACCCCAAAATGCCAGTAAGGATGCATAGGGCACAGAATCAAGTTGACAGTCATACACTAGTATATGTCAAATATTAATTTGTTGTATTATTTGTGCAGTTATTTAAATCCAAATCCCTTCCCATCATTAATTCGCATCAGCCACGGGAAGAGCGAGAGGTAACCACGAGCTTTCTATCAAAATCAGTAACGCCTACACGGCTACTTGCCAGAAAATATTTCTCTGTCAGATAAAAAGCCCTGAAGTTCTGTCCATGAACACCGGAGAGTAAAATCCGCAGTACAACATGAGGATAATTAGTTTTGAAAGGCTAATCAGTTTGCAGCTCTGGCTGGCGTCTCTGTACAGATGCACGCGCCCTCGCCTTGCTACAGCTGGCCTCTTGATGGAAGTATTCCTCACTGAAATGAAGGAAAACTTTACACACCACATACCTGACCGGAATATCCTGCCCTGAGGACCCCCAGTTGGTTACAACAGATCCTGGCAGGAGTATGGACCCCACAGTTTGGGGTGTCCCAGGCTGTGATGCTCCACCCCCATCCCCACAAGAGCTCTAAGCGACTGCAGAACCACCCCAAACCCCAAAGTTTTAGTCAATGCTGAGAGCAATAACTTGTTTTAAGATGATCTCTCCTATTTTACGCTGTTGTCTTGTTCATATTCGTGGAGCTTTGTGTCTGGCACCCTAGAAGACAAAGATGCTGACCCATCCTCAGCTCATTTTAGCTGTGAAATTAGGCCTGTGGGTCTCCCAAAACTGCTCTCAACCCCCCCCAGCTATTATTGATCAAATCAGCGCACACTTCATTGTGTTGTTGGGTGAGTGAATTTTTATCCATTTTCTCTTCCTTAGCATTAAACAGATATAAATAGCTAAAACCATTTTTTTTTTTAAAAATAAATTTCCTGACATCTTTCCTCTTTGTCAGAAGGGTGCTCTATTTTGCTTCTAAAAAACAGGATCAATCTTTGCACTAATAATGACTAATAATGAATAAAATCTGTACTACTTCCACAGTGCTTTTCTAACGATAAGCATTATTTGTACCTTGGCTTATAAAAAAAAAATAAATAAATAAACCAATTGATCATTGCAGTCACCAGTGAAATAAAACCAACCATGAGACGAATAATGGGAGCAGAACAATAGCACACATCTATTTAACACTCCAGTTTAGACTAAGGGGTAACATAAAGCACAATGATGCTATAAAGAAAGAAAGAACGTACCGACTATAAGCCTTATTCCTACAAAAATGCTGGCAAACCTGAACGAGCAGCTCTTTACTCTCTTCTTCAAAATAACCCCTTTGAGCAATGCGTAAAACAGCAATTCAGGGTCACAGCCAGCACCTTCCAGCAACACGCGGAGTTTTTCTTGGAAGCTCACTCTTTCCTTACGTAGTCATGGCCCACTAAATTACTTATATCAGAACACCTGAAGGCTAGAAGTTGGCCTTCCTGCAGCCACACGCTCGTCTTCGTTATCATCCCCACCAAAGTTCAGGTGTAATTAGTGGGACTGCTACGTTCACTTTTGTTCTGTGACTTGAGTGCTTCCCAGTTTATTGTACCTTCCCTTTTTTGTCTGAGGGTTTCAAAAAGCGGCTTCAAAGGGGCTAATAATACATTCTCCTCTAATTCCTGGTTAGATAGTAGATATCTTAAGCTCTGAGATTTTAAATAATGTCAAAATGCTAGAATTTAAAGTGTATTTTAAGAATAGAAGAATTGTGCAGAAGGAACACTAATTGAACTTATTAACACAGAAGTATTTTAAAGGAAACAGGACCTCCGTGTGCCAAGTAATTTAGGATTACAACGAATAGGAGCCCTGCTTTCAAAACCTTAATTTTTGGACAACTTTTGTTTAGATCTGAAAGCAGGGAAGAGTCATCAGCACAGACTTACACACTGGTTCCATGGGCCTATTACCAGTCAGTCCCCAAAAGTGATAAGAGAAGGCTGAGGTCAAGCAGCAGGAATCTACGAATCACTGTTTTGGTTTGGCCTGGCCAGATTTCGGTGGCGGGGGGGGAGCTGCAGGGTGGCTTCTGTAAGAAGCTGCTAGAAGCTCCCCAAGATTGATAGAGCCAATGCCAGCCGGCTACAAAGAGGGACCCGCCGCTGGCCAAGGCTGAGCCTATCAGTAAGGTGACAGCAGAGGAACCCTCTGTGAAAAACATATTTAAGAATGGGAAAAAGAACTGCGCCATAACAGCTGGCACAGAGATGGAGGAGTGAGAGTCTGTGCAGACACCAAGGTCAGTGAAGAAGGAGGAGGGGGGAGGATGAGCTCCAGGCGCCGGAGCAGAAGGAGTCCCCCGGGTCCGTGGTGAAGACCATGGTGAAGCGGGTTGTCCCCCTGCAGCCCATGGGTGAGGTGCAGATATCTTCCGTGAGGATCATCACGTATATGTCCACTGAGGATTCCACGCCGTGTGGGTGGATGCCTGAAAGGGGACTGTAGCCCGTGGGAAGCCCGCATCAGAGCAAGTCGCTGCCGGAACCTGCAGCCCGTGGAAGAGGGAATGCCCACGCTGGAGCAGGTTGGCCGGTGGGACTTTTGGGACGCTGCGGGTGGCTCACGCTGGAGCAGTTTCCCCGAAGGACTGCGCCTCAGACTCACGAGGGGTGGGCTGCCCCTCGTGAGGTGTCTCGCGTTGGGCAATTTGTAATGAATTGCCCTTCGTGGGACGACTCACGCGGAGAAGAGAGCGTGAAGCTTGTCTCCCGTGAGAGGGACCCCACAGTGGCCCTGGGGAAGAGTGAAGAGTCCTCCCCCGGAATGAAGAAGCGGTGAAACCAACGTCGGATGAACTGACCGTAACCCCCATTCCCTGTCCCCCTGCAACGCTCGGGGGGAGGAGGTGGAGAAACCGGGATTGATGTTAAGCCCGGGAAGAAGGGATGGATGGGGGGAAGGTGTTCTGTTTAAGATTTGTTTGCTCTTTCTTACTTCTCACTACTCCTCTCTGATTAGTTCTTAATAAATGTACCTAATTTCCCCAAAACTGAGTCTGTTTTGCCCGGGACGGTAAATGAGGGTGATCTCCCTGTCCTTATCTCAAACCCTGAGCCCTTGGAGATATTTTCTCCCCCTGTTCAGCAGTGAAGGGGGGGGTGAGTGAGCGGCTGTGTGGGTACCTGGCAGCCGGCCAGGGTCAACCCACGACAATCACGTACAGTATTTCTGGCTTGAACTACCAAAAGGCCAAAATTAAAGCATGAAGGACCATAATAAAAACCATCAATCCAAATAAAATAACAAACTATAGCTAATTTGCCCTGTCCAGTTGGATATTAAATGACAGGTTGCTGTGGAAAATAATTCTACCATCTTCTAGAGGGAAAAAAAAAAAAAAGAAAAGAAAAAGGAATGCAGCCAAATAAATCACAAAGTTAGGATAAAGCATATGACCACGGCCAAGAAATACATTGTTTTCTACACGTCTACTTTACACTTGATCTCATCTACTTTTGCAGTATCTGATGCTGCAAAAAAATGCAGTGACTGTAGGTCAACAGATGAGAGGGGCTTGATTACACCAACTCTGTGTTTGCCAGTGGAACTTTAAGAAGTGTCACCGTACTTCTCTGTGTGTTCTAACACAAGCTTATGCGATGTTTTGCTTCTACGCAAAGTCAAGCTTTTGCCTAAGAACAAATTTTACCCCATAATGCACCGACTAGACTTATATTTCCCTTAGGAAGAAGACAAATGGGTTTACGTAGCATGTGGTTTTAAATCCTTTTTTATTCGGTTAATCTCTAGCTGTGGAACTGTGATTGAAATGCAAAAAAATGTACGTGTATTTTCTGATAAGAACCATTTTGTTTTAGAGACGGGCAAAATGTTATCGAGCGTATACGCTTTCTTCAAGTTTTTAAATTGATGATGGAAATTCCATAATCAGAACATGGCACGGCCAATTCAGGTTAGAGTGATAACATTTTTTCAAAAATAAAAAAGAAAAGAAAACAAAACCCCAACCCTTTGAAGTGTTCTTACAGTTACATCTCCATAATCCAAACACAAGAAGATGTGCACTCCAGACAACTCTGAGTATACGCTCTTCAGCTGGCTTCAGATAAAAGCTAACAATTTCTTTTCCTTTCCAATGTCTTCTCTGATTTCTTAATAGCGGTGAGGCGCAGTACAAAACATTACCTCCGCACGATTTTCCATCTTCCTCCAGTTTCTGGCCAGCGGGACACTTGCAGTGGTAGCTGCCGATGGTATTACAGCACCGGGCACGGCAGCCTCCGTTCTGGGTGGCGCACTCGTTCACGTCTGTAAAAGAAAGTCCGGAGAGGTCAGTAAAGAGCGAGCACGGACCACATCACCTGCTCGTTTGAGGACAATCGGGTCCGATCCTGATGTGACAAAATTGGAGAGTTAGTGAGACGCACAGCTAAGGGCCCTGAAGGCAACCACAGGGCCAGCGGCTCCCAGGCGAGGGGCTGTGCCCCGTAACTCAATGAAGAGGTCCAATGGTGGGGTTTTCCTTCCCAACTTCTATCCAGCTCCAAGCTTTACCCAATTTTTCGTTTCTGTGCAACAGGATCAATCTTTACACGGTCACGTCCACCAGACTCACTTGTGTACGAGGTTGCTTCTAGCAGTCATGGCAGAGATGAGGAATCTCTGACACACGGTGGTTATTTTACATCGATTAAGGTCCTTCTTTCCCTCAGAGAGATGTGCACACCTTACCTTACTTATCACCTTATCTACACACCGTACTTATTCACCTGATCAAGTTAGTGCATGCAAATATAGAGCTTTACACGTTATAAATTAGGAACATTAAAGAAGTGCATAAATAAAGAAGTGGCTAGGTTAGCCAATGGCAGAGAAAAATCAATACTGACGATCTCAGCTTTTTAACCCATGTACTTATATACCCTGCATAAGAATTTTAGAAGAAATGTGACAGAAATCATCAGGCCAGCAATGCTGCTCTATCGAAGACGATCAGAGACAACAGGTGGTGTGGAAGTATTTCCACACTAGAAAACTTGTCAAAGGGGACAGTCAATGTAACAAACCCAGCAGGTTTTTGCTGCACTGATTTCATGCATTGTGGAATGCACGCTTGTGCAAAGCTGGCTTGCTTTGCTCTTTCTGACCTGTTAACGTCACACAGACACGTTATTCAACAGGGCAGGAGTAAGCAGGGACAATGACAAATCTGAGTAAGAACGTCAGGCTGTCTTTTTTTATTTTTTAATATGTATAATTGGTGACAGAGCAAACCTCCTCAGCACGTTGGAAAGGGAAAGGCAGGGCTGAAGGGGACACACCGCGTTTTCAAAGCCTGGCACGGGGACGCAGGTGACAGATCTCCTATCTGCAAGGCCTTTGGCACCGGTAGAGATCGCACATTACATTCAGGCTGGGGAGCGAGAAAAGCAGGAGGAAGATAAAGCAACAGAAGATAACAATCATCATGACAGTAAAAATCACAGTTACTTCATCTTAGCTGCATCCTGCATCTCCAGTGGGGGAACACGGTGCTTTTAAGAACTTCTATTGAGACTCTGGTTGAAAGAATACAAAGTACTGTAATGTGAAAGGAAAAGGAAGGAAAAGGAAAAGGAAGGAAAAGGAAAAGGAAGGAAAAGGAAAAGGAAGGAAAAGGAAAAGGAAGGAAAAGGAAAAGGAAGGAAAAGGAAAAGGAAGGAAAAGGAAAAGGAAGGAAAAGGAAGGAAAAGGAAGGAAAAGGAAGGAAAAGGAAGGAAAAGGAAAAGGAAGGAAAAGGAAAAGGAAGGAAAAGGAAAAGGAAGGAAAAGGAAAAGGAAGGAAAAGGAAAAGGAAGGAAAAGGAAGGAAAAGGAAAAAGAATTTCCCATTCATGCAAGGTTGATGACAGCCTTCTAACTACAATCCTTAGCTGTTAAAGTCTCAGATTTATCAAGGTTTGTTAGCTCTTCAATGAGTTTGAGCTTAACTTTACCAGCTCACTTCTGATCCTGGCTAAAAAATAGAATTTAAAAGAAAGTTTTGGGGAGGTTTCAGATTATTAAAAAGCTACAAGGACAAGTGTATCAGGAAACAGCAATTTTTACTAAAATGCCGCTGAAGAAGCACAAACTCACTAAACTCATCTCCTTCCTGTACAGCTCTAAATCCAAGTGTAATAACCGACACAACAACACTTTGTCTCAATGATACTGAAAAACACTGGCAAGCTGTATTAAAAAAATAAAAATTAAGAAAAAGTTTTCAGAGCTACACAACAAACCAAATCCTAACTCGCGTGAAGTCAGCGAGGCTCCTCTCGACTTCATGGGATTGCAAGAACTTTTCAGAGGAAAAACGCTCCCCTCTGCCCCGAAAATGCAGAAACAAAACGTACCAAAATAAGACACGCGTCTGTTCACTTCTCTACAGCAAGAGACGGAGAGAACATACGACAAGCGACAGATTTTAGACACGTTCTTCAAAGCACTGGAAGGAGAAGGCGCCGAGCGTCGTGCCGAAGCTCGACAAAACAGGCGCGTTCCAACTGATTTACTCCCTCTAACTAGCAGACATCTTGATGTGCCTCGTGGTAATAAACAGTAATGAGCCACGTAACAACCCTGCTCCACAGCTTCTATTTATACTAGCAGCACTGAAAAACTAATAAAAATCTCTTGCTCTTTTTATTTTTTAAACAAAATAACGGGAAGAACTGCCAGCACCGACAACGCTACATGACCTCCTCGCATAAAATACCGACTAAGCAACGTGGTCTGTGATACACGACCCAATTTATTATCACACTGTCTACATTCTGAACCAAAATACTGGAAGAAAACCTTTCTAGCTGAGGAGCTAATCATTATCCTCTTGATTTCACCAGGGTAAAACACATTCGGAAGTGTATGTCACTATTGCATACTAATGTATAGAATGTTTTCCCTGTTGATTGCAGCGTGTTTCCATTAGCAATCAGAAATCTTTACTTCTTTTTGTTTGTTTGTTTAGCATAAAATGCCGTGGTCCACCTGAGTTTTGCCTCCAAGGAGGTATTGGTGCTCTGTGACTGATAACCTCTTCTCCCAACTCTGTCTTCTTAATACTCTGACCAAGATTTCCTTGCCTTAATATTTGTTTTCATCCTTTGATAAAACGTTTCCATCCATTTCTTTGCTACTTCTTACACCAGAAATCCCCGCTTTTTCTATTATATGCAGAAAACTTGACTTTTCATCCATGTCTCTTTATACCTAATATCTCAGTAGAAGTTAATTATCATAACTCAGAAATTATGTTCCAGTTTAAGACACAAAATAAGCTTTTTGATACAGCTTTATCCTTGTTGCAAAGCACATTTGAAGGAATACACACCCTAGGTATAAATCTCACCAGTTTTAACCTTAGTGTTTTGAAAATTTGCTCTCTAAGCATCCGCATCCTCCTCTGTACAAGACCTTCTCCACTGCCTGTACCATGCCAAGCTGTTTTGTACAACTCAGTAATAAAGGTCAGATGTTGCCTCAGTCCAAGAAGCACAAAAATAAATGATCTGCATGTGAAATAATAAAGAATGTGTTTTACATTTGTAAAAAGATGGTTCATATAGCTCTTATAAGCCACAGTCAGCTGTTCTATATTCCTAAACCAGAGCAGTCAGAATTTTAAAATCCGCTTACAGCTTTGCCACCGTAAAAAAAAAAAAAAAAAAAAAAAAAAGGAAAAATACCCAACAAAAACAATTCTTTCAAATGACAAATTTCTGTCTGCTTTCCCTATTCAATGTCACTCAAGGTTGCAAATATCTTTGCCTTTTGAATAGCAAGAAAAACGACAGAAAATTTCTGGCATGTAACAAGTCTCCCAGGTTAGGTCTGACAAAAGTTCAATGTTACCAAGACTATCAATCCATCTGTAATGACACGCTGTAGGCGCTTCAAAAAAACAAAATAAATGCGACGTTTGCTACTGCAATGCTTCACATTTATTTATAGAGCCAATGTTGCAACACAAAAACATTATCCATGGGACATACTCTGTATGAGCTTTCAATCCTGCCATGTGAAGTCTTTGGGAAAAAAAAAAATAATGAAAAAAACCCTTCATCCAGATTAACTTGATATTAACATCATATATGATCTGTCTACCACCCAAGTGGAAAAAAAAATCCACAGCATATTTTAAATTCACTAGTATTCCACAACGTGGATTGTAGACATGTGCCATGTCCCACGCTCTCTTCACATGTGGTGTTACGGAGCAGCACTACAAAAAAAGGTATCGTTTTGTCTAAAAGTTTCATCAAATATTTCATATGTAGGCAAACGGGAAACAAAGCACCTTTGCCCAATTAAATATGCCTAGGACCTGCATGATAAATGGAGAAGGACTGAATCCGATCCCTTTACTCCTCTACTCTTGTTTAATGCTACTCACCCCCTGCCTGAAAATATCCCAGCAAAGCAAGTCAGAG
Source organism: Trogon surrucura (assembly GCA_020746105.1). NCBI lineage: Eukaryota > Metazoa > Chordata > Aves > Trogoniformes > Trogonidae > Trogon > Trogon surrucura. The sequence continues at coordinate 4,412,252 of CM036625.1, read as the reverse complement.
ACATCCTCGTCTCCAAGGAAAACAACCCTTCAACAACTTTTTATGCAAGTCTAGCCGATTTCAGATTTCCTATGAGTAAATGAAAACTTCATCTAAAAGCAGACACCACACAAGAGTGTTTTTCCATGCTAATTCCCATTTTAAACTTAACAGAAGTGACCTGCACTATTACTAGCTCTCAAACATAGCAAGCAGATGAACGAAATAAAAAAAAAAAATAAAATCTGTCTGAAAAGCAGAAAGCTCCTCTACACATCTCTATGCTGAGCTGTTGGTCAGGTGAGCTGAACTCAGCATCTTTAGAAAACCACCAAGGGATTAAAGCCCGCCCTGACTGCAGAAGTGGACAGATGTGCTGAAGGTGAAAGCATCTGCACCGAGCAGGAACGACCCCGCAAGGAGATACCCTTGTTCTGCTGCACGAACACAATGGAGTGAATCGCCATTTAATTTTGGCAACAAGTCGTATATCAGATCGATGGGACACACCAGCTAACCCACTGCCTACAGGTTAAAGTGTTTTTAAGTATATTTTAGCTGTACAACAAGCTTATGCAATATGCATTGACATAAAGATTCGTTTTTAAGATAACAAAGAGAACCTCAGTGTTTAAAACCTATTTTCCAAGGTTTCTCTATTTATCAGCTGTGCGTGAGCAACAACTTTATTTAATGCAACCACGTGCAAACTTGCCATTTCAGTGCCCAGCCTTTGGGGCTAACGTGTGCTCTGACCCATAAGCTGCTGACTTCAGTGCATGTCAGAGCTCGCTGGACTTGTAATAAATCACTGAAGTGGAGTAAAATCTGCAAAATCATTCACATTGTTAGTGCAACCCCACACGAACAAAGCCCACCATCGCGGAGAGGGGAGGTTATTTTGATTAGTTTAAAAGTGTTAGGCTAAGACACCGTGCTTCAATTAGGGGTCAAAGTAGTGAGAACACATTTATTTGGGAGGAGGACAATGTTTCACTAATAACACTTTTTCCCAGTTGGGATTTTCTTCCGAAGACTGTGATGAAGATGGTCTGAGTTTAGGAATCTAAACGCTAAATATCTTCTCTCTCTAACAGGCACTGGCAGCTTACATTGGCTTTAACAAAAATTTAGAGATGTGGATTTATAACTTGGAAGACATAAATAGTTTCAGGTGCAAAACCCTCATAATGGTTAGAATCAAAGCCTAAATATAGTTCAAAATGCACCCGTGTGTGTACTGTGCCTGGTACACAAAGGAGTATGCACGCAACTGTATTGCAATTTGCTTTTCCAAGGAGGTGTTATAGGTAGGTATCTGCAAATCGTAACGCACGCTTGACAACTTCTCATTTATAGATCTGAATAACTCGATTCTTTTTTTTTTTTTTTTAAAGTGCTAAATATTCAGTGTATAGGTAGCCTCTTAACTTATGGTTTTAGACACCGTTTTTCAAAACTATGGCCCAGATGGTGTGCGACCAAAACCACGTCTAAAAAATGCTACGACGCAACACAGTCCACGCAAATGCATACGCACATACATCACAGCAACGTTATATGGAAATATAAGGTAACGAGCAAATGTACCAGACAGGCTGTCAAGCACAACGCTCACACCCCAGAAGCTACATTTGTCTTTTCCTTCATTTTGTGCAAGAGCTCTCTAACAGTTGGCTTTGAACAGTAATTGTCTCTAAAACATAAATTACATCCATCACTTCCAGCGCCAACCATCAATTATCTGCCTGAATAGAAAACAAAGCTGCTCATTGTGATAGGCAAGCGCAGTCCTACACGTGTATTGATTAAGCACTCTTAATGCTTTATTAGGTTTTCTTCCTCCACAAAGTCGATAACAGGATGAATATTTCTTCTCGCGCCGTTATGAAGTATCGTAAATCTGAGCTGCTATTAACAAGCACCTGATTAGTGGAGCAAACTTATCAGAGTTTGGCACAGACCCTCTGCCTGAACTCCCAGAAGACACCCAGCATTGCCACTGCCTCCACTGGCAGCTGTAGGACTTGTGTCTTCACAAGTTATCACCTCCTCTGTTTTAAGAAAAAAAGAGAGATTACTGCTGCACTCCGTCCTCTTTATCCCCACGTCACACTAATATAACACTGAGAACATCCATCACGTGATGAATGCGTGGCACGACCCACATCCCCCAGGGACTGTCAAGGTTTGCTTTCTTATGTTACTAGGGCACCAAAAACTTGCATTTCATGAAATTTAGATGCAAAACCAAAACCAAAGAAAGCCCCTCATTAAACATACTTCACTAGCATGAATTTTTCCTAATTAAAATCATCATCTGAACCCCCCCCTCCCAAAAAACCCCAAGGTTCATCAATAAGTTGCACTTGCTCACATTAAGAAAAACTCCTCTGAAGTCAGAATGAAACCCTGTAGAGAGGAAAAACAGCCTTGAAGTTTAAATAAGTGGAACAACAAGCTCTTAACACCCACAACGCAGGCAAACACTGCTGTTAGAGCAGACCTGCAGCTCACCTCGTGCAATAGCAGAGAACAATCAGTGCCCTGCTACCGGGCACTTACTTTAATAAGGCATCCGACAGTGTTGCGCAGAGAATTCTCCTAAAGAAATTGCCAGCTCTTGGCTTGGATGGACATATGCTTTGCTGGGTAAAAAACTCGTTGGATGGCACAGTCCAAAGAGTCGTGGTCAATGGAGTTAAATCCCGTTGGTGCCCAGTCGCGAGTGGTGTCCCCCAGGGCTCAGTGCTGGGGCCACTCCTGTTTAACAGGAGCAGGGAGGTGATCATGCCCCTGTAACCTGGCTTTGGTGAGGAGTCACTTTGGGTGCTGTGTCCAGTTTTGGGCCCCTCCCTACAAGAGGGACACTGAGGTGCTGGGGAGGGTTCAGAGGTGGGCTACCAAGCTGGGAAAGGATTTGGAGCATGTGTTGCATGAGGAACACCTGAGGGATCTGGGGCTGTTTAGCCTGGAAGAGACTGAGGGGAGACTTTATTGCTTTTTACAAATACCTGACAGGAGGGTGTGGTGAGGTGGGGGGTTGGTCTCTTCTCTCTAGAGGTGAGTGATAGGACAAGGGGAAATGGCCTTAAGTTCACCCGGGGACATTCAGGTTGGATATTAGGAAAAATTTCTTTACTGAGAGGGTTGTCAGCCATTGGAACAGGCTACCCAGGGAGGTGTCCAAGTCACCATCCCTGGAGGTGTTTAAGAGACGGGGAGATGTTGCATTGAAGGACGTGGTTTAGCGGTGTTGATAGGGCTAAGAAAGGTTGGACTTGATCTTGAAGGTCTCTTCCAGCCGATACTGTTCTATGATTCTATAGGTACAAAAGGTGGCTTCTTTCACACCAAGCTTTCTGCTAATTAAAGACCATGTTGAGTTCTAAAAACTGGCATTTAAAAGTCCTTTTAAAATCTCTATTACTGGTTATGGCAGTCCTTTGTAACCATATATGCAGCTGCTCTCTCTGTTTTATGCTTTTGATTCCTACTACCTTCAGCATCAACGACCTTTTGCAACGACTTCCAAAACCAAACAGTTATGTGAAAAAATACCAGCTTTGTTTTTGGTTTGGTGGGTTTTTTTTTTGTTTGGGCTATTTGGTGGGGTTTTTTTTTTTTGAATACGTCTCTAAAGTTCTCTGTTAAGCAGGGACAATGACTTGTGAAATGTGAGGAGCTAAATCATGCACTAAGTTTTCCTTTCTACAACTAGAATAACTGAAACAAGTACAATGAAATCCCATAATTACTCTCATTTTTAAAATACGTTTTCCCCGACAAGGTATGAATAATGCAGCTAAACATCCCAGAACATCTAAATTAAGGAACAACACACTAACAGATGCTAATTGGCAATGATTGGAGATGATTGTGGAGTACGGCTGGAACTATGATTACAAATAGAGCTCATGCATCCAGCCCAAACCTCAAGCACCGTTGCTGCAATTAAGGATATTTTGTCAAATTAGACAACTGTTCGCCTTTGCCTGCTATGATGGTTAAGAGCAAAACATAAAAGAAATCATCGTTTGCTGTACTGCAACCTTCCTTACATCACAGCTCTGCTGAGACAGATTTCTTTCTGCTTTGACTTTTTATGCCACAAAACGGACCCTTTTTAGAAGGAATTCAGGACTCTACAATAACATCCTTAAAAGCCCTTGCTTTTGTCCAGAAGTGCTCTTGCCAGTGCTCTTGCCCTAAAAATGCATTCTCTCTGCAGTGTATCCACCTTCCAGTACCAACAAGCGCTGGTTACGCACACACAAACAAGAAAAGGCTTTGAACTTTGAAAGTTTGATTTCACAATATAAGCCCTTACATATTTTGCAGGCAGGTAAACAATCTTTAAAGAGCGTTTCCAAAGCAGTGACTATTAGCAAGACTTCAGTTCTCTTAGCAACTGGGTTTCTTTTATGCTTTGAGTGTTAAACCCCAAGCACGAGCTGCAAGCACAAGCCAGGCAGATGACTCCAGCTGAGCCAAGTCCTCGTGCCTAAAGGGGAGCCCACAATGTGCACCTTAAATCCGAGACAGGCTTGTATCTTGCTGCCTTCTGCTCTCCTGGGTTAGAAAAAGTAGATGGTATCATCCACTTGGTCACAAACCAAGACTGGCTATTTCCCAGTATTTTCTATTATGTGCAACAAGATCACAGAATGTTAGGGGTTGGAAGGGACCTCAAAAGATCATCTATGCCCAATTTTCCTCTCTTGTCCCTCTTTTCTAAAGAAAATTTACATGCAAAACTTCTGCTTTTCCTCCAGCTTCCTGCAATCTCCTACAAACCAAGTCATCACAATTGAATTGAAAAAGGATATAGAAAAAACAGGTAGGCTACGTAGTTTCTGAAAACTTCGCGTTTATAATCATTAAGGATTAAGCTTTATAAACCTTCTAAGTACTAGGTGCTTCAATATTGAAAAATAAAATCAAGGTTATGCAATATCATGGAGGTCCTCAGGCCAAGCTAGCTGGAGAGTGACAGCCAGAATATAGAGGTGTAAATAACCTGAATGTACTCATGGGCTGGGTAGTGCCAGCACCTTCAGGACCAAACAGGAGCTCAGAGACATACAGCACTGGTATCAAGAAACAACAGCAAAGAAACAAACGTGGCAGTCCATGCATTCTGCTCAACCTGCCCTTCTAAGAGATTTAACACATCATGTCCTATGAAGAGCACTGCAACAGTCCAACACATAAACAGCAAAAGCAGAGATAAAGATAGAGCTGCGCGTTGTTGATGCCTTCCAGACTCAGCAGGATAAAAGGTGAACGAGCAATTTCAAACAGAAATAAATACGCTTGCTCCAGGTGAAACCTGTAATGATGGGTCAAATTCTACCAATTCAGTGGTGGCACACTTTGGTACCTGTGTGCAACGTGGGATGTCTAAAAAGCTCTGCTATACTACTGCTTGAAAAAATCTATGCATAGCAGGAGGCTGAGCAGGGCAAGCTCCAGCCAGCAGGATGCAGGAACAGGGAAATGGGCACTCCAAGAACAGCTTATTTGAAAACTGGCTTCCAAACATTCACATATAAAGGAAACTGAAATCACAGTTTTAGCTTCTAGTTGCAGAAAAGATGGCAGAAAGCTACTACCACAAGCACAGAATAAGGTAAGCATTTGTTCTAACTTTGTCTCTTTGTCTGCCTGTATTCTGTACTCAGAAAAAGAAGTGATCCATCCAAGCAAATCTATGACTCCTTTTCTCTAAGCCTGTAAAATAAACGTCTGGAATCCAGAAGTGTCCTCACTACCCCTGCAGTGCTAGGGAAAAGGGACACTCGAAGAGCAGGAGGCTCTCACCTGGTACAAAACACGTATGGGACCGACACTGCAAGTCCCAAAGTTGCTGGTTAACATGCAAACACGTCGACTACAATCGTATGGCCTGAGCAAGCTAACAAATTAAGCAGCTTAAATTTCAGGGCACTTCTATTGCATTAAGCCAGTTCCTTACGAACTGTTCTTTTTCACAATATAATTAACCCCAGGACTAAGCGTGTGAGCACATTAGTTCATTTTTCATATGAATAATGAAAATCTTTTCTTCTTTTTCCCCAAAACCATTATGAACTGAAATGAATGTGAAAGACTTCTCAGCAGAGAAAGGATGATGTGTGCCCAGCTTCTGGTTTAGAATTGGAATTCATTATCGAGATTTAAATGGAAGGTCCTGTTTTCTTTTCTTAATTTTCTTAACAGCTGTCCTTGCCAGTCTATGTCAGCCATTGGTAGAACAGAGTCCATCCATCATCATATAGCCTGGGATCAGATCAAACTGCAGCGAATGGTTCACCTCTGCTACTGACTTCAATGGGTTAAAATATTTCTTTCTCCCTGTATCCTCTTGAATATTCTCACCCATCTTCCGTTTTCTGTTTCCAGAAGATCCTCCTTACAGTTAGCAGGCAGAATTACTCATCGCCCTTACAAAAATCCTGCAGTAACTAGAGTTGTAAAGTCATTTCACTTTCTACTAGAGAAAACAACATTTCTGTAAATCATTCCCCACATGGCTGAAACACATTGGTACAACCAGGTCGCTTGTTTACAAGAGACATAAATGAGAACTCGTTATTTGGTTTACACAGACATATGCCATTACCACTTAGCTGCACTCAGTCATTGTGTCTTCTGATAACTGATCTTGTGTGTCAAGGGCAAAGAAACCCATGGGGAAAAAAGAAAAAGATGATAAAAAAAAAAAAGAAACTAAATCTTCATCAGTTTAATTTGTAAAGAAACCCAAGGGAAGTCATTACTCCCCGAGACTTCATTGTCTAATTTGTCTTCTGAATTCTTCTAACTTATCTGAAACCAATGGGTGCTTGTTAACTCTTGCTTATGGTGACTGCAGGGCAGGTTGGCTGCGGAGCTCAGCACGCAATAGCTCACACACTCGAGGAGCAGCCTTGTTTGGTGCCGAGCACCTTGATGAAAGGGAACATAAGAGATTCCACTTAAACTCGAGAAGAAACTTCGGAGCACTGGAACAGGCTGCCCAGGGAGGTTGTGGAGTCTCCTTCTCTGGAGACATTCAAGACCTGCCTGGACACGTTCCTGTGTAGCATAATCCAGGCGTTCCTGCTCTGGCAGGGGGATTGGACTTGATGATCTTTCGAAGTCCCTTCCAATCCCTAACATTCTGTGATTCTGTGAATCGCTGGGTGCTCCAGAAAGGCAGCTCTTTCATTTAATGCTAAACGGGAGCTAAATATTTCAGAGAGGGCTGGATCCTTCTCCCCAGAAATGGCAGTGAGGTGAGCATCCTCTGACTGGAAGGGAATCCAAGGAGAACACAGGATATAGGGTTATATCAACCTTGAAAAAACCCGGGAGAAGTACAAACCGTTAACTTGCACACAGTTTCTGCCGGTGACAAGCTCAAAACAAAGGACAGAAGAAATAAGATTTCCTTTCCCCAGTTAAATAACAGTGAGTAGCAGAAAACAGCTGTGATTTCTCGGGGCCTTTCCGAGCCAAACAGCACAGAGGTCTCCTTTAAAACAAATAAATCAGGCTCAGCGTGACGGTGTAGAGTCGGAGCGATTTGGCAGAAAGTTACCTCAGCCTGACACCGCCGTTTGAACCCGGGACCTTCGGTGCTTCTGCGAGCACATGTGTTCACCACGCGCAGCGGCCGTCGTTAGCAGAGGTAGCAGACTTGGTTTTACAGCCTGGGAGTTCTGGTTATAAAAATATGTGCTCTCAGGGTCTTTAAACCATCAGATGTCAAAGGTGATCACAGACAGAAATTAGAGGGCTCAAATCGTTAATCCTGCATTGCCAAAACTGATTCAAACCAGAGCCAGAAAGAGCCAGTTTTACGTAACCCAAACTTTACACTCCGGTTTCCAATGCAAACTACATTTGCCTTTTAAATCTATCTGGATGTCAGGCATCTGGTTTCGATTAAGAGCCTGTACCCAATTTTTTCAGGGGTTATAACCGAAAAAAGAAATTTGCATTTGGGTTTTCAGCAAGGCATCAGTGAGATTGCATAAATAATTTAAAATTTCAAAGTCAGTTCATCAGTTGGTCTTCTCAAACATGATCATTTTACACTTTAAAAACATGTGCTCCTCGACCTCTCTCCCTGCAAGCAGCAGACATTTTTTTTATGTTACTCACTATTAAGAAAACGTATACTATTGAAAAATCCTAAATAACACCACATTCCTATAAAATTGTTGGGCTTAGTATAACCAACTCTATTTTTTCAGCAGTAGTAAGGTCAAAGTCTTGAATGTAATACTCCTAAACAGGACATGTATTAGAAATAACCTCAAAGTTCTCGGGATTTATTGTAGATGTTCAATAAATTAAAAACAGACATCAAAAGGCAAATACGCTTCGGGGCAGAAAAATCCAACCATGGCCCTAGAGGCTGTGGGGAAATCAGTACGCACCCGCCCCAGCACTTGCGTGCAGCACAGGTAACTTAGGCAAAGAGAAGTATATTCCAGAGATACAGGTACAGTTTGCAGTCTGAATCCCGTTTTCAGAAGAGTGAGAAAATAAATCAATAAATATGTTTACCTTGATCTTTAGCTCACTCTTACAGAGCATCTAATTTAACCAAACCTCTTCAAGCCACGCGCCGCCGGCTCTTCAGCACGTGGAGGAACAGTTGGACGACGTACGTCAGAATAATCCAAGGCTGAAGAGCCTGGCCTGAACATCCCTCAGACTGGATTGAGCACTATTTACCAGCCCTTTCTTGCTAGATGCAAAAGTCCCTCCTAAGCGTGTGCACGCGGGCAGAAGAACGGCGGTGCCGGGGCCGCAGGTCGACGCCAGGTCACGGCTCAGGTTTCCAACGTTTGGAATTTCACCCTTCGGTTCCAATCAGAAAATAAATTCCTCACATCCAGCCTGGGCTAATTATTTTTTTTTGCATGGCGGAGGCAGCCAAATTCATTCTGACGCACAAAAGGGAAGTGTGACACATGAGCAGAGCACATGTAGCGTAATGTTATGGATGGTTCCAAAAACCCAGCCAGGAACAGACGTGGCTCCCAACGTCGTAGCTGTTGCCAACAGTTACCACCTAATGCTGTCTGAGAGACTGCAGTGATTTCATGTTCAAAGGAAAAGGCAAAGAGTCGGGTATCTCAGACCTCACGCTGCCGTTACTGATGGCAACGGAGAACTTGTAGCAACCGGGGAGCGCTCCCAGGGCAGGCAGCGACCACCTTCACCACGTGAGACCCTGCATGCGCGTCCCTGCGCTACCTGAAACAACAAAGCACCCCAAAATCCTGAAAGCCGTGAAGCTTTCTGGCGAAGGAGTTGACGCAGCGAGGACATCAAGCGGATATTCAACTACAGGGCACTTAAGTTGTAAAATCTACTTTTTCTGTGCGCACTGTACCGCCTCTTTGGCCCACCTAGAGGCTTAAAAAAAAAGCTTAATTTTACTAAATATGTGTACCTAGGTCCAGGTGAGCCTCTCAGTCTTTGCACCAGCGTGGGCAAGCAGTCAAGCAGAAACAGGAGGACGAGAGGACTGCCATAGCCCAGAGAGGAGAGACGGTGAAGAAGAGAGCCAAGGAGAGAGGAGCTCAAAGGGAATTTGCTCATTTCTTACCATTTCTGTCCTCCGTGTAGCTTCCCTGAAGCCACACCAGTGGTATCTCAGAACCCTGAATAAGTCTACGTTAGCACTTCAGAAGTTTTGCAACATGGATGAAAAGAAATACTTAAAACAAAAGAAAAGAAATACTGAAAAGACTCTTGTGCCTGATCCAATACAAACCCATTAACACACAGAGGTGGCCCTGGCTCTTCTGATACGCAAAGACCCGGTAGGAAAACCTCACAAATAAATATTAAGAAACATGCCCATCAGAATGTATCAAATACTTTTAACGAATGCTTTGGCATTGTCAAAACTAACATCACACCCAAAACAACGAAAAAGACAAATCTGTCCGTAGGAATGGCACTGAGAACAGGGGCTCAAAGGGCCAACCAGGGCAGTAGACGAGGCACAAAGGAGACGGCGCGGTGGCACCGTGGCTGACGGTCCCTGGGGATTGCCACTGTTCCCAGGCTAAAGGCTGGATGGCGGCAACTGTCCTGGAGGAAAGAAAAGGAGCTCAAGGAAATGCTTCTCTCCACGACGATCACTCCTAACTCTTTTTTTACAGCTGAGGTTGGCCCAGCTGCGGAGCGATGGCTGGTGGTGTCACGCAAGGAGGATGCTGTGCCCCCTCGTTAGATGTTTCGACATCTAACGATGCCACACACATCCAAAATACACACTTTAAAAGGTGGCTCTTTTTCCCCTCTACCGTTTTCTCATTCTTTTTTAAAGGATCACTTTCTGAAGTTCCTCTTGCCAGAGGGAACCAAGAGACAGCTTTTCGAAGAAGAACTCTGTTGGTTTGGGAAAAGCTCAGTTCTTATGAGGCCAAGATTTAGGCGATGTTCTTAACTGGTCCCCTAAGGCTGTGACCCAGAGAGGTAACATTCCCCTGTAAAACAGGCCTTACACTCAACTCACAATAATCTTCATCCGCAGCTGAAAGCTCTTCACAAAGTGCAAAATACTTTTAAACACTTTTTTTTTCCTTATTTCTTTCCCCCTTCAGCAGCCACACACTTCTGATTAAATTTAGAACTGGCCGACTACAGTTACGTGGGGTTTTTCCCCTCAAATGCTAAAGTATAATTATAAGATGGGGGGGAATAAAATTATAAATTTAGCCAAGGTCATTAATGTACAAAATGCAAATTGTCTCCCATTTGTCAAAGACCCTGGGGAAGTCTGGAGATAATTGAAATGATAGATGAACAGAGAAGACTAACTGCTAATGGTCTGTATATCAATGAATCAATGTCACATTTATGAAGGGCTTTGGGAAATTATTTTTAAATACTTCATCTGTAGCTGAAGTTTAGCCTACTTTTTCTTTTTAATGTGGAAAAATTAATGACAAAGTTCAGTTTATGGTTACAGAAGTGTAAACTTCTGGTAATTTAAGCTCAACAGCAAGGTATTGAAAAACTATTTAAATTCACGTCTGAAATTGCCCGATTTCTCAATTACCAGGGATTATGGTACAACTAAGAGCGATAAATATTTCAGAGATAATCAGATATAGGGCCATCCCTCACTCTTAAAACATCTAAACTAAATCTATTTTCCTGTGCGTCTCACTTCCTCCAGAATTTGAATAAATCGACAAAAAAAAAATACATATATATTGCTGATTCTCATATTTTGCATGACAAACTGAACTGCTTGCAGTAGGGGCTATTTTAAAATAGATTTACAGGGCACTGACCAAACCAGAACATGGAGAAGAGAAAGGAAAGCCAGAAACATTTTCTTTTCAAACAAAAAGCGAAGTGAATCTTGGAGTTAATTTTGACGCAGTTGCACAGAAAAGTGTATTTCCACTTCAAAAGGGGAAATACTACAGCCCAGTGACTCTGCGGAGTCTTCTCCCAGCTGTGTAGGGGTCGTGACACCTTAATAAGTGATGGTGAGGACAAGGCATAAATAGAAGTTTCAAATATTAAGGTGACATTTTGGTTGAATCTGCAAATAGTTTGGGAAGGAAAGTCAGTTCAGAGGGTTTCTTTTCTTTTTTTTTTTATTATTGCCCTCCCCCCAGTATTTTTCTGCTTCTCTTCCAACACAACAGGAAGGGTTTGGATGAAGGGAAACCAGAAGAACACCTGCAGGCTTTTTTATCAAAAAAAAAGCTTTTTCTAGCAAAAAAAAAAAAAAAGAGAAATAAACCACCAAATCCCATTTAAGTGGCAGATGGCAATATGCTGAAACTGGTAGCATCTCTACAAAAACCACCTGAATGAAACTCCTTTTTATTCTCACTCTCATCGAATGAAATCACACGGAGGGGACAGGGAGACGAGGCGAGTTTTTACAAACTCTTTTTCGTCTTGTAAGATCGAGAGAGATTTGCTTCCTCTGAAAATAGCACCACGACCGCTCAGCTTGTGGAAACATGAACTAATCTGGAAATTACATCTGGATTTCCCCAGAGTTTGAATAAGCTGGTTATATCTAAAACATACAATTGATTCTCCTATTATGGGATTTGGCACACGAAGCAAGCGAGCGAGAAAGGTTCTCAGGGAAACGTGGCTTGGAGGAAACTTTGCTGCTGCCCGAGCAAAGATAACGTGTCTGCATTGCAGGTAAAAAAGTTCACGCAATTTTCGGGTCCACAAACGTTTATAAAAAGAACCAAGAAGTCCCACCAAGCTGCTGAGGAAACAAGGGATTCCCACGCGTTGGAACCTTTCTTCTCGATTATAAAATATCACGGGGGATGGTAGAGATCCAGACCAGTTTTTTTTCCCATAGGATAACAACAAACCTGATCAGAAATGCAAGGTCCATGCAAAAAAAGGACTCCCCAAATCCACCTGCTGAGAATCATCACCGGCCATACTCACTGTCTTTTCTCATAAACGCTTGTGGATTAATACTCTGAAAAAATCTCCACAGAAAGAGGCTAGAATTATTGGGGGAAACAATTTGCAGGGCCAATTTTCAGGGAAGGAAGGAAGGAAGAAAAGAAAAGCCTGCAGCACAAACAAAACAAGGTGTCTTACAAACTAACAAGACATTCTTGGGGAGAAAGCCTGACCTGGGTGTTTCAGTTGGTTCTGAAGGCCTGAAAACACCCAAAAATGGTGTTTGTTTGACACCAGTTTGCTTATATACCTGCCCTTTCTCCTCATGCCACCCCGCTAAAATCTTCCTTTCTCTGTCAGTCTTCCTTAGTGTGAGCTCAAACTAACCACTCCGCAACCAGTCACGTAACACATATTTTTCTCCTTTTGTCTATTATTACACATTTACCAGCTGGTGAAGAGGAAGAGGAGCAGGAGTGCTCCCTCTCCAAGGCCTCAGACCTGCCCTTCTCTCCCCAAACCTTTCCCCCATGAAAAAAGCACAGAGAGAGAGGGAAAAACCGCCTCCGACAAAGAGTAAAAGCTCCAACGATGGAATAAAGTCGAGCTTGATAGAAAAGTCGAACTTTCAAATGAAGGTGAATATTAAGTCATTTCTCCGAGCGTCGCGGTTCTCCCGTTTCCCACCTGTGCTGAATTTCCACCTGGGGCTTCACGGGCCCAGGAAACGAGCAAAAAACGAAACAAACCAAACCTGGCCTTTGTGGATTTTGAGGGGAACATCAACTTTCCCTCCCTGTGGACTCTGGTGCCCGTAATGGGATAAGGGCTATCCCAGCCAGTCATTTCACCTCGCAGGCTCAACGGATGGCTCTTCGTGAAGCGCCGTCTCTCCCGCTGCTGTTGTCGTGGCTTACTAAGTAGCCAATTAATAAAACATTCAATTCCTCCATTCGTTGAAGCACGTTTGCTCTGCTAGATTTTAATTTTTTGAATGAGTGAAATACAAGTAAGATAATTTGCATGAGCTAATGACACAGTACAAGCTAACTGATCGGTTATTCTGCATGAGGAGACGTCTGTTTGCAGGGAACAATTTACACGCAGCCTTTCAGGGACATAATTACTTGCAACACCAGAGTCTCGGCACACTCTTCCATTTTTATTTTTTGCTCTTTCACAGATGTGTTTCTTTCAAAGTATTAAGTGAAAGCAGATTACCTGCCACTGATTACCCAACACATCCACAGAGGAAGGCAGGGGAAGCATCTCTCTGCCGACAGGTTTTGATTTGCCGGTGAAACTCCCCTCTAAATGGAGCAAAGTCCTGTCAAAACCCTTGGATAAATTTGCCTCTTTGTAGAGTACGTTCTCCTAACGTCATATCCTCCGCTTCCTTTCTTCTTATTTCATTAAGATTTTGAGTTATATATACAAGCTGTTCATTTCAAATGCCCATTATGGAAATACTGCAAACCCAGAAGATGTCACACAGTCATTTCTTCTACAGCTTTTCTTTTTGCAGGCGACATTCGGATTGCGGAATAATTTCGACAGTAATTTAATCACAGGGTTTAGAGGTCCAGCAAATGTTACATTTACATAATGTCAGTCTTTCAGCAGATAATTTGGTCCTTTGCATGTGTTAAAAGACGACATGGCTTGTTAAGATCATCTTAGTACGTTTAACCCAACAGATGAATGGCTGGTTTGTTAATCTGCCATACATTTCTAATTTTCCTAAGGATGATTGGGAAATTCTATTTAGAGTAAATTCACGAGCACCTTCGTTCCATCAGAATGACAAATCAAAAAGATTATTAAATCTCAGAGCCTAAGCATCTCCATATAAGGGTCATAAGTCCTTGCTACATAGCAAATACCCCAATTTCCCTTTTATTAATACTACACTAAAGATTTTGCTTATGTCTGCTTTGAGCACACATGACTGAAGTTATTAAAATGTGCCTCCTAAGTTTTGTAATATTCTCATAAGGATGTATGGGTATTTTGTAGTTTGGAAATGTAATATTCTTTCTCTTGTCAAATGCTGCTAAAAAGAATGAAATAGGATATACGAAATATGATTTAGTTTCAGCACGGTAATGCAGCTAGCCTGGACCCCCAAAAGATAAAATAAAATAAAAAGGTGGTAAATCATTATTACTCAAAGAGAAATAGCATGTCTCTAGAAGTGACTTTCAAAAAGTACTACCATGTATTTAAATTCAGAAGAATAATAACCTAGTCATACAGCATCTCAGGAGACTTAACACTGAATACTCACATTTAATACTGTATTTCGGCCTTATTTTGGAGTTGCATACGCATTCTTGCTACTTACATTAAAATTGAAAACTCCCTTTCAATTTAAACTTGTACAAGACTAGGATTTAGAGTAGAAAAGCTGCTGCAGCAGCTGGCCAGCCCATGCCACTACAGGCTATTCCCCTTTTTTCCACTGCCTCACTCCTCTGGTTTTAAATGCACTGTAGCCAACCACAGACAAAATCAATAAGCCAAAAATCACACCCGGGGCTGCTAGCACATTTTGATCATTTACTTGTATCTTGGAACAATTTCACCACCCTTTAAAATAGAAATGTGTTTACCTAGAGGACAAATTCATAGTCTTCTATCAATGAAACATCTAACAGACATCCAGAGAGAGGGTCTGAAAGAAGCTGGAGAGCAAGGCAGCCAAATAATACCAGAAGAGACACACTCATTATTCTCCTTAATCCCCTCAACTGACAATTGTTACCAGCCCTACTTTCTCCAGCGCCGAGAAACACTCACCTCCTCTTCTGGCGTAAGATTTTGAAAGGATCATCTCTCATTTCTAAAACAATTTTATTTCTTCTTGTCATACGCTTAATAATAGATGGAAGCAGTGCCCCTTCCCCCATGTTTGTGTGGTATCCTCTCTCTGCAGGATATTGGCGATGGGGCTGTAGTCCTTGCTGCAGGTTGATAAGAGACCTAATTTGAGTGGTGATGCAAGCGACGGTACAAGGGAAGGGAAAGTACAGTTGGTTTGTAATATATATTTGGAGAACAAAGCGTAAAAATTTCAAGCCAGTAGTTTGCAATCTTTATGAATTATTTTTACTTATTGTAGTAACTGAATGGGCTTTCCCATTCATTATTTGCCTTTAGAATTAAATCCAAACAGCATTTCTGTTATGGCAAGTTTAGGTTTAAGGACACCAGAAAAATAAGGAAACCCCACCTCGTCAAGATGCAAGACAATCGTGTATCATCTTAGCAATGAAAAAACAGAATTCGTCAATTTGCATTAATACCTAAAGGAAAAAGTTTTAAACCCATCAGAATTAAATCACAGAGATTTAATTACCAATAAGGTTCAAAAAAGGATTATTTGCTATTGACACAATTGCGGCGAGTTCCATATTTAGCGTTAAGAGCCTGCACGGATAAGTTTGCCATCCAAGTGAAAAAAATTCTAAGCTCAAGACACTTCCGACGTATATTCATTAACACAGATTGTGTTCTGGCACTAAGACTGAATGACCCACCACCAAACGTATTCCTTTACTCAACTGCTAAGTCCTTGGACGGTTTAAGGAAATAGCCTACCAAACGAGAGGCTGGAATTTCTTGAGCCAGAAGGTCCCACCAGTTGAGCCTTTCATCAGACAAATATTGTAACTTGTGGGTCTGCACTAGGAACATATCAGAGAAAACGTGCATGATGCCAAACTCGTCCAAAAGTCAATGTGTACATTTATTGACGTAAAATGAGCTCTTTAAAGGCAAAATCCTTTAAGTTCTTGACATCAACTAAATAATCATACTGAAAAACACCCTAAATATTTTCCTAATTAGACAGCATGAAGTGCCAAATACTGATTTATTTTCATACCCAACATGTTTTTGTCATTCTTCTCCTTGCAGCCCCTGATATAGAAAAACAAATAATCTCATCCACTTGGGAGTTTTAAAAAAAAATCTGGCTTACAAATCCAAACAAATCCTCCAACTCTTATACAAGAAAGCAGTGAAATGTTATATAAGTTACTCCAACATGTTCTCATTAGCAGTTCTAGGTAAGAATGAGAAACAAAAAACAAACAGCCCTGTGAGGAATGAATGTCAGAGCTATTTGTTGAGGTTATTATATACATCAGTGGCTTCGAATTTCATAGCCAGAGCTATACATCCTTCCCTAACAACTATCAGTGAGCCTAATTCAAACTAAAAGCCTAAACTAGGATGAAAGCATACACACTATGTGCTTACAAACTGAAAAATATCTCAAAAGGTCAGATTTCCTTACGGTGAATACAGGCTCAACAGGGGCAGACATAATGCTCCAATTCGTATGTTAACCCTAGTGAAGCCATAAAAGGGTAAGACAAGAAACTCAAATATTATATAACTATTCTCTGTTGCATGTTGACACTGCACAATACACCACGGCAGAGAGTATTTCACCACTCATGCTGCAAATAAACCTCATTCAGTGCCAGGAATCAGCAACTACTTTTTGGCTTCTGGTACCAGATCATCACACAACCTTCTCAGGAACCAACTCCAGCCCCTGCCAGCGTCAAAGCTGGGGTGGGCAACAACAATCCACCAGTACCAGACACGGGTTGTACACCCTGCCCGCTCTCCCTGAGAACCCACAATTAGAAATAACTAGCAGCTAGCACCGGAGTAAACCCTGCGTGACCCTCGCTAACACAGCTAATTGTCCTCGTGCTGGAAGAGTGAGCCACGCAGCGCCCAGTGAAGCAGCGCCTTTATGATATGTAGGTTTTCTCTTACATGCAGGTTAACACATTTAATTTGCTATTACTGAAGCCTCCCAACTTGGCAGCAGAGGGAGACTGCCCCTTCGCCAAAATAACTGGAGAGAATTAAGACTAGACAGCACAGTAATGATAAAAGCCACAGGAGAGATCACACAGATCTTTCCCGATGCTAACCAGAAAATATCTGCAACTCCAACCAGTAAACCATTAATTGATACAAGTCCCCACCCCATGCGAAAGGAGAATACTCCAGTGACTTGACATGTAAAACATCTCACCTGCTCACACTGTCCTGCACAAGGCAGGGGAGCCTGAGGGCTGCTGTCATGGCGAAGTCTGGAAGATGTCAGGCTCGAATGGGCAAGAAGACAAACAAGATCTGTGATTTAATTAGGTCACAACTTTATTAACCTATTTCTTCAGGGAACTGCTGGTGATAGCTCACACAGTGTAGACCATGATTCATTTTTTAATCATTTCTGTCTGGTAAAGAGCTATGTCAATGTTCCCCTCCCTTCTCCTCTACATAGCTGAATTCCTCCGAGTAGTACCGAAGGGATCTAGGTGTGTTTGCTACTATCATCCCTGCGCTGTAACCCACTTCTTTTTAAGGACACCCTCAGTCCCCCAGGGAAGAAGTACTTGCCCAGGCAACATACAGGTAGCCCATCAGCTCCTCCTCCCTTATCCCGACTGAGTAGGGAGATAATTAACAGTTCCCTCTACAGAATTTCCCACTGGGAAGTTAGATATTAATACCATTAAAAAAAAAAAATCACAGGAAATATAATTTATTCAGAGGGCAATTATGCGTTCATATCACTCCTGCTGCTGCCTTCTGGCCTTGTCACCACCTGAAGGGCAGGTCTGATAAATCCCAAGAAGTCCTCCATATCCAGTCCCCTTGTCAAATCCCAAATAAATCCTGTTTACGTGCAGAACGCTGCACAGGGCTCTTCCTGGAGGGAATCAGCCCATCTGGTCTTGTCTTGGCTGACCAAGAATTGTTTTACCTTTGAGGTTCAGGTGCACATTTCCAGGAGAAGTGCCTGCCCATCTGGGAACCCGATGCACAGTAGAACCAAATGTTAGCTCTCATCACCATAATTTTTTTTATAGAAAGGTTACAACCCAAGATAAGCTCAGATGAAGACATGACAATCAACTTCCACGGCACTTGCAACTTTTGGGCCAAGTACTCTGCAGGAAGAGCTCCAAAGACTTCAGAGTTACACCAAGAGAGAGCATGTTAATTGTCTGGCCAAGAGCATAAAAAAAACCCACCCCCATGTTCTTATTATTGTTGTTGGAAACAGAATGACAAGCAATTCATTATTGCACTGTAATTCAGTGCAATTTATTGGTTGATTTGCTGCAAGGGATTTTAGCTACATACTAATACACATGCTATAAAAAGAATGCAAATTCGGTAATGCAAGTCTAAATGAATGAGAAGTAACATTTTCTCACAGTTTGCAAGAAATTAACCTTTAACGTCTTCCTATGCTTTGGGAACAGCACTTGGCCAAAAGCTCTTACAGTAATAAAGCAGTGACCCATGGCAAAGAATAAATGTCAGAGTGAAATTATAACAGCAAGCCTATTTGCCAGAAAGTGGTAATTTATAAGATTTTAATCTGAGATCATCATGGGGGGTCAGCCTTATCAAATAATTCAAAATGTAGGTCACAATTATAGCCCTTGAAGTGTGGTTCTGCTCTGAAGTGTGACTGCAGAAATGACATGTTTATTATTTCTAAATGATTTCTTTATCATATATATGGAGTTTACAAGTAAAATGGTAATGGGACAGATTTGTTATTCGCTTCCTCCAATTTTTACACTTGTGTACCTCACCGATTTCAGCAGTTATTTCTGATTTACATTACCCTAAAAGGAAAATCAGACCCTACACTTTCTCACCTTCCTGCTTAAAAATTCTACAGAGCCAAATTATGTCCTTGTTGTTCCCTGTGTCACCAAAAGCTTTCAACAAATTTACACATTTCTAAGCTAACTGGAATGTAAAAACCTCAATTCTCTCAGTAATAAGGAAAACCAAACACAATCCACCCCCCACTTCAGGCACATTCCTTGGGTGGTGTCAGTCAGTGCAGCTCCATCAAAATCAATGGAGTTTGCTAACGTGCAGCTTCCTCTGCCGAGCTGCCTCTTGGCTTTGCTGGCTCTTCGAGTCTAACAGCAGAAGGAGAAAAGGCATTTAACAGGTTTTTAATCCACCCTGCCCAAATCTGTAACTGTGAAATGCTAATACCTGTCTGGCGCAGATCACTAGGAATGGCTGGAATCCAGCATAAGTTTCAAAGTGAACCACACCGAGACGGTCCAGGAGGAAGGAAAGAGCCAAAGACATTTCTTGCCTTTGCTCACAACATTTTCCAAACCCACGAAACTCCCAATGCCAGGTGGATTCTTGATACAGCGCAATCGAATTGGTTATTCCTCCCAGCTCCTCAGCCTACTTTCAGAGATGCTTTTGGGGCAGTTTCAGCCGATTTCCAGAGAAACAAAACTTATTCTAATGAAGCAGCAGAATGAAACAAGAGAGAAGGCAGTGAGGCTGCCCAGGTAAAGACAGGTGTGCTTGCCTCACCATCGCCTGTGCAGAGCTATGGAGACAGGGGATGTTGCTCACATGCAGGAGGGAACTCCATTATTGCTAAGAAGCAAGTCCTATGTCTTGAGAACTTGTGGTTTTGTTTCTTTTTTCTTTAAACAGCAACGAAAGTTGTAAAGGCTGAAAAGCTCTCTTTGGCAAAACAAGCTGTAAACATAGTGCAAACCCATGAAAAACAATGGGCAGATTCTCCTTTCATCACACAGCTTAGAACCAGAGTTCGAATAAATCAGCCTTAAACACAATGCAAGCAAGACGCCGACATCAAACATCTCCATAGTCTCCATACAAAATAGGGTCATATCCTAATTTTGTCACATGGGAAATTTCATTCAATAATTATATTTCTGCAGTAATTCTGTCTTCTGACATTCTTCTTCTGTCACAACTTTCTGTAAGCCAGCGTACGCATTCATCAAACTCAATATTGAGACACAAACAGATGATTAAAAACAGACTGAAGCCTGTATTTGTCTGCCCTAGAAATTATCATGGGCTAAACAAACCCAACCACTAGAAAACAAGATTTCATGGCATTGCTGAACTCGGCAATTTCAACAAGTAAAACTCTTCTGTTACTTCCAAATACTTCTAAATTGATCTCATCTCCTCCAAGGAGAGGGAATAACTGGGCAGTTATACAGACTAAAGCGCTGGTGGCATTGTCTGGGGGTGACAGCTGAGCCCAAGGAAGCATAATATTAAATATAATACCTTTCATTATAAAACAAGGTAGGAGAAATGCAACAAATTATTCCTTACAGACAATTTGTTGCTTAATGGCCTGAAGCAATACCAAGGGCTGTTAGAGCTGATAAGACAGTCCTTACCCATAGTAACCATCTACACACTGGGATTAATGCTATCATAAAGCTCAAGCAATGGCTTATAACTCCAAATATTGGCAGAAGCAACCAATTTTCTGTCTCTTGGAAAGCAGAATATCTTACATCAAGTAAATCATAACGCAAAAGCAAGGCGGGGGAGGGAAAGAAAAACTCCTTCCCTCCAAAGGAATTGGTTTCACTTATTATAGTACGTGTGTTTGAAAATACATAATTATATGTCAGGAAACAGAACATGAAGTAATGCACTGAAAACACCTTTCTCTCTCCCAGGTTGAGTCAGCGTTCAGACAGCATTTTAAGGCTGATGCACGTAGCTTAGCAGACACAGAAGAATAAGCCTGCTTTTAGGAGGCAAATGCCTGGCAGTGCGTGCCGGGTCACAAACACACATGAAAAGACTGGAGATCTTCCAGAGGAAGCTGGTAGTTCGTCTAATAATCTAACAATAAAAAATAGTCTGAAAAACACACCCTCTTTAATGGTACCTATCTCTTCAAAGCTTGAACGGACAGCCCAAATCTCTTGAAGGACAAAGTATGAAAACCTGACAGTTGGCAGAGAGCGTCAAAATAAGCCCAAACTCATCCTTATAAATACTGGGCACTATTTAAAGCTTTTAAGAAATTCCAGTGGGGTGCCAAATCCCACAACAGCGAGCTCTCTCATTAAATTTTTAACATTCAACTTCTGATCCTGGGTGGAAAAAACTCAGTAATGATTTCTCTCCAAGTCATCTACTGTGTTTGGAGCTTCCAGATGGGTCTAGAGCAGATGTAAGTTCAGAGGCAGCAAGGGCTGGGTTGCTATCGGAACAGCTTGCTTTTGCTTAACAAAGGATCAAAAACCAGGTTAATTAATATTAAAACAATCTTTTAAGTTCTCCCATGCAATAAGAACTTTGAAATGAAAGCACAATATGTTTCAATTAGCACATCTGAATATTTTCTGTCTTTTTTTTTCACTGGAGAACAAGAGAGAGGGAGTTGGCAGCTCTTGCACTGTTTGATTTTATCCCTTTTGCCTCCCAGGACAGCGTCTGCACTAGTGTCTGTCCACAATCAGGGATTCTATCTACTGCTGGGATATGAAAAAAAAACCCCAAACAGGAAACAAACCCAATAGTTGTTTTTTTTCCCCTTTTGTAAGTTAAAAAAACCAAACAAAACCAACAGACATTCTAAGTGGGAAGCTTTCAGAAAATGTACAGGCTTTTCAGCATTTCAACACCTTGTGTATCATCTTGCTATTTTCTTAAGTAGCTACATCACTCTTGTGAACTAGCAACGGGTGTGGAGGTATTTATTATCGTATATATTTTCCATACAGATCATCAAAGGATAGTGAAAAGTGTCTGTGTGCAGAGAGGGTGAAAGAGCAACGTAATTACTCCTGCTTGATCTGTTTATTTCAGGAGTTGGACACAAGTCATTGCCATGACATTTTCATTTTCCTGGATACACTACCCGACTCTAATCTCATTTGTGCTGGTGTAACTGCAGGAGGACCAGCGAGTTTTCCCCCCATTTACAGTTTGGTAAGTAGCAGCAGGAATCAGGCCTGTAACCCTTGATCGTTAATTCTGGTTCACCTCTTGCGTGTAACGGTAGCTGTCAAAGAGATTTTGGAAAAGTGTCAATCTCCGGTAAGAGATAAAACCTTGATTAATAAAAATAATTTAAAGCCCAGTTTGTTCTATTGGAAAGAGAGGTCATTGGCACTACAGTGTCAAGAAGCCAATATTTTTCAAGCACATGGTATCCTTAGGGGAAATCAAAGCCAAGCCTGTACAGAGACTCCTGCCAAGTGAGCTAACAACTCCATTTAAAAAACCAACATCATCCCCATGCTCAGAACTCTTTCCTTGACAAATAAAAATCAAAGCAAAATGCAGACCAAAGTAAAATTACTTCCACGATTAAAATCAGAAGCGAAGGAGAAAAGCGTGCACGTGGAAGGAAGGGGAGTGTACGTGTGGGGGAGTTTGGCTTTTAACATGCAAAAAGACTAATGGAAATGATCAACAGCGAAAATTCGGTTGTCTCAGCTTCTGTTCAGCTGTTCCGTGATTTACCAAGAGGTTGCTTAACAGATTTGAGTCTACAGCTCTGCTCAAACTGAGAAAGCCAAGAGAAAGACTCCGTAGGAGTCGAGATGATCTGACTCAGCCTGGCGGTCCCTGCATTTACGCCCATTTTCTGTATCTGCGTTTTCTCTGACACCACGTGTTTGGGTAACGCTATCTCTGCTAGCTCAGCTGAGAGAAGCCAAACATTGGTTGCAACGACCAGGTTACCTCACCTGCATGTGCAGATCTGTAAAACATCATGGGCCTTTCGCTTATTAGACCTTTCAAAAGTAAAAAACCAACCCAGAGAGGACATGCCCACAAAGGGCTACACAATGTGTTGCAGATGCTAAACACCCTTTCCACCTCTGACCGGTCGTGCTTTTACACACAGGTAACAAGGTGGTGAAGCATCCCATCGGTCAGTGGACACATGTGCGTACAACACTCTTTGTTAGCTTTGAATTTGTGATAAATTTCACCGAGGTAGAGACCTTCACTCCGAATTTTAATTTGGCTGCAAGAGATGCAATGCAGCATCGGTGAGGGTCACCTCCAGCTAAGCTGGGAGAGCAGCTCTGCTCCTCTCAATTCTCAGATCGAAAGCTAAAATGCCTTTGCAACAAGTCGTCTTTATTCGAGTTACTAGAGACTTCGCTGAAGAAGGAAATAAAAAAAAAGTAGTTGAGCTCACTCTGTGATTCTACGAAGATGTGCTCCTATGGATATGAGTGTGTGTATATGTTGCAGATAACTAACTAGCTACATGACAACATGCACTGGAGATGAAACCACAGCAAATGCCAGCGTGATATATTGTGTCAGCACCATCAAAGGAGAAGGGGAGGGGAAGTGAGTGTGAAAATCAAACAGAGTACTTGGGAAAGAAAGCTAATTTTGAGTTTGATGTGCACGAGTGACACTCATTAAAAATTGACGAGTGCATGTGAGAGGATGCCACCTGGGATTATGCAACTGCTAATTAACATTTAACACCATTTTCTAACCTTATAAAATATTCTCAGCCTGCTGAAGGCTTCTTCATAACAAGCACAATAAAAAAAAAAGGAAAAAAAAACCCACCACTCGGCACCTAGCAACAGCAAATCGAATGGGAAAACTTTATGAACTTTTTAAAGCAACATAGGAGACACTGTTTGCTTAAAAGGGACGCTTCCAAGGCAAGCACAGTCTAGCAAGAGGTGAACATCTGGGTCTGTATCCCAGCTTTTTGTCAGTTGTGGGCACATGGTTTATCCCAGCAAAGGGACACGGTGCTGGCTGCAGGTATTTCTGGGCAAGCGTACCTTCTGATGCGAACAGCCCCCGGTTCTGCCAGGCTCCCACATCCTGCTGCTTTCACAGCGGTGCTGATGCTCCTGCCCGTAGGATTCCTTGGATTTCCACAGAATCATTTAGGTTGGAAAAGACCTTTAAGATCACTGAGCCCAAGTGTAAACCCAGCACCACCAAGTGCATCACTAAATCATGTCCCCAAGTGCTACGTCTACACATCGTTTAAATACTTCCAGCACATACAATTATGAAATTAATATAAAATCCAGCACACATGAATATTAAATATTTTCCAGCACAGCACCTGATTTCACCTTGAATGACACTCTCCTACTTACCCTAAGCCACAACTGAGAGTATTATGTGAGGTCCCTCACCCTTGAGATTTAGCATTAGCCTTGCAATAGCTGTTAATTTTCCCCAAAAAAATCCTGTCTCCTGGATTCACGCCACTACCCAACGCCTGAATGCTGGCTTCTAGTCGTTTTTGTAACAGCAGTCAGACGAAAGACGGACGCTGAGGCACCCAGCATCTGTCCTGGCTGTAAGTTCACACAGTTTAGGGATCCCAAACCAGTAATTTTGAGAAACTGGGTAGGAACGAGGAGAATAACTGAAAAGAAGAGAAGAAAGTAAGGGAGAAATAAGAGAGAAAGTGGACAGAAAGCAGATAAAATGACAAGACCTGAGCCTGGTGGCTCAGGTTCATCGTGAATTAAAGGGGCCCATTTGCCAACTCAGCACAAAGTTTAAGGAGCCTGGGAACTTGCACTTCAGAGCATTTAAAAACCCTAAGCCCAAAGCAACAAAGTTTATAGATTACATTTGGGTTTGGCTATTTATGTCGTGCGTTTACATCGTGCATTTTATAGTTTCAACAAAGAAAAGAGACCAGACAGGCAAACCCAAACAGAGCTTGCTTTTACAGAGCCCAACGCAGAGACATCCCAGCAGATCCTGCTGCGGGAACAATATGGTTCTTTGCAGTTATGAGACATCTGTGTAAAGCCTTCCAGACTTTTATACGTTCCAGAAAGTTGGGAGTTTTTTTTAAAAGAGATAAATATCTAACGCTGTATATGTACACTATAACTCCATGAAAAAAAAAAAGATGGCCCCACGATATCTTAGATATGGTCCCAATTGCAGAATACTGACATATTTAGATAGATTTTAATTAATACATTGGTATTCATACAGCGTGCCCAGGAGGATTCTTGTGTCTTTCTTCACATGCTTCCAGACGAACTCCCTAATTGAACAGTTAAATGCTTGCCATGGAGGCAAGATAGAGATTCTCCCTCTTTTCACTGGGAAAAGGGAATGGGATTAACTCTTACAAACAATTCTTCACCACAATAAAAATCTTTTAAAACAGAGTAACACCTCCAGCACTTTCAGACGTGTTGCAGTCTAACCACGTTCCTTGAGTTTCATAGATACCAAGAGCTATTGATGTAATATAATTTATCTATGCCCCAAAGACATGACGTGTTGCCTTGCAGTTTTCTGTGACAATTAGCAGCTACTACAGTACTTCTATCCTGGGTGATGGATAACAAGAAAAACACTGACCAGGCAGAAAAAAAATGAAGGATGTTTCTCTACAGGAGAAGTGCAAAAGAAGGAAGGGGCTCAGTAAATAAGCAGCCGTGTTGTTCCAGCTACAGCAAGAGACAACATGAAAGAGCAAGACCCAGAGATGCTGTCTGGGGGACAAGCAGCATTAGACACTCTTGGCAGGCACAGTACTGAGGCAAAGCACAGAACTGGAAGAAAATTAATTTTTAAGTAAGAGGAGAGCTGTTTTTTTCTTGCAGAATTTGAAACAAGGTCCTTCAGATGTTCTGCTTGGGACTGTCCAAGCTTCCACCCACAGCTCTTGCCCTTCTGCATTTACCGGGGAGCATCAGGAGCAGGGAGAGCTCTGGAGTTACTGGTGCTGTACCCAGGGAAGGACACTACAGAACATCCCAAAGGACAGGCTATAACCTATATAATCCATACAGCAGATGTATTCTCTAAACAGAACATGAAAATGGAGAAAATGCAGTTTGCATTTTTATTTATTTAGGATTATTTTATCATCATTAAACATCGTTTCAAAATTTTTTACAAGTATGGCCTTTTCTGCAATGGTGCCTGTTTAAAAATGTAAAAACATACTTTTGCATAAAGAGATACTTATTTTGCAGAAAGCCCAGAAAGATAAAGCTTACTGATTGCCACAAACTGCCATCTTCTTAGCAAGAAGGAAAGAAAAAGATCAAACACTGACTTGAAAATCTGCCCAAAGCTTCTAACCCTTAAGCTAGTAAAAGAAAAACAGTAAATCAGCTTTAGAAATATACTACCCAAAACTTTATATTCTTAGAAAAGCATGTATCTGAAAATCATTACACTGCAAATAGGAAGTAAGAAAAAGACCCTATCTTATATGCCAGAAGGAAACAGAGCAATTATAAAAAAAAAAAAGAAACAGGCTTGAAAAGCTTATTCAAAGAAGGAGGGAGTAGGTTATTTTAATTGCCAGTATGCAAATGAAGATAGAGATAAATAGCATGCAGGGGTGTGATGATAATTGTTTTTAAAAAAAAAACCACCAAACCCTTCTCATCAGAGCCTTCCAATACATGAACTTTCTGTTTATATCATAAAGTATCATTTTATGGGTTTTGTATCGCTGTATTTTCTAAGCATTTGAGCTTAGAAAGCCACTGACAGCAAATTTCGGAGCATACTTAGAACAGGTGGCTTGTTTATACTCTTGTCAACATTTGACCGTATAACAAACGCTTGTATTCATCCACACTTCCTTTATTTATGTTTCTGTCTGTACCCAGAGGCAAACCAAAACCCAAAAAGGTGGAGTTGGATTTTTTGCAGCAAGGCGCTGATGACTTGGTCCACCAGCTCCCAGATCTATCTGAATAATCGCTTCAGAGCTACACCTGCACGGGCAAATCTGATCAAACCTACAGCCAGGAGAAATGATAACACGGGTTTAGTGTATTTCACAGCAAACCAGAAAAATCAGGGGGAAAAAAAAACAGCAACTTTTTAGAAAACACTGGACAAGCATCACAGACTCATATTGGTAGTTTTATCTGAAGCTGGTAACACTATGATGGTTTGTTGGAAATTTCCATTCTAATTTGGGAAATGGGAACTGCAGTAAGTCTCTAGCAATGCTGAATGAAAACGTGTACAAGTTGCCCAGGAAACTTTTTAAAAAAAAAAAAAAAAAAGAAGTTTTTGTGCCTGAAGATAAAAAAAAAGTACAGTCATTACTGTAGGGCATTTCTTGATGGATTTACGGTATAGAAGCAGTATTCTCAAAAGGAAAACTAATTTGATTTTTCTACTCTTCAAGAAGAAAATTTAGGGGAAAAAATTACTCTCACCTCCTAAGATTACAGTGTTACTAAAATCCAAACATGACGAATTTATAGGTATTAGCAAAGGAAGGAAAAAGTTTTTCCTGTTTTCAACAACAAAGCTACAGCCACTGAAGCCAGGGTGCTTTCTACAAAAACAGATCCCATCTAGGATCAGCAAGGATAAATTTCATTTTGTTTCCAATCACCGTGCCTTAAAGTCTCCTTCAGATTTAGGACTAGCATGGTAAAAAGGAGGGAGAGAGTTTAAACCTTCCCTGTGCTCCCTCTTCACCAATAAAAAGCTTGATATTCCCTGACGCAAAAGGGCTCTTACTGCGATTGATCCAACTTCCCTAAACTTAGTTGCAAGCGAGGAGAAAAGCAGAATAGTTCTCTACTTGCCCTGTACACAGAGCATTGTGTGTGAGAAAAGCAAAGCACCGTGCACGTCGATACCCAGCGGTGACGATCGCCCCACAGCCCCTGAAACCAAGTATGGGTCGCCTTAAAGTTTGCTTACGAGGTCTTACCCACCCTTGATTTCTGGAGCCACGGGGGCGGCTCTGGGCGAGCTGCTGCATCTCTCGGGGAGCCCAGCGCGGGGCAGGTGATGAGCGCGACATCCGTCTCCGGCGAGACCGTACGGATTGATTCTGAAACAAAAGGGCTTTTTGGCCAAGAAACACATGTGCCTGATCCAATGACTTATATTTCCTGCGCAACATTCCTCTTACATCATTTGTACTGTCTCCTCTGCACTTTACTGGGACTAATAAACATTCCACGCTCGCTCTGCAATGTATTTTCTCCCTGCAAGACAGCCTACTTGCTATTAGCATGTAAACTGCACACTTGCCAGTCAGGCTAACCTCATCAATCTTGTCCAAGGCAGAGGAGCTTGTACTCTCCCTCACAATATTTCTGGGATCACACTTTTAAGTTATTCATCCATTTATTTGAAAACAACAACAACAACAACAACAAGCCTACCAACAACTCTCAAAGATTTCATCTCTAGGTTTCAAAAATAGGACATATTAATGGAAAGAAAAAGGATCACTTGAGTTATATTTAAACTCACACCGGAGTTGTTTAACCCAGAGGAATCCATTTTTGTGTCTCCCGGAAGAATATATTACAATTTTATCTCTGCTTTGAATTAAGAAAGCAGAAAGAAGGAATTAAGATTTTTCAAATAATCATCAAAACCATGCCTTCTGTGTTTACACTCTCTCTCAATAATGACTAGCAACTCACCCCCTGAGGAGCAGAATAAATTAAGCATGTGCTCTACTAACACAGCTCCTCATTCTGACTTCAATATTCCTGCACAGTCCTGCACTCTACAGAGAAAATCATCTCCTTGATGCCCTGAAGAACAGGGCTCTGACCACACTGACAGCATGTCCTGCAAGCAAGGCAGTCAAGAGCTCAGAGTTGAAATAAGATGAGAAAAGCAGGTACCCAAAATGTTCCCGATGATCTGACCTCGTTCAGCAGCCTGGCTGGCTGACAGCTGGGAAATCAGCACATCCAGAGGGAAAAGAAGAAGTCCTCTCCCTCTCTTCATCGCCTGTTGGGATTTCCCAAGACAAAAAATTGCACCTGAGCTGCGGGATAAATTCATTGCTGGGGGGCACAGAATTTTGTCTAGTCCTTTGGAACTCGTCTGCGCTTTTTTTGGCTTCCACACGCTGTAAAAGAACTGAGTTCCCTCATTTTGTGTTGCTTGAAAAAGTGATTTTTCACTTTCTTTAGAAAAAGGAAGCACGGGCAGCCTTGTTTTGCAGTAAGAACAGAAAGGCAGAGGCAGATTATGACCCTTGCTCGAGACTGTAGGAAACCCAACAAAATAATAAAAATACCTTTCTAAATTTCACCTTTGATACTTTAGAACTAATTCTTGAATTCCTCCAGAGGATCCGTGAACGAAGAATTTCAATACGTTGCCTAGGCCTGAATTAACATGAGACTTCATTAGACAGAAGTAAACCCGAAACCTGAAAGATTAGACCTCAAAGTGCAAAAACATTTGCCATTTCAGAAGCTCTATTCTTTAGCAGTGCTGCTTCCTAGCAAAGCTTCTCCAGATGCTACTTCACAAACCGAACGCCGGTTTGCAATGTGACCAAAAGCTTTCGCTAGTAGAAGGGAGGAGAAAAAGCATACGCATTATCTCATGCTGAAGAGTGGCATTACACAGCAATTACTTTGCATAAAATCTTTCATAATGAGTTAAGAACACCAAGTTAGTGCAGCAGCCAGCCTGACATAGCAGGTGATCCATCACAGGAATGATTCATAAATTAAATCATCCCCAACTAAGACCTTCACATATCACTGTATAATAGCTCCTAAGGAGTCATTATGGGTATTCTGTCAATAATGCATAAACTTCATCACCCTTTTAACTCCTACCGCCTCTCTGATCCAAATCATAATAGCCTGTCCCTCCTTTCCCCCCCATCCACGATCACTACACGCTGTTTTCTCACCCCCACGGAAGTCACCAAACCTCTCCCTCCCCTCGCTTTCGTTTTTTTCAGAGAAAGAAATCCAAAACTCAGTGGTGCTGCCAGGGCTGAAGCTGCAGGCAGAGGACATGGAGAAACAAAGGGAATTAAGGATTAAATCCCCACTTCACTTATAGAGCCAAAGCTCTGCCCAAGCCATTGCTTGTGTCACCAACACACAGAGAGAGGCGAGCTCGTTCGGTCATAGAATCATAGAACAGTTCAGGTTGGAAAAGACCCTTGGGATCACCAAGTCCAACCACTAACCCCACACTACAGCCATTAACCCTACGCTACATTAACCCTACAGTTTAAGCGCTATCGATTTTGCTAAACCTTCTCAATTTTCTGCTTTCACGTTGTGGTTTCGTGTGTAATTTCACCGGTAAGAATTGATGAAGGCAGAAGAGAAAGTCCTGCTCGATACGGTCTATGTGACTCGATGGGTTTCTGAAACATCCCACCGTATCACCACAATGACCAGCCTGACACGATGAACTCTCCCTTAAACGCCGGCACTGCCAAGGTAAAACCATCCAGAA
This sequence comes from Trogon surrucura, assembly GCA_020746105.1. Classification (NCBI taxonomy): domain Eukaryota; kingdom Metazoa; phylum Chordata; class Aves; order Trogoniformes; family Trogonidae; genus Trogon; species Trogon surrucura. Next base: position 4,381,796 of record CM036625.1, on the reverse strand, counting down.
GGTCCCTCCTGTAGCGTAAGGGACCTGGGAAGCATTTCAGTAGCTGCCACCAAGGAAAGGTGTTCTTCAAGCGAAGCGTTTTATATCAAGAAGTAAAATTGTAACTTCAATTGGAAATACATTGATTAGGGAATAGAATAACTGAATGTGAAATTCTGAGTCTGACATTTTAAGGCTCTGATTTAAAGCAAGCTATTTTGCAGAGGTTTGCTTTGGTAGAAGAAATATTATGGCCAAATTCAGAAATTAGTGTATTATTACTAAGTGATAGCGTAGCGCGTTATGTTTTTATTAGTTCAAGAAATATTTCTCAGAAGGAAACTGCATTCTTTCTTTTAAGAACTTGAATAAGAAACCTGTTTTGTTATGTACAAGAAGCCACCCTGCAACTTAAAAAAAAAAACCCACAAAAGCAATGGTCTAAATACTGCACAGTTTTTTGCTTAGAAGGAAGATTTATGAAAAGGAAAAAACCCAAATGAATCCCTTCTTAGCACAACGTATGCACAAGAGAATTTGTACTTTAAATAAAAACTCTGCCCAAACCCGCTAAGTAACGGGAGGTCTATTCGAAATAAACGAAACCTAAAATTCCGAGTTTACCTTTGGATGCCCTTTGCTAGGTAGCACAGCATAAGTCAGCGTAACCTGCAGCCGCATCCGTCTGGTGAAAGGGACTAAAATGCAGCCTGCCTCATTACCGCAGCTTCTGCAATTCCATTGCTATTCATCTTCCGCCTTGCAGAGTTCACTCGCGGATCAGTCACATCAATTACTGCTTTACGCTACGAGGCTCTGATATTACCTCGAGGAAAGCTCTGTACATTCACATTCAAAGGCTGCCAAGGTGCAGCCGTGACTTAAACATTATCATTTAGTTTTCACACACAACACGGAAACCTATCATTGTGGAAATGGGTAACCAGCCAAATAATCTTGCCTTCACTTCAATTACAGGTCTGCAGTTTACCCTTCTAACAACTCAGTGTTGGGTTTCGCTCTTTTTTTTTTTTTCAGCAGTAACTCTTCTTTGCAGTTTGCTGGAATTTTCAAGGGAAAACAGGAGAAATAAATGAAGAATACAAATTGTAAGGAACCACATATGATGGGTTTTTTTCAGTTTATTCTTTGAGATGGTTCAGATATTTCTCTTTCAGGTATTTTATGCGCAGTAAGCAGCAACAGTAACCAGAAATACTTTCATTGCACCAGTCTTCTGGTTCCACTGGCATAAATCACCTCTTATAATAGTAGCACCAAATACCTCATGTCATTTTAAACCTCTGGATGCCTAAACCCATCCTTTACTTCACTAGTAATTACTTTTTTAGGAAAAAAAAAGAAAGAAATATTACCTGCTTGACAATTTAAGCCAGCACTGACACATTAATCTTTCTCTTCAGGTAGTGTCTCAGACGGAGCATCCCTCTGAACAGCAAAGCTCGGGGAGATGCAGGTGGGTGAGACATCCTGACACTACTTTCAGTCTGACACCAGGGAAGCTCAAGAAAAGGGTCTAACTTGCATTGTTTCCATCTAACAGTTGTTACATTTGATGCAAATATTTACTTTTTCCTACCACTTTGCAAGAGAGAAAAAATTCAAAAACTTCATTTTCTTCCGTGCTGTTTCTATACAGGAATATCACGAGCCTTGAACTCTTCCCCCAGCTCCTAACTGCACTGAGGCTCACTCTCCTCTGCATACACAAACACAGTTTTCACAGGATATGTAATATCCTAAAACCATCACTAGCACCAGCGAGAATTCAGACAACTGGGAATTTTTCAACTCTTTTCGTTTCCATTAAAAACGAAGCCAGGTTTCTGTTAGTGACCCAATGTCGAGAGGCTGCCGCTGAACCACGGGACGCACGAACGGGACGGACGCAGCGCCAGTAGCGGGTGCAACGGGGACACATCCTCAGGTGGTGTAAACAATAAGTGGACCTCAACAAATGCAGCCAAGAGGACTCAGAGGAGCTGAGGGTCTTCCCAACATTACGCAGCGATGTGATAACCATGGCCTTGGGCTCTGCTCTTCCTCAGGAGACTTATCCCAACACCACGGCTCAAGTGAATGCGTGCACTCCCTAGGACTCTAATTTTACATCAGACACAGCAGTGCAAGCACTGAAGCCTCTAAATTGCCGTTTTTAAAGTACCAAGCTGGTGTTGGAGTACATGATCGATGAGTTTTTTAGGATTTTAACTGGTTGGAGAAGCAGCCAGGACAACAGTTATTCTTCAGGGGGAGCAAATTTGCAGGGGAAGGTTTTTGTCGCTGTTCTCCGTGTGCCTTTTTTAATATATGAATACATGGACATGCAATCTGACTCATATTTTACAGCTTCACAGCTCTATAATCCTGGCTGCTCATAGTTTACTCACCCTTCAATCAGTTACTGCTGTCACCCGCAGCTCAGCAGTAACTGCTCAAGGTTGAATTGCCAACGCTGGAACCAGCACCACGTGGCCCGTGAGGCAAGGCTGAACACAAAAACTACCCTTGTGCACCCGTGCATGGTTTTGGATGAGGAAAACCAGCTTCAGACAGTCAATATAACTTCAAGCGTATTCGGGACAAAATTACAGCCACAATTCAACTGCATGTTGCAATGAGCTTCCCACAAATTTAGATCAAAGAGGTATTTATATACCTGAAATATAAGATAACCAACTGCAGTGGAATGTAACTGCTTGACCCACACGTCCTACTTGGGCTACTTAGAAGGAAGTCAAAGAACTGGCCCGGAATAAGAATTTTCCTTTCACCAAATTTGTTGTGTACCCAGATGTATGATAAACCTCACTTGATCTCCATTGCACGTGCTGTTTCCTGTTCAGATTAGAACACAAATGCAATACACTGGCTTCAACGTCTTCTTACATATTGACTTTTTTATACCCTTACTATGCCTAGTTCCATTTATTAGGAGCATAAAAAAAAAAAGAAAAAAAAAGGATTGCTTTCTATAATTCTTCTTCTAACAATGCCTTCAGCCTCAAGGCTTCATGAAGTTATAAGCAAAGATTTATATGTAATAAATTATTGAAAATGAAAAGGTCTTAAATAAGTTCTGTCTTCAACAAAAGAAGTACTATATTTCAGATAACGATGACTTTTCTAGTGAAGGGGAAGATAAAAGCATATTTAACAAATATTCTGATGCCATAAACTAGAAATACAATATTCCCATGCTCAAATCTATTACAGAAAAATGTTAATTCAAACCCTACATTAAGAAATTACTACTGTAAATTGGAATTCCAAATAAAACAACAAACTGCATTACAGAGTTATACAGCTACACAGTCCAGTTGTCAAAGAGAACCCACTTTAAGTCTTCAAGAGACAAAAAAAACCAAAAAAGAAAGCACATGCCTGTTGTTGTTAGAAGAATCAGAGGAAACACTGGAATGAGATTTCCTGCCTTAGTAGTCCATACCTTCTCTCCTAAATATCCATTCGTGATGTTCTCATGAGTGCGACACCCCATCGCTCAGGTCATAAAATGGACACACCTTTTGTACAGAGAAGCTGTTAAGCGAATTAAAACTTATTTTTCATGCATAGCTTCCTGGTTTACTGTCTTTTGCCAAGACTCTTCCTTGATCAAGCTTGACCTGATTCATACATAATTTCAAGATGATCTTATGCATCCAAGCACACAAATAGATCACGAAGCTGTACTAGATGCAGTACACTAGAAAACAACTCTAGAGTTGATTCAAGCTCCAAATATGGTTCTTTTTCAAATGGCAGTAAGTCCCTTTTCAATGTATTGGCAGTTGACTCTGACTATACAGCTTAGGATCAGATTCTAAAACTAGTTTTAGATAGTTTAAACTGTTTCTGTGTCTTAAAGTTGAAGTACCTACAACATGCATAAAACTGCCCACATAGAATGTACACCCCTGTTACACAATCTTATTACTGCCAAAGAGCAAGTTACTACTTCTGCATCTGTGACAAGTAGCTTCCCTAATATACGGTGAGAACGAACCTCAACCAGCGCAGAGATGTGAAACTTGCTGCAAAAGCTGAGACTCTGCCCACAGCTCTCTGCAAAATCCTCCGACAGCCACAAAGAAACATTTTAAAAATTCAGTGTAAATAACTACTCACTAGTTTGAGAACACCAACCAGCAACTGTGGGTAAATACAAACCAGAGGACCAGGCAAGCACCTTCCTCGAGAGGTTAATAGCAGCCACGGGTGATGTCTGTGCTCCTGGAGCTGATTTCAGCCTCCTGAGCTATATTGCTTTATTAATTTAAACCGGGAGATAGAAGTTTTACACTGCCCAGGACATCAGCAACATGGGTCTGTCGGTTTGATTAGAAATGAGAAACACTTTCACAAGCTGGGGGGTTTCCCAGGAAGCTCCTGAAGGCTGGAGAAGGGAGCTGGGTGGTGGTCAAAACGCCTGGAAGGGTGTTCAGTGGCTCTGGTCATTCGTTTGCAAAACAAGAAAAGGAAAGGAATTAAACCAAAAACACAATAGTAGCACGAAAACAAAAATATGTCGCGACTTATGTGACATGGCTGGTGTAAGGCAGCAGAAAATTGAACACCCAGACTGACCCAGCTGCCCCAGATTCTCACCAAACAGGCACTTCTGGTTGCCCACCACGGTCCCAGAATGTCCCATCCTGTCCCACCTCAGCGCACTTGCACGGTTCTAGGAACGCATCACAAGAATCAGTTTTTAGTTTGAGGCTTAGTTTTCCTCCCTAGGCTTGTGCCCTGCTGACTAGGCTCTGCCCAGCGCTCCCTGCCAACCAGATCCGCATTTTATATTTGTAAAAAAAAAAAAAAAAAAGGCACAAAACACTTCCCTACAACTGTACATTTTCACAGCAAAGCAGTATTCTTCCCTACTACAAGTAACCTTTTGAATGCTGAAATGCTGCTTCTTTTTACAAACACAGGGCTCCAGGAGATGCCCAGGAGATTGCCCCACTCCCAGGAGATTTTTAGATTTATCTTGATCCGTTGATTGCCTTCCTCCCATTGATTTCCACCAGCCTAGCAATTTCACTTTGAATCTGAAAACCTTGACAATTTTTTTTTTTTCTTTTTCCCACGCTGGATGCATCACTGGCCAAGAAGATCCTGCTAACAAGAGCTCTCCAAATGACTATGGGTGGATTTGCGTAGCCCTGAGAAAAGCCCAACTCCCGTTGCCAGGAACATGCTGACTGCAGAGCTACCAGCAAACACAATCTATTTCAGTTTCTCCCATCAGCAGGTTGGACTGTAAATACATGCAGGAAGTAGATCTGCAAATAAGAAGGTGTCATCATTACATACGTATTTTTAGGATAGTGCCAGGCGTTAATATCTTCATAATCACCATTTAAAAGCTGCCCCAAGCTATTGCCAATTGATAGCGGACACCCGTGCTGAGCTATAATGGCTTGTACTGTGATAAAATAGATTTATTCTCAATATAAATATACTTAGCGAAACAGCTTTTCTTAAATCTTTATTTATGAGACGCATCAGCCCCATAAATGAAAGGAAAAATTTCCACCTATCAGACTTTTCACTTCGTTTCCTAGAAAGATTAGAGAACAACATTGACAGAAAAATCACACTGAAGGCTACGTATTCTAAACAATAATTTCAGAGAAAATAAAACACTATGAAGAAAGGCATTTCTACAGAGATCCACGCAAAAAATCAGTCTATATGTCCACACAGAGCTCTAAAATGCACCCACATAGCTCAGAAATTAAAATGAATGGAGTCTAAATGATGAACCACCTGGAGTTATTTATCTGACAAAAAAACTTCCCAATTAGCTCCCTCCCCCTTAAGATATTACCTTTAAAATGTGCTAAAAACCTGTGGCCTTTGATATTCACACCCAGCAGCACGCTGGCTCGCACTGAAATTAATAAATAATAGAGCCACTAGCAACACGTTATTGATTTTCTGCCGGATTTCTCTATCTCCTCAGAATTTTAAGAACTGTTTAAACAGATATATCCATTATGTGCTGGAAAGAATTCTAAAACTCCCCAGCAGGGCTGTAGTTGATGACATATTGACCGCATCTCAGACTGAAATAATTTCGGACACTCCGTTCATGTGATCTGCAGGTACAGAGCCAAACCCACCCAGTTGAAGGGCAAAGTGAAGGTCAAATGCCTAAAGCACTCACAGACAGCAGCTCTCCTACAACACTATTGCTTCGAGCCCTGGTCATCAGTTAGCAGAGACAGAAGCAATCCCTGTTATCAACTGTACAAATAAAAATATTAAAGCGTCAGACTGTTTTTCTGTGGAAAAGAACACCCTAAGGACTGAGATTTTAACTCTGCTGCTAAAGAACTGAGGAATTGCTACCTTCATTTGCTAATATAAGCAGAACACCTTCACTAATTCCCCAAAGCAGCTCCCGGCTCCTTTGCAAAACGCTCCCTGTGCTTTGCTTCTATTGTGGCAAAATTTAAGACAACTTTTAATGCATTAAATCTTGAAGGCTTCAGATTTTCCATTTGAAAAGTAGGACACCAGAGCACTGTCACCTTGCTAACAAACTGGAACGAAGTGGTTGCGCATCCATTTACCAATCCCTTGGAAAACAAGGCAATTTTTTTTTTTTTACATTTTTACTTACTGGTTTAATAGAGGAGCATACAAAAGTTTTGGTTCTACTTTGACAGGAGACTAAAACATGTTAATCAGCTGCATAAATGCTCTTTGTGACATTCCTGTTTCCTGCTCCTTTCCTTGAGTAGAAAAGTTTTCCTCATTAAGGTCTTGATGAAGAAGTTTGATACGCTGACCTTGCATATCAAATTAAGCTGCATGCTGCAAGCAAAGCATCCTGTCTTCTCTAGTGGCTTATAAACTCATTAGACACTTCAGACATCGTCTTAAAATTTGCTGACACTATATTCATTCAATATGGAATAGAACCGTTAAGATTGATGAGGCGAATTTGCGGTTAAGTAAAACACGCCATCTCCAGGTGATTTCCACCAGGAAACCCTTCCCCTTAGGTTTCGCCTTGTTTTTAAAACATTGTCCTCAAATACCAGACAGTTAATTATCCTTCCATTTTCTACTCAAATGATCAATATGAAAACAAAACAAGTGACAGCAGTGCGACAGCTGTCGGTACAAAGCCGAGCCAGAAAGGCCACGGCACCGAAAGACGGCGTTTTCGTGGTGCCGTATGGCTCGAGACAGTTGTGCTGCACACCGTGCCGAGGTTCAAAAGGAATAATTTCAGTGTAAAAGTTCACTTGCTGCTGTACAGTGAAAATAATTTATTTCAGATGCCACGCTTTTGAAGCTGCTGGATCAGAATTTTAAATCTTTTTGCCATATATATTCCCCAAGGGCACATGAAGTGAATCAAGGCTCTTTTTTTTTTGCTTTCATGAATTCTAGACTTTGACAAGAGTTCACAGAGAGGAAAAAAAAAAAGACAACAACTTCTGAACATCAGTCAAGCCCTGTGTGCCTGGTCTTTGCCTAACATGCTTTGTTTTCATTTTGGCAGGATGTGTTTTATTTGCATTTAAGATGGAGTATTTGATATGACACAGAAGTCATTAGCTAAAAGCAGCTCCACCAAGAATGCCAATCTCATCTAAAGCGCAGGGCAAGAGCCACAAAAGAAAGTTAATTTAGTTATTTGTAAAGACGCTTAAAGGGGATGTCAGGGTGCAAAGCCTGCTCACAATAGGAAGGAGGAGTGAGGAGCGGGAGACATAAGGTGAAATTTATTACCGGAGTAATACTCTCACCAGACTAATTTATCCAATATAAGGCGAAGTATGTGGCGCATGCCCTCATGCTGACAAGATTTAACTAAGCAGATACCACTGCAGAGAAAGGGGTCAATACGAGGACACCGAGGCACCTCAAATACCCAGCAGCCTTCCCTAAATACTCGGCTGAAATTATTCTCTCTCATCTTCCACATGGTGTGCGACACAACAGTCTCCAGCCGTATGGCACCAAGGATGCTGATGTGCACTTCTGCTGCCATCCTGGCCAAGAACCCAGAACAGCGGCAGCTGCCACAGGGATGTCTCTTCTTTCACATTGATCATTTTGCTAAATACCGAGGAGTGGTGCAGCCGTACACGCCACAGCTCCGGGGTAGAAGCTGTGTGGCTCACACCAAGACTTTCTTGGAAGGCTGGTATCAGTCTGCGAGTTACTTGCAAGAAGAGGATCCAAAATCAGAGTGGCAGACAAGGATGCTTAACCAACAGATGGAAGTCTGAGCACAATAAAAAAAAAAAAACCAACGAATTAAATACTTTTTCCTAGTGGAGTTTCACTTGGAGCCAGTTCTGCACCAAGTATTTCAAAACGGAATACAAATGTCAGTAAAAATTTGATACGCTGATAGAAACCACGTACAAATGCTTGGGGCTGGAAATGTTTATCTAGACTGCGATTCAAATTGGCCTCCAGGAAAAAAAAAAAAGAAAATGGCATCGACAGAACTTGATATTACTGTTCAGTTGACTCCTCTGTTCTTACAGCTGTTCGAGGGGAAGCAGATATATCTAACGTCGGCATTAACCGCTGGAGCTGCAATTCAAACGAGGATGGCAAGGTGGAAATAGCAGTCACACGTTGACCTTGTACAGTAAAGAAAATAAAGAGTGTAATTTCAACCCACAAAAGACGAACATGCAAATACAGAAGGACAACAAAAAGGCTTTAGCCCGCATTCAAGTTGACATTTCTAAGATTTATTACAGAAATAAAGGTTCTTGGAAAGTGTCGTCCGGTTAACGACATCAGAGAGGAGCGTGACCTTTGCTAACCCAAGTAAAAACAAACCTAAATGAAATAGCCAATTAAAAGACGAGGTGAAAAATGGGAAGAGACCACCAGCCATTACTGCATCTTCTTGAATCAGAAAGCAGAGAAAGAAGGGAGAGAACCGCACTCAGCCCTGAATGGGGGGAAAAATAATGTTAGCTAACATCTTCTGTGGTAGCTAATCTTTTCCTGAGCAAATACAATTGGTTTGAACACGTGACAAAATCTGTCTTTTGCATTTTGGCCACTTCACATCTGATAAAATACCAAGCAGTGTTTAATTAACGCCACAAGTCTGCTTTTTGGAAGCAAAAAATAATGTATTGTGGTTTAATTACATGTAAAAAGAGAGAAAAAAAAGCAAAACACAACATGAAAAGCTGTAACTTGTGTCCATGCAGGTCATAAAAAGCAATCAACATTTTGGCCTGTATTTTTAAGCTATTTTGCATCTAATCTACAGCAGGATGTCTAAAGTTTTTAAATGAAATATCATAGCAACTAAAAATACCATTTTCAAATGCAGAAAAGCGTTCCCACTGGCATGAAGGCAGAGAAACGGGGCAGGGAAAGGAATAGGATTTCTTTCCTTTTCTCTTTTCTTATTTTTTCTGCTGACTACCAGAATAAAGCAGAGACTCCACATGAGAAGTCCAGGATCTGTAATATTTTGTGTTTTGAAATGTCTGTTTAACTAAACGCAACGAAAAAGTAAAATTTCCATCACAAAGGTGAAGGCTCAGCCTATGTTTTAAATGAGAGCTGCCTGCACACGGGTCATAAAATAAGAGAATTAACAGTGTTTTAGCCCCTCAACTCTTCATTTCTTTGGATTTATGACCAGTCCTAAACCAGGAAACTATAACCCAACAGGAGGAGATGAGGGAAACCTTGGAAAAATAAAGAGAACTGCGTCCACTGCCAGATGGCTTAACAACAGCACTGAAAAAAATATTTAATAACAGTAAGATCTGAAACAAATACAAATACTAGAACAGAAGGTTTTTTAAGCAATTGCTCAATAAGTTTTTAGCAGTATTAATGAGACACATCTGCTCGTGTTAGCTGGAAATCCTGCCAGCGGCTCAGGAGTTTTCTTCCTGTGTTATTTGATGGGAATCTCAGTCTTCAATGCATTTACCATCATCACTCTCCTTTTCACCACGGAAAGGGGCAGAACGAGGGCTCTTGGGTTCACAGAGGAAGGAGGGACCTGCTGCCCCAGCGAGCACACGGGCCACGCCACCATCTCACGCAGCCTCGTTTCAACCTTTCACGTATTGCTGAATGTTGTGGAAACGCTTTTTATTCTTTTACCTGCAGTGAAATCTCAAATTCCACGCCTTCACTGGCTGCTGCTACACACCTGCACGCTGCATGAGCTCAGAATTATCTGCTGTCTTAAGTGCTAGAAACACTGATAAGTTGTGCTTTCAAGTTTTCCCAGTCCTTACAACCTCATTTCTGTCACAGAATCACAGAATCGTTAGAGGTTGGAAGGGACCTTAAAGATCATCTAGTCCAGCCCCCCTGCCAGAGCAGGATCACCTACAGCAGAGCGCACAGGAACGCGTCCAGGCGGGTTTTGAATGTCTCCAAAGAAGGAGATTCCACAACCTCCCTGGGCAGCCTGTGCCAGGGCTCTGTCACCCTCACAGTAAAAAAGTTTTTCCTCATATTTTTATGGAACCTCCTGTGTTCCAGCTTACATCCATTGCCCCTTGTCTTGTCAGTGGACGCCGCTGAAAAGAGCCTGGCTCCATCTTCCTGACATTTCCTCTTGACATATTTATAAACATTAATGAGGTCACCCCTCAGCCTCCTCTTCTCCAAGCTAAAGAGACCCAGCTCCTTCAGCCTTTCCTCATAAGGGAGATGCTCCACTCCCTTCACCATCTTTGTGGCTCTACGCTGGACTCTCTCCAGCAGTTCCCTGTCCTTCTTGAACTGAGGGGCCCAGAACTGGACACAAGATTTCAGATGTGGCCTCACCAGGGCAGAGCAGAGGGGCAGGAGGACGTCTCTCGACCTACTTGCTACTCCCCTTCTAACACACCCCAGGATGCCCTTGGCCTTCTTGGCCACGAGGGCACATTGCTGGCTCATGGCCATCCTGCTGCCCACTAGAACCTCCAGGTCCCTTTCCCCTGCGCTGCTCTCCAGCAGGGCAGTCCCCAACCTATATAAGTCACCATGTGCTTTAGCAAATACCAACTGCTTGGTTTTCCCTTCCTTGAACCGGCACTTTTTCAACTCCGTTCTGCCCTCCAAGAGGGATGCAGGGTTCCTCCGTAACAACGTGATCCCATAAACACCGATCTCATCCCAGTTTTCCACCCCGTGGTTTAATCTTCTCCGCGATGAAATAATTAACGGTTCTCCTACCTTTTCCAAGATCAGTGAATCTCAGTCAGCCCTCATTAGCGTAACTCTTATCACAGCACACAATACGACTCTGACAAAATTATTTCCTGAATCCTTCATACTCTTATTAACAAGTCAGCAGAAGCTTCTGGATGGATGGCTTTTAAATACCGCTAGGTAACGTACAGTTTAGCTTTGCCAAATCAAATTCTCTATCCCTCTAAGAACATAGATCTATATAAAATATATAAATTGTTATTTAGCCTTTAAAGGGCAGGCTGCTCAGTTTCTGGTGTGTGGGGGGTATCGCTCGACAAGCACGTGTTGCCAAAACCCCAAACAACAGAAAAAGACAGACAGAAGGACCATTTTCTGATTTTCTTTCCATGTTGTTTCAATACTGCTGTCCTCTCCCAGGTTTCTCTACTCTCATCTCTTTGCCTTCTCCAAAGGCACACTCACAGGGGGACTAATAGATGGAATAAGAGTAACGCTGAACGCGGCAGATACTCAATTTCTAAGCACACACCTAAGAAACCTTCAGTGCTTTGCAAATCCCTGAAACACCAACTTACAGCAATTTCCCTACACCAGGTTCTGTGCTCAAAACCACTTGTTTCCTGTCCCATCCCAGAGGAAGACAACTTTATTCAAGGAAGCAGCAGAGTGGCTTGAACTAAACTTTCATTCTAACGTAATCAGGCAGGCGTTAAAAACAGCAGAAAAATGAGCTGCAAAATTATCTAGTCCTCCAGCTGCTCAGGATTCGTAACTGCCTGCCTGTTGTGCAGCCCGACTCAAGCAGGGAGCTTCACGTCAGAGAAATTCATCTTCTGCCACTGAGGAATGTTAAAGCAAAGCAGCCGCCACCTCCGGTGCCCGAGGGCAGCCCCCACAGCCCGGCCAGGTCTCCTTCTACTCCCCCGGGCAATGCTCTTAGGACAGCACATAAAGAGATGGAGGATTTGTAAGAGCTGGCCCCATTTTCCCTTACTGGGTAGGCCTGAATTTGCTAGAAAAGTTATAATTCCCCGTTTAGGTCAGTAGAAGTGCACAGGCTTTTTTTTTTTTTTTTTTTTTTTTTAAGCAATGTATTTTCATGATCTCACTCCTGCCCATGTCAGGGATCCCTCACAGGTTAATTAGAGTCAGGGAGCTGACATTCCTGCACAGCACAGCCACAGCTCTCTTCAGCAGAATTGTCCAGCACAAACGGAGCAGATCCCCAAAAAGCCACAGAAATTTCAGCTAGCGAGCCCCGTTTTGACCAGAAATAAACCTGGTTTTATCCCATTTTAATCCACAGGCTAGATTTTAAGGCACACTTTAAATGCAGCAAATACAACGCTGGATTTCTTTTTCCTGAAGGAAAAAAATGGTCTGAAAAAGGAGGGAGGGGGAAAAAAAAAATCAATTTTTATCACAAGAACTTTATGTTAATTTAACAATATTTCAGGACAACTGCACACAGATTCTCAAGCTGTCACCTATAGACATTACATTCCTTTTACCGTCTTATGATGGGATCTGCTCATTGTTTTCTTCTCCTAAAATTAGTTTGGAAGCCTTGCTTGCACACGATTATTTTTTTACTCTGTTCAGCCTATTTTTACTGGAAAAATTAGCCCAGAAATACTTCTAGGTGTGATCAGTGTTTGTGATAAAATCAGAAGGTGCTTTGTTGTAGAGTGGAGTTTTTTTGGTGTGGTTCTTGGTTGTTTTTTTTTAAAACACCTAAACTTCCCTCTTCTAGTAATTAATTCAGCAGCAGAATTTTATAGTTCTCCTGGAGGAAGGAAGATTCCTTGTAGCTCTCTGTCCTGCAGAAGACAGAGCAGCCTACGTGCACACTTTGTGCTGCTTTACAGCATCTACACCCACCCTTATCTACAGCTCAGGAGGGTGTTTTATTTAGGACTATGAGTAATGCAGAGCTCAGTCACCGTATCTGCATTCCTGTTTTTTAGCATCGCGTACGACGCCTTTAGGAGCTGACGTACAACAAAGAAAACGAACTCGCAAGAAGATGGTCCCATCTATGCAATAAAAGAGTTTGAGGATGTTCACTTCTTCTTACATTAGCTACAAAGGGATAGAAAGAAAAATCTGCCAGCAATCAGCAACAGAGAGCTGGGAGGAAGAGTCTAGTTTGACTTCTCAAGGGAAATTTAGCTCGACAAACCAAACATCCCGATTTCGATTTTAGCTGGTTAGCGCAGCATAAAAGGGCAACAAGAATAAAATTTTGGGTTTAAAGAGAAGACTTTGGGGGGACCTAATAGCTGCCTTTCAATACCTGAAGGGATCCTACAGGAAGGCTGGGGAGGGACTTTTTACAAGAGTGTCCACTGATAGGACAAGGAGAAATGGGTTTAAGTTGAAGGAGAATAGATTTAGATTGGATCTGAGGAAGAAATTCTTCAGTCCGAGGGTGGCAAGACTTTGGAATAAATTGCCCAGAGATGTTGTGGCTGCCCCCTCCCTGGAGGTGTTCAAGGCCAAGCTGGACAGAACCTGGAGTAGCCTGATCTAGTTGAGAGGTGTCCCTGCCCATGACAGGGAGGTTGGATTAGATGATCTCTAAGGTCCCTTCCAGCCTAGGCCGTTCTAGGATTCTATGGTTCTAAAGCCCATCCCCTACTACTACCCTATGCCCTTTATTTCCCAGTTAGGTTTTTGTTCGATGCAAAACCAGACACGATCTCTGCTCAGCCCACTACCCTTAGAAGCAATTTTTGCCTCCCCCTGTGCTTTCCCATCTAACTGCTAACCAGATTTGACATAATTAAGCTTTAAAAAACTAAAGCCACAGTTGAGTTAATTTGCTTGCACCAGGTCTTTCAGACTTAAAACAAAGCGAGGTTTGCCATATATTTTTCTAGTCTTGGAATGGTTTATAAAATGGAAAATTTTAAGAAATACATTTGAGCTGCGGGGCAAAAGGAAGAGAGATTCAAGTTACGTATTTTGCACTGCTTTTGAGAGAAGATATTTCTTCCTTCTCTTCTGTTAGGAGAACACCAGAGAGTCAGTGTCTTTCAAAAGCACTTAGGGGATGATGGACATATCTCAGAGAGCACCGTGGCCAGCGAAATAATGAGAAGCAGCAGCCCACGGGCAAGAGACCGCTAAAGGCAGGGTGAGGATGTGCTCCACTAGAGATCAATATGTGCTGAAGGTCTGGGGACAGCACAACGGATTTCAGCAGAGGGGGAGGGAAAAAAATAATATTTAGACAGTGAAATGACATAAATGAAGACTTGAAACCACTAACATGCACTAGAAATACCAAAAGAAATGCTGGTTAGCAGGGATTTTTTTTTTCAGTCCTCTTCAACTACCTACTCAACTATCCAGAGAGTTTCTAGGCACTTAGAGAGTCTCTCAGACAAGAAATTTCAAAAGTACAGCCGTACTTTATCAGGATAATGCTTTCAGAGCTGTCAACAGCTTCCTCACATACTACTTAAAAGACCAAGTTTTCTTTGGAATTTGCTCACAGATCAGTGGAAGAGGTGGCATTTGCTTAGGAGGTTTGTGGCCCTCCCCAGGGAAATGTTATTTAAATTACTTCAGGAGATCCAAAACGGGTGTGAACTCAAGGAGAAAGCGCACAAAACGATGACAGTATTCAATGTTGGGTCAGCAAAAATATATGCTAGGTTTCAATGCTTTACTGCTGAAAGAATTAAGATTATAAAGGTTTTTTTCAGTCTCGATAAAAGATTGCCATCCGAGTAACTCTGTAGCGAGGTGCGAGTTGGTTTACATACTGATGTGGTATTAAGCCTATTTAACAAAATCCTTAATTTTCAGGAGCCATTCCCACAAGTTTTATGTTCTTTTCTGTCCTTGTAGCACTAGCCCAGCTCCCAGGTCTACACCACCAAGCACATGAGAAAATTGCCAGGAGTTATTGCAGAGCCCTACCTACAAACCAGAAGCTGGGCGAATCGGTTGGCCACAGACAATTGAGCTAATTGAGTGTGTTTCACTTATCCTGGCACTTAAGAGGCAGAGATGCCGAGTGTGCTGGTGAATAAAAGAACATCTGCCTGATAACATCCAATTCATGTGCGAGCTACAAGTTTTAGAGAGCAATTACACAGCATTTTTGTTTCAAATCCAAATCAGATGTTTAAACCATTCTGTGATTGCACAATTATCTTGTTTTATGAAGCAACCCAAACATCATTTAACAAGATTTGAGTACCACTGGGTATTTTCAATTTGTTAACAAAAATACAGAAACCGAGCCCCAAAACGTGACAGGGAGAAGCAATGGGAAAAAGCATTTAACGAGGCAGTGGTGAGAACAACCTTGTTGGGCCAATACAACTCCCCTCCTTGACAGCAATAGAGGCACTCTCAGCTCTCCTACTTCATTTATGAGGGATAATTGTTTAGCATCTTCGTCAGTGACCCGGACAGTGGCATCGAGTGCACCCTCAGCAAGTTTGCTGATGACACCAAGCTGTGTGGGGCAGCCGATACGCTGGAGGGTAGGGACCTCGACAGGCTGGAGAGGTGGGTCAAGGCCAACCTCATGAAGTTTAACAAGGTCCTCCATCTCGGTCAGGGCAATCCCAAGCACTGATATAGGCTGGGCAGTGACAGGCTTGAGAGCAGCCCTGAAGAAAAGGACTTGGGGGTACTGGTGGACAAGAAGCTCAACATAAGCCATCAGTAGCACTTGAAGCCCAGAAAGCAAATCATGTCCTGGGCTGCAGCAAGAGGTGCATGGCCAGCAGGGCGAGGGAGGGGATTCTCCCCCTCTGCTCCACTCTCGTGAGACCCCACCTGGAGTGCTGCGTCCAGTTCTGGAGCCCACAGCACAAGAAAGATCTGGACATGCTGGAGCATGTCCAGAGAAGGGCCACAAGGATGATCAGAGGGCTGGAGCACCTCTCCTGTGAAGACAGACTGAGAGAGTTGGGGCTGTTCAGTCTGCAGAAAAGAAGACTCCGAGGAGACCTTATTGTGGCCTTCCAGTGTCTCAAGCGGGCTACACGAAAGCTGGTGAGGGGCTTTGGAGCATGTCGGATAGTGATGGGAATGGATTAAAGCTAGAGATGGATCGGTTCAGATGGGACGTTAGGAAGAAGTTCTTCCCCACGAGGGTGGTGAGACCCTGGCACAGGTTGCCCAGAGAGGGGGGTGGCAGCCCCATCCCTGGAAGTGTTTAAGGCCAGGCTGGATGGGGCTCTGGGCAACCTGATCCAGTGGGAGATGTCCCTGCCCACGGCAGAGGGGTTGGAACTGGATGATTTTTAGAGTCCCTTCCAACCCTGACAAGTCTATGATTCCATGATAATTAAACCTGCAGTAGCTGCTGATGAAGAAGAGGCACAAAGGGAAGCCAAAGCAGCTCATTCCTGACAGCTTTTCCATAACTCTCACCTGTCAAGGCAACAGCAAGGGGCAGAAGAGCCCGTTCCCCACTGTGCAACACAAACCCACGAGAAGCTGCTGCGGGGAAATCTCCTTCATCTTTGGAGCAGTCTGGGCCTGTCGTCTGCAAATCTGGCCAAGCCATGCAGTGAATTCTCCCAGCAAGTCAGAAATTGAGAGTGACAAAAATACCAGCCCTCTGTTTTGGTACTGAAGAGACTTTTTTTCAGGACCTGTTACAACAATGAGCTGAGGAGAGAGAAAACAATCTAAGCAGGACTAGGTCCCTGATTTACTTGAACTGCAGTACAGCCCAGAGTTTTCTTATTCAGACTTTATCCAAAAAACAAAACTGGGAAGGAGAATAAGCCAAATGCTGCCTTGGAGAGGGATAGAGGCTAAGTAGACATAAACATAATTCTGTTGCTCAGGAATTAATTATCACCAAAACATATTTCTGCCATGTTCAAATTGTAATATTCAGCTTCCAAATCCACAAAACTCATTCCAAGAGTATTCAGTACAAATTACACCCTTAAAACAAAGCTTTGATGTATCACATCTCATTTATATAACCTTCTGCTCCAGTCTAAAGTTAATTTACTGTTTCTAACAGGAGATTTCCAACGTTACTGTACTGAATTAAACAATAAAACTGAGAAGTCGAGGCCAACTCAACTCCTAAAGCAGGGCTGCTGAGCAGGGCACAACGAGCAGGAATCTCAACACTCAGTTGTGCCTCCCAGTTTTCACTCAGGGAGCACAAACAATCCCAGGCAGAAGGGACCAGTCATGACCTTCACTTGCAGAATGACAGGGGCTCCAGATGTTCACCTTTTCAGGTGAACCTCATCGTGGCCCTCTAGTCTTCAGCAGAAATATTTTAAGACCAGGCTTTTTCTTAAAAACCCATGAAATACATCTTTGCTGCTATATAACTTGCAGGCTCGGCAACCAAGAGCAAGTCTTCCATCCCTGCTAGGACCCATCTTTTGTTCTCATGACTCCCAAGAGCTGGCAAACCAGAACCCTGAAAAGCTCCACCAAACCAGCTGCACTTGCAGCAAAAGAGCAGGAGAAGCTGGGAGCAGCAGCTAGCCGGCCAGACCGAACTGCTGCAAAAACTTGAGCAGAGTGGAAGGATCACCATTAATTTTAGCTACCGTCTGCTTTATTACATGACAGCACGTGGTGGGAGACAAGTAGGACTGCTGCCTGGAAAATGCGGCAGAAGTTGAGGACTGCAGACATAAGGCATTTGGAGAACAACGACAACCTCAAACCTCAGAGATAATTGTAACTGAAAATAGTTGCTTGTTAAAAATAATTTGTCTGCCACTAACACTCCTAGTGAAGAACCATTACTCTGTTCAGTTTTACGGGGCACAAAAACAAACAAAGAAATCTTTAAAGGAAGCAAAATAACTTAACCATTCTTCCCCATTTAGGAGATTTGAGGTCTGAGGAACACAGAAGACAGTAACAGCAAAATATGTGCTGCATTTCCTTTTGTTTCACCACCAAATACATTCATGAGCAGAGCACTCAGACCTAATCTTTCGGCAAGGACCTAAGAGACGTACACTGTAGGAAATAATCCTGCATTAGCACAAGGACAGACCAAAGGACTGAAAGGTCATCCAGAGCTCTAAGTTCTTACACTCTGATTTTCTGGACTTTCAGTAGAGGCTGCATGAGTATACACAATTTGCAAACTAATTTCCTTCTGAGTCATCTTTTATTTACCTTTTCTCTCCTCACTGACTTACGGAACTAGCTGTGTGACTAAACAATTTTGGAAAGCCTTGCAGTCAACAGGATTAAACTGTGTGTATTGGGTGAACTACAGACAGAATTCATTTGTCAGATCCCCGGTGCCCTGACTTTAATCAGGGGTAATAAAGCCAGCAGCACTGCTAATCCAATCAGCAAGTCCAATGAAAAAATAAATTTGTAAATGCAGTTCAAAAACCGCCCTTTGACTCTGCAAAGCAAAAGCACCATGAAAATCTCCCCCTTTTTTCTCTCTCACTCCAAAGGTCCCTAATGAACACAAAAAAGGAGGAGGCAGAGGCGTCATATATGAAAGACAAATACGAAACACAACTTCAATTCTTCATGTATGGGACGTGCCGAGCAAAGACAACGCGGTTTCGGTCTTGCAAGCTTACATCGCAAAACGGTGTGTTGCAAAGTTACAGCCCTTCAAACCAGGCAGGTGGCCTTTCCAAGAAATTTATCCTAATAAATGGTTTATCTCAAGATGATATTTTTCTACTCTTTTCTGGAAAAATAATTAATTTCAAAACCTAAGATATTTCTTTTCCCAGAAAATTGTTTTCATGACCTTCTGTATTCCATAGGCAGAGAGGCAAAGAACAGCTCAGACCACTGGAAAGCAGAGAAGAGGAGCAAGGACGGAGCGGGCCACGATGATTAATGGACACTTGGTGACTCTGCTGGCACGTCCTGATGCCAAGAGCTCCTCCAGCTCCCCCTCAGGGGACACACGTGGCAGCGCTGCTTCAAAGCCAAGCGAAAACTAAGGAGCGTGTACATTACAGCTCTAGCTCCCCTAGACTGTTCCAGGGGTTGTCACTATTTTCAGAAGAGCTATGCTAAGTATTTCAGCAATACATTTTCTCCAGTCACCTATTAGATGCAAATCAGCTGGTTGAGGACTAAAACATGGAGGGGGGCAGTCACAAATTTTATCTGAAATTTTATTTGAAACTGGGTTTTGCACACGCAAACGAACGCTGAGAAATTTCTTGTGTTCTCAACGCAAGACATTATCTTCATACGCCTATCTTAATTAGGACAACGACTAACCTAAGAAACATTTTATGCCATGGTTTTATTGCCAGGCTTCTGCAGAAAGTAGTGAATGAACACGATGGACCTCACCTACCTTAGCCCACGTACTGCTCAGCCTGAGCTGCCTACACCTGACTATTACCTTTTGAAATCCCAACCATGAAACATTCTTTTCCAAAGCCACAGGAAAGAAAACCTGGTTAATGCCAATCTTTTTCAAAGGGGGTACTTCCCTTGAAGCTGCTCCTGTTTGCTACAGCAAACTTAAATTTCTTCCTCCAGCTGCTACTATTTCAACATAAAACAACCCCTCAGAAGTAAAAATATAAAGAAGTCTGGCCAAATTTGAGACACTTGAAAATACCTGTAGGGACATTTGTCACTGTATCATTTACTTCCCCCACCAGGCACCATATCCCCAAGCTTTTCAAAAAAATGAAATGGATGCATTTCTTTCAGCCTCACCTTTCACTCGCTGTTTGTGAGGGTTTCCCTCAGCATGGCTCCACAGATACGTGACCTGCTTTTGTCTCTCCATATCAATTTTTAAAGTGATAGACTCCAACAGTGTGGCCAAGAATGGAGGATTCTATAAAAAAAAATTGTTATTTAAGCCTTACTACAATCTCTTCAAAAAGCACAGGTATCAGCAGGAATTTTACGAATACCTGTCAAAAGCAACGTGGGTTAAGAGCAAATCCACACCTCACCACAACATTAGACACTCCGAGACCATCCCAAGAACCACCTTCCAGATGAGGTTTTCAAGAGGTGCAGTAACTGTTCAAAATCACTAATGGGTGCAAAGAAATGGCAAGATGAGTTTGCATTAATTATAAGGCGGTAACTGTAAGGCCTTCTTGAGGTTTTTTTTTTATTATTATTATTATTATTAGAAGCTACATTCTCACCCGTATCATTACTTTAGCTGGATAGGTTGTTCTAGACAACTAAGCAGCTGCTGTAAAATAACCACTGCTAACACTTTAATTATAGCAATATCATCAACTTGTGCTCTCTCAATCTGTTGCTCCACCTGTTATTGTTAAGTTTATATTTATCTTATAAGAGCATCTGGGAAAGAAACACTCTTCCCGTTATTTATCTTCCTGTGATGTAGCTGTACGTTGCTCAGCAAAAGAGGGGCTCAAGCATGACCAGGATCTTTACCAAAAGAGCAAAATTTTTTACGTTTTCTCAGTTTTCTCTGTTGCTACTGGCATGTGATATAACGACCGAGGAGCTGCAGCCTGGAGGTTAATGCAGTTTTCTAGTGTGAGAAACAAAGAAGTTCATAAACACTTCATAAAGCCCACAGGCACTGATGAAAAGCAGAATATACATCAATTATAAAATGTTATTCAGGATGCCTACCTCTTAGCAGGTAGGCACTGCCTAGTCGAAGAGAGAATTTGTGTACTGATGTTGGTTTAATGAAGAAACTTTTGCTGGCTATTGAAAGAAAAATCACTGTCTCTTCGGTCTCTCACGATCATAACCTCTTGATCACCAAAGTGGATGTTCTTTTGGTCCTCTGAGTCCCAGCAGGAAGCCAACACATAAGCTACAGGTTGACTGAAAACCTGAAATACAGGCTTTGGATCATCTCCTGAACAAAGGCATACAGTTCTAGGAATGGTGACAGACTGTCTAAAGCCGAGAAGAAAAGTTGTGTCACACACAACAACGCAAATACACGTTTCGAAGCCTCCTCTGTGAGCCATCACCTAAAACCTGGGAACGTCAAGAAAAGTTTCCGAAATTCTCTCTAGACAACAAAACTACTTCGGATTTTCCCCAGACAACGAAATGACTGCAATTAATCTTTACACTGACAGTCTGTTTCAGAGCATATTTGTAAACGGCCTAGGGAGCAATAATTAAGCACTTATCTTGATGAACAGCAGCACTTTTCCGAAACCAGTCATTAGAATTAAGGACAGAGTTACCTGCCTCATTGTTTAACAAGATCTGTTAGAATAAAAACATGAAATAGTAACCCTGGAGGAAAAATCATTCTCCATAAAATATTAGATGGTTACATTTGGTTTCCCCAAAGAGTTTTCTTTGCTGGCTCCAAATTTCTTCAGGAAGAAGACATCTTGCTACTACACTTGCTCTTTTTAAAAAAGAATAAAGAAAAAAAATGCTTATGATTTAGCTTAAAAGAAGACATCTCAAGGAAGTGGTTGACCTCTATGCCCTTCTTGGGTATAAAAATTCTGAAGAGATACATATGGGTCATAATTTCTTGGAATTCTCAAAACAATATTACCTGAAGTACAAAGATGTCACACAGTCACAACAAAGGTGTGTAATCATGAAACATTTTTTCTTAAGAGTGTTTCTCCAACATCTATTTACTCAAAATCGTATTCATTCATAATAAAGTCATTAACACACAAGTTCTCCAAGACCTTTCATGCTATCAAGCTTCAAGAACAACAACCAAAAAATCTAGGATGCGTCAATTTAAAGAAAAATGTTTTCTGGTATAGGCAAAGAAACGTTTTAGTCTCTTGATAACTAAATGCTTTATCAATCTGCCATAGAACACATTAAAGTATTTGAAGATATAGCTCATCATTCTTAAGCTTCATGACAAATTCTATTTATTTTTTTGTATGACCTTGGTTAGGTTGACAGGAAGACTCCACTGACTTGCACTCATGATTTACCAGAATCATCCTACAGGGCACATCAAAGTGAATGCAAAAGAAACATTATTATAATTATTGTTTTTAAGTCTCACTTCCCTTTCTGCAACAGAGTCACTCCAGCGACATCCAAAGTCTCTTTTCAAAAACAAAGATAAATTAATCCAGCAAAAGGAAAATAATCAGCCAAGGGGTTGACCTTCTCTCTAAAGGGGAATAGACCAGGCTCCAAATGGCCAAAGCAGGCAAAGGAAAGACTTGGGAGTATTTGAATCCAGCTGAAGACAAGAGGAGTAAAGCCAGCCTGAGCTGGATACACGCTTCAGATTTGTTTCTATTTACAGTGTTATTAACTCAGAGGGAGAAGGCCAAGGGGAAGGAACTGTATTTTAGCTTCCGACAGGTTTGATCTTTAAGATCCTGTTTAAGCCACTCTTCGCTTTACTCAATCCAAAGCGTTTTGTCTAAACACTTGAATATTTACCACTGCCATAGCACCAGTTAAACTATTTTTTCCTGCAACTGACTTAACTTGGGAAGACTCTAGGCAACACTTTACAACCCAGAAGTCTTATTTTCAAAGTTGCCAAGCTCACATACCCCTAATGACTTCCCAAATGATTTAGGTATCCAGCAGTTCTGAGAAACCAAGCTACCGTAGCTACCTGTTCTTCAGGAAGATGAGCAAATTACCATCAAAACAGACACTCTTTGACACCAAGGGTTAAACCCCTCATGAATCAGCACATAGGAGTTACAAAAATAGCTTAAGGTGAGGAAATTTAGCCTAATTATTACCATTTCCACTAAGTCATTGTATGTCCACAAGCACCGAACAACAGTTTCTCTCACTGATTATATAAACTCTGGGATCAAACTGCTTAGAGATTAGGTGGTAGTAGGATGCCTTAAAAAAAAAAAAAAAAAAAAGAGTAAAAAAATTATTGTATTGATGCTTACAACTCAGCCCTAAAAAAGAAAGAAACAGATAAAAACAATTTGGCTGTCAGCCCTCCAAGTTCCAGTGGCTCTGCGGCAGTTTGTATTAACTGAGGAGGTGCAACAGATGAAACTACATTCTGTACTCTCCTCATACCAGCGTTTTTAATGGGAAAAGTAGGACATCCTCAAAGCTCTAACCTTGTGTAAGTATGAAACGTTAACGGGCAAAAATCAGGCCACATAACGAGAGACTGAATGAAGGGATAAAGAAACCTTCCTGGCCAAAGTAGTTATCTGCTCCAGAAGCAGAAAACAGTCAAAGATAACACGATTTGCCCCCAGAAGATAAAGTTTCTGTTGTCTGTTCAATGAGAAGGCTTCTGCTTGTTCAGCACAGTACTTTTTCTTGTCTTTGTTTCCCTCAGACCTCGGTGATCTTCGCTGCATTCAGTTTCTCGGCTCTATCTCTCATCGTGCTGTTACAAAAGCAACTATTCAGGGCTCGGTGATGCCAAAACTCCTTATCTTGAATTTTAAGAACAGATTACGCTAGCCTCACTCACAGTGAACTGTATTTTATACCAAGTGTATGCACCACCAAAGTCCCTGAGAATACCAGTGCTACAGAGCACGGCACAACAGGAGCCGAGGTATCACAAATGATCAAAATGTTTTCTTGGCACTTCACGCTGGCTGGTAAATACACTAAGGCAATACACAATTCCATTGATACTGGAAGTCTCTGCCATGTATTACCTAAGAAAAGTTGCCTACAAAACCCCATACCTGCACCAGAACAACAGGACAAGCTGCATTTGTAGAAATCTGTTTGTATTAACTATTGTTACAGCATTTCTCTGACAGATTGAAAGCCCTTTCAATATTCTGACCAAAGCCAAAGGGGACGGTAGATATTTCTTGCTTTGGAACAGATTCAGATGCCAAACCACAGGGGTTGCTTCGACTCCAGAGAACCAAGTCTTCTAAGCTTCCCTCTCCTGGCAAGAATTACAAAAAGTAAATCAACTTCTATAGAAGAAAAAGGAAACAGTGTCATTTCCAAGAAAACAAAATTGCAGGACCTC
Organism: Trogon surrucura; assembly: GCA_020746105.1. Lineage (NCBI taxonomy): Eukaryota > Metazoa > Chordata > Aves > Trogoniformes > Trogonidae > Trogon > Trogon surrucura. Next base: position 4,357,735 of record CM036625.1, on the reverse strand, counting down.
ATCTGTCAGATGTCAGCAGACGGCAGAGGAGCAGAGCAAGCGTCGGGGAGCGCACAGAGACACACAAACCTTTCTGTCTCACAGATGGGGCTGACTCGGAGGTTGCCAGCCCCAACAAGGTCGAGCTGGCAGCAGTCCCTGTGATGGCTGCACCGCAGTCCAGTCAACTCGACCACGAACCAGCTGCCAAGCAAAACTCACACGCTGACCTACCCACGGTGCCCATCAGTTGTCTGCAGGTGGAAAACGAGATCGCTGAAGTTTAGCGACCAAGTTAACTTGTTCATGCTTTATTCAAGCCCGTCTCCAAACTGTTTCTCCATCGCTCTTCCTTGAATCAAAGGCTACAGTCGCTTATTATACTTACGATGAATTTCTACAGACTCCAGAGCTGCACTGCACCTTGCCTGCCCCTTAAATCCCATCAGTTCCCCCCACAGGTGCTCCTCTGAATGCCAACAGCAACTGGGGCACTCCCCAGCCCCATAAGAGCAAACAAAGCAAAGGCTTTAGCTAAACAGACCGAGCAAAAATTGACCCAGCCTTCCCAGCAACCTGCAAGAGTGGCAGAGAAAAGCTCCACAGGCTACCTTTTAAGTAAAACTAGATATGAAGGTACAAACTCTGTCATATCTTTCCCCCTCCATTTTTTTTTTCGGTTCCAAATCCCAAAATTAAGTAAAATTAGTGCATGGACATGACCCCAGAGTTTCCCCCCACTCCACCACCACTGAATCTCATGGCGATGGCATTGAACGTGCTTAGCTCCAGCACAGATCTTTATTAAATCCTTATCAAGTAGGTTAACATCAGAAGTCCTCAAAATTCATTTGAAAAAGTTATTTTATTCAAACATCATGCTGGGATTAACTTCATTATTTATGCTTTTCAGCATATCCTAAATAGAGCTGTATGTAACTTCACAATCACAAATTTTCTATTGCTCCAGAAGCACCATTTGTTTAATAACACATCTCCTGGCTTTACAGGAAGAAAAAAAAAACGACAACAAAACACATTTATTTGAACCACCACATTTTATTTCTGTGTATGAAAGTAGCAGCGCTCAGAGCTAAGTAACATTAAAGACCAAAGGGAAGTACAACAAGACACAATCTGACTTTATCTTAATCAGCCTGTCTAAAACCAGCACAAATAGTAGTAGCATCTAGAGGTCTCCGCTGTAACAGCCTGTACAAAAAGCAAAATGCGTTACAAAAGCAAGCAAGGTGCCGACACGGCAGAGCAAATTGTCATTTCCAGCACCTCCTAGGAGCTTTAAGGTAGCTCAGCTGTGAGGTGCAGCCTGGCTAAATTAGCTAGAAAATAGCAACAGGTAGTCTGGGGGAAAATCCAAGCTAACGTGGCTGAGAGCACATAGCGGGGGGAAGCTGTCCCCACTCTCAGTTACTTCAAACAAACCAGAAAAATCGTAGGAGGTAGAAAGCAACAATACAGCAAAGCAAAAAGAACCCTCCAACACAGAGCACAGAAAACAATCTTACAGCAACGCTAACCCTGAGCCAGGTTCTCTGACTCCCCTTCCCCGCCCTGTATCTCACTCTCATAACATACGATGAAATTCTGCAAGAGTTATAAGAATTATGATAAATTAACGTACTTCCGCACTTTACAGAAGGGGCTTTGTGCTGTCGGTCAGCAAAAAAAGACCATGACACTCTTCACCGCTACAGATTACCATTGAATTAATTCCACAGATGTTGCTTTCAGATGAACAAGCGCTTTCTAAAATGCCCACTCTTTCTTTTTCCCAAACACGAGAGGTTTTGGCTTGCAGGATTAGCAACCATTCTTCCAGCTGCTCGGATATACCAGCCAGTAAACCCCTCCTGGACCTGCCCCTCTCCACCTCCTCCTCCACTGTGCGTGGGACCTTTCCAGTGGACACAACCTCCTTCTGGAGGGTCTGCCCACAAGACAGAAGGCGATTCTGTTTCCACTGCAAATATTATCCATTACTTGTCACCAAAGGCCAACAATATGTGGTACTGTGTAAATACAAAGATACTTTCTTGAACGGAGAATGTAGACTCACTGGCTCTTCATGGATAGGAAAGATAAATAGATTTACAGGATATAGATGCTACCCTAAAGTAACCAAGCATTAATATAGAGAAATAAGGACAAAACAATACCAAGAGATGGCCTATACAGTTTTTACCTATCATAAATAAGAAATGAAGCCCTTTGATATGTAAAGCATGCAAGAAACACTCTTGAAAACTTGAATTCGTGCAGAATGGATTTTGTTTAGAGTCCCTTTCAACTCCTACCGCCTTCTTACAAGCCTCAGGTCTTCATTTTTAAACAGTGAACTGCTTGTATTCTGTCACGCATTCAGAGTAGTAAAAGCCAGATGTGAACTGCAGAGTCTCCTGAAAAAGCATCATTGCAAAGAGGTGATGGAAGCTTAGAGGTCTTACGACCAAGCAGGGAGGTCTGAGATTTCCGTAATTCTTCTGGTGCAAGAATATGTTTTCAGAGAATAAAGCTGTCTAACGTGAAACAGCCTTTGAGCTTTCAAACCAGCACAGTGCTGAGCGCGCCGCTGTTTGTAACACAGTGGCAAGAAATAAAAGATAACCAGCGTTAAGTTTACTTGTAACTTAAATAACTGCAGCTCCTAGTCAAGTCAGTCCAACGCTCCCAATACTAGCTCCAAACATACATGGCTTTAACCCGATTACAGCTAATACCATTCTGAAAACAACCTCAATTTACAGTAATTGCCTTATTAGAAGCCTCAAGTGGGAACAAAAAAAAAAAGTCTCTGCTTGGAGGGATTCCACCAGGGACAGCATGATTGAGACACGGTGGTGGTCCAGCAACCTAGAAGGCAGCTTTCCTACTCCTGCCCTCGGGCAAATGGAAGGATCCAGAGCTGATGTTTCCCACAGTTTCATTTCTCTTTTCACAAGAATCACACTTTCAAAGAATATAAAATAAAATGAGTGGCGTCACGGCTTTAAATGTATTTGGGATTTGTACTGTGACCATTCTATGTATTGCTTATAAGGCACTTTTGCTGGCAATGAAAAGGCTGCACTCTTAAAGGTCCTTGTGAGAACTTTCCTGGCCCAAATGCTTAAAAGCTCAAGGAACACTCAGAACAAAAACCTTACACAATCAAAATTAACATTGTACATTCAGTATCAGGCTAGATAAATCTGCAAACTTCATGCCTTGCAACAGGCAAGTTATTTCAGTAAAATAACACGCACCTGTCCTAGAAGACATATGGAAACCAGTTGCACCTCTGTTTCTCCTAAACATTCATTTTATTTTAAATAGAGCCACATCTCCCACTTTCCCTCTGGAGCATAAAGAAGACATGGCACTAGAGAGAAATGGGGAAGACTTAGCAATTCAAGCTTACCTCTTCTTTTAGAACTGATATACATGAATTTAATCCAGAAAACCTGTACCATTAATACGCGATTACAGGCATTCCCTTGAGCTTTCGAGTTTGGAGAATGGTATGAGTAATCATATCAAAACTCTAAGTGCCAGACAGGGAAAATGGGAGTTGCAAGGTCTATGATTAAACATCGAGATAAGATGAGAAAAAGGTTTCATTTTCACTTATGTAAGTTCATTTTCCTTTAAAAAAAAGTGTTAAATTTCCCAAGCCTTCTCAGCACCACTGTTTGACTCCTCGTGCGTTACTTCTGCTACCCATGATTAAAAGAGATGAAGTCCAATTTTGTTCTTTGTGACAAACAAGAGACAGTGATGAATGAAATATTTCCATCTGGTAAACAAACTGTCACAAAAATATCAGAACCGCTGTCGGCACTAACGGCAGCAGCAAGGCAGAGATTTCTATTCAACCTTTAGCTTTGCTGTAGCTATCTCAAGTACTTAACATTTTCTTTCACTTGGTAGCAGGCTGCTTGAAAGGGAAAATAATTCAGTAAAATTCACAGTAAAAGAACAAAACTGTATCCTATTATAGCAAATAATATTTTTTTTTTCATTAAAATGACTGCCTCCTAAGTTTCATATACAAAAACTATCCTGAAAGTACTACTCTCAGGAGTGACAGAGAGGGGGGAAAAAAAAAAAAAAACAAAAAAGGAACTTATTTACCAATTCAAATTGAAAGGAGATAGGACATACAAATTTTAAAATGAAAACACTTGCTTTTTTAGGGAGGACATCATCTAGATAATCTTTCTTTAAAAAAAAAGGAACAAACCCAAACAGTTTACTGGCGGATGTGGATCAGACACTGCATCCTTATCGCTGGTTGTTACTTACAGCTTGCACAAGCAAAGTACATTAATAAACATCCCCTTTGTTTACTGTATGTTACATCCTCCAGTTTGCAAGTGTTTGCATAATACTGCAATAGCTGGATTGAAAACACTGCACAGGGAAAAGATCCCTGACCCAAAAGACCAGACGAATTCCTCCTCTGAGACTTCCCGCACAACACAGAATAATTCTGAAGCACCTGATAAAACAGAGACATCTCGGGCTATGCAGAATGAGGGAACGCTGCTGACAAAGACAAATTTCCTACAGATAGCACATGAAAGGGAAAGCTACTTTTGCAGGGTTGATGATCAGAGGGCAGAATAACAAAGCACTGAGCTACTTTTTTTCACCCAAGCCAGAATTAAACTCAGCTGAGAAAAGGCACGTTCGTCTCTGAATAAAGGAAGTGTTAGACATGCAACCGAAGCTTGCAATTAGCTGCCGGTAGCATCTAGTTGTGGTGTAGTCATTGCACTAAACAACTGAGAGCGTTGCTTCAAACAAAAGTTCCTTATAGAGGAAAAAAAAAATTCTGGAAAAAAAAAAAAGAAAAAAAAAACACCCCACCAGGGTATGTGCATTTTCCAGTGCCAAGCAACAGCAATTAAAAGCTATTATAAACAGAATTTGCTTTCCTATTATAATCACATTCATTCAAATCTGTAAGCTTGCCATATGAGAGGAGGGTCGGGCAAGAGACAAACGTGCAGAGAGCTGGCACAGGTCAATTCAATTTATCTGAAATTCTCAGTGGACTTCCAAAATAGAGAAGCCTTATGGAGGGGGCACGTGTCAGCCACATAGGTTTGAAGCTAAGTATATCTGAGCTTTAGAAAAGAAGGCATAGGAAATTAAATGATGAAGTGCCAAAGATTAACAGTCGTGATCATTGTCAGGCGTTTGATTGATTTTTCTCAAACTGACAAGGTGGGGAAAATGAAGAAAAAATTGCTAGCAACTAAAAAATAAAATATTAAAAAGAGAAATAAAATGCGAGAACAGACTCTGCTACAGATAACAAAAGGGAGCAAACATCTGACAGTGAACAAAACTCTAGATTAAGACCCATCCAAGTCCCCAGGGTAGTTTTTCCATTTAAATGAATTGCTTGAGATCCGGGTTATCACTACCTTCGTCTCTATTTTTCTAATTCTCAACTGGTTTTGCTCAAAACAGGAGACAGTTTACTGCTTGCTCTTAGATTTAAAATTCTAAACCTGCTTTTCCACAGAAACTGGAATTCCGGTTATTCCAGTGCAATTATTTCACTGGACTCTTAGGTATGTACTTTTGAATGGATTAGCTAATTAAAAAATTGTTTTGATGTTTTAATGAGGCAGTCTCTGGCTCCTTTAAGAAGTAATTGCAGTGGGGAAGAACAGAGTTGCCATGTTTTCTGTCTGGGTGTTATCTGGAGTTAAGTGAAGTTACCCCTACACCTCCTCTCACCTAGTGGGTACCACATCCCCACCCTGTCAGACCTCACCTGGGTCCTCCCTGCCAGCTTCAGTACCAGAGCATTCATCTGAAGAGTTTCACTTCTTTCCGACACCAAGCACATATTTTCTTGCCTTACCTTACATGCAAGGTCCCCAATAGCTTTGTGCCATCAATCAAGATGTCAGACTTCACTACCCATAGGATAAAAATAAAAGCAAACGTCTCCCTTGGCATATTGTCCCTCGTCTTGGGGGACCAGGCAGGGACACATCTCGCCCTGAATAAAACCACATCATTGCTCACCTTCAGAAATCCCTCTAACTACTTGGTTACTAAGAAGCTCAACAATTAGGTTATGAACAGGACAAAATCACAACCTAAGATACCAAATAATTTAGATTATCATTGGTTCTCTTACCTCCCTGTCTGTTGGTGTTTATTACCCTTCACATTTAAGGTGTATTTCTTAGGCAGGGATAAGTAAAACTCCTTTGCATTTCCACCACTCTGAGGATAACTAAACTCCGGAGTAATAATGTCAAATATGTCCAAACCCATAAAATACTCCTTATAGAGAAACAAATTACCATGTTACATCTGTAATTTCAATCCAGGTAGATGAACTCTGTATTTTCATCACAGTTTTTCCTCTGATCACCAGGAAAATGCTTCTCTTCCTCCTCCTTCTGGCTTCCACCCAACCTTTCTGTTTCAGCACTACTGCGTGTTGATATATTAATTGTTGCCTTTCCCAGTGAACTATCTCGACCCTCTCCAACACCACGCTCTGAGGGACAGTGTGCTTGCCTACGCTAACCTGGTTTTATTACACTTACCAATATTTCCTGGTTTTCTAATGTTACTGACTATGGAGTACACAGAGTGTGCTGGACAGACAGTGTGTGTTAATCCTACTGCCAGAAAGAGTACGAATTTCTCATTGGAAGCATCTGGTATTACTATTTGCAAGAATATGAGTAAAAAATACATACTAATTTGATTTCCCAGAACCTGTTTGCCCAATAAAAACCATCTGCTTCCATTCATCGACTCCTATACACCCCGACCCAAAGTTCATGAATCCAGCAGCAATCACTCGTGCTTTGTCTGCAAATGGTCCTTGCACTAATCCAAAGCAGAAGATGAAGAAATAAAAAAAATGTTAAAACGAGCTTTAACAATCTATAAAATTCTTCCATTATACAGTTTATGGCAAACTATTATCACCACGCTTTGGATTCCCACAATGAGTTACTTTCTTAACAGCCTCCTGAGGGCATCATAGAACAGAGTCATTGGTTGAAAACGACGGAGCACACAAGAGTCAGCTCCAAATCAGCATTTTATATTCAACAGCAACCGAGACGCAAGTGGATTGACTTGAGCTTCGCATCCCAAGATGATTTCACTAAAGAGCCTGAGTGAATGGAAGAGAAGAATTAGCAGAGTTCCTCTCAACTTCAACTCGCATATTTTCGTCCTCTGAAAAAAAACACATTTCAGGTATTTAAGGAACAACAGATACAGTTGGTGCAGAGCAACAGATTTGCACAAAGAGGAGGAGCTGTAAAAATCCTGTGTTCTGGACAACGCATCATTAGTCATCCCAGAGAGCAGTAACAGAAATAAGGGCTACATGAATCATCCAAGCTGCTCTCTAGGAACACACCGGAACCGTTCTACATGAGCCATAATAACGACATTTGTTATTCCATGGTGGACTTTCAGATTAACCATTTCAGTTGGGGTTTTCGGTGATGCTGTGCTCAGTGCCTTTCAACACAACAGCCCTTACAGGAGGTAAATCTTTTCACCAGCTCCCTAACAAGAAAGCTGCAGAACCTCTTTAAGGAAGTACATCGATCAAATCTCTGTCATAATTACAGACTCTTCAGGACTTTCCATTTTCGCCAAGGAAATTTTGCCATTATTGGGGAAGACTTTGTATCTGCAGTGAAATCTGCTCTCTCTAAAGATTTAATTGGAATTTCAACTGAAAGTCAGGTTACTGTGAATACTGGCCAATATTTATTACGGCTTTAAAGCTTGTTCTTTTGTAAATAAAAACCAGTGACCAGATGTGGCATTATCAATTCAAAGCACAAATAGGAAGATGCTACAATGTGCATAAATTCTTTGACTATTTACCTTAATGATATTTTTCCTAAAGTTTTGAAGAACTTACAGATGCAACATAACAAAGCTGACGTGTAGAAAAAGGTACAACCTTTGAAAAACTGCAAGAAGGTAAAGCAAGTTTTAGAGTTTTTAAAAATCTTCCCATTTTTCTAAAAAACTTTCCATTAGTAGCCTTTCTTATTTTGGTTAGCTATGTAACAGTTGTCAAGCATCTCATTATGAGACAAGCTCGGTTTTATTTCAAAAACTGAGGGACAGACAAATTAACTGACAACACCAAGAATAAATTGGTAGTAAGAAACAGGACCAGAAGCTGCTTTTTATAATCCTATGAAATACATCTCAAAAAAGCATCATTAATGATTTCTTAGAACAAAGTTTCAGGAGTTGCTTCTAAGAGGTGAGCGATACAAAAACCAAAAATAAAAATAAGCGGGTGTAAAACCTGAAGTATCTTCAGCTATTTCCCAATCTCCAGATACAAGGGAAGATATAAATAACACAGAAAAACATGACAGTTCAATAGACAAATTTTTTCACATTTTAAAGGAGTTAATTTACAGAATGTTAGAAGTAATTACTTTAGCAAGCCACTCACTAGACAACTTTTAGGGGTATCCATGTTGGTGTTTTTTTAATAAAATGGATCAGTTCAATTCTGCTTAAAAATATAATTTCTTTTACTCAGGGAGTAAACTGCAAACACGATGCTGTCTGAAATCTGGTAGGAACCTCCATTCCGCTGCAAGAAACACTTAGAGGGTGAAGCTACGTTTCGATTTCATTACTGATTTCTCCTCAAGCTGTTATAGAAAGGCAATTGCAGCAAGGCAACGTCGAGAGACACGAGTCTTTCACGGACACTTTCGTCGGAACCGGTTGCTGAGGTTACCTGACAATGGAGCAACTCGTGCCCCCAATTCCCTCTTTACAGAGGCATTACAAACCCAAGGCTTTACAATAGAGCAAGGCTCGATAAAGCAGCTACTGGGTTTTGTTTACCCCGCATGCATTTAGAAAACATTGCTATCTGGTTTCTTCAAACACCTGTTGGCCATTGTCAGTAGAATCGGTTCTTCAAAGACAAAAAAAAGAGCTTTAGCTGGGGAAGCAGAACGCTATAGTTATAATATATGCTTTGTTCAACTCTACCAGTCACTTAAGAATTTAAAGCATATGCTAAATTCTTTTTTTTTTTAATTACTAAAGAACTGCTCAGTGAGATAACTAGGGTGAGATCTTGAAGACTTACGTACACTCTAATACCTTTAGTCAGGCATAGAAAACCTTTGGCTTTCAGTAAAGAATCCAGAGATGAACAAGTAACCAAAGTGTAACTTTTCAGATTCATCTAACGTGTTCCACTCACTGTCAGCATCAGAAACTATTGGGTTCTTTCTTAAATTCAAAAGGCACAAGAATTAGTGAGAAGCGCTGATCAACCAAAAGAAACAAAGTTTGTTAATATCCTTACAACATGCAAGCAAGAGCTTTTGAACATGAGGCAAGTGAGCAGGGATGCAAAGTCAAGCAGGAGAGAGGAGAAAAGGAAAAAACCAAGGAATGGATATCAGAAAGAAAGCTCAGTTTCACTACAGTCAATGAGAGTTTTTACATCAATTTTAAGTGAGCTATGACTTCACCCTCAGACAGTTACAAAGTACAACCAGCTAGTACATAATTTATTTTTTTATTTAACAAGAAAAGGTACAGCAAAATGAAAAAAATCTTGAATCTGGCAAATCCCAGAAGAGCAGTTGAATATAAGTGAGGAGACAAATGATGAAAAGTGTGTTAAAGCCATTTTTCAATAGGTTGGAACAAGACAAAAGTTTGGAATTTCACCCCACACCCCCAGTATTTTTCTTTTATTGTAAAACTGGAGCTAGAAAATCATGGTTTGGTTCGGGCAGGTGTCTCACTGGGTGAGTAAACCGTCTGAATGGATTTGATAAGCAACTCCTACAGTACGTGTTTGTAGCATACACGTGTTTGTCACACTTGCAGGAGACAATATTTAGATAAACAGCATCAACACAAAGCACTCCATTCAGAATTTAGTGTTTTTAAAGTTTCTTTTGCAATAAGGTCTCTACTATTATTCTTTGGGGAAAAAAAAAACCAAACCCAACAACCTAGTTGCAACTGTACTCTAGGGTGTTTAGGGTTTTTTTTATTATTTTGGCCTCTTAAGTTATGATTTCATGTGTTACATTTGTGTTTCACAGATGGGATTTCTGCCATCCTTTACCTAGAGCACTACAAAGTGTTTCTGCACCTTCTTGGCCTCCAGACTAGGTAAATATGGAGAGCAGGGCTATTTGGTCATGGCCATTTTGGATCCAACACCCTTTCAGGTACATTCCAAACCACTTCCCAGCTCAATACACATATAGCAGTACTGGTCCCAGTATAGAAAGTACTGAAAGAACACCATGTACCTACACTAGAGAACTGGTGTTACATACAACTTGTTTATCTGAAGTGCTCAACTCTGTGTTGACAGAAAGAGGTGACCACATTTTAAAGTGAACAAACGAACACGCTCAAGAGAAAATGTTCTTCATGTATTTGTTTTAAAAATGAAAATCAGTCTCTTCCCTTTGTACACTTTCTCTAAACACGCTTTTTGCTCAGCATTTGTCCAGTCCTTAATACAAAGCTCCTGGTACATGTCACGATTCTTAAGAACTCCAGTTCAACACTACGGGATAAAATTCTCTATTCAGAGCTCTAAAAGATTATTAAAAAGGGCTATTTTTCCACAGAAGTGCTATAACAAACACTCAATTTCAAATACGTGAGCTGTGTATTATTTCTGTGCATGTATCATTTAGATGATTAAATCAGTAATGGCACATATGTCTAGAACTGGCAGGCTTCACTTACGGAAGAAAGATAGTAAAAAAATTAAATGCCTTAGTTTCATTATTCTATTCAGAGGGTGTTCTTGCCTCTTCTCCCTGCCAAATAGTTTGAAATCTTGATTAATCTCATAAATCATTTCCTCTTGTAAACACCTGAACCATGGACTCGAAAGAAAATTCATCACAAGCTCTTCCCACTCATTGTGTCATTCTCCAATCCTCTAACGAAAAGATCTCAGGCTCCGAGAACAGCCTTTTACTTTCTTTAATGGTTATAGTTTAATAAAGCAGATATAATCCAGAAAGGCTTTAAGAGAAGATATCCACTGGATAAGATCCACATATATTTCAGTTTTATCCAGTAAGAAAAAAAATTGTTTTCCCTCTTACATGACAAAATTTATGACGAACCAGTCTTGCAAACTATTCCTCACTGGAATCTTACAGAGTCTTGACAGCATGCCCATAACGATTACGCTCTCAAGCACACAGACAACTGATGACTGAGTCCAGTGTGTCTTTCTGAACTTTATTTAAACTCATCACAGCTCTATAATTGCTCTGGAGAGCTCACGGAATTTCTCGTGTTTTACTTCCAGACATTTATCAATAGGTTTGAACCAGTAAGAAGGCTTTCACGGTTGGTTTTTTGGGTTTGTTTTTTTTTTTGCTGCTTTATGCTCCAGATGATCAGGGACTTGGGGAACGCGGGTCTGCCAGAGCACTAGGCAAAACGGCGCTGGACCTGTTCAACTAGCAAACTGAGTTAGTCAGAGGTATCATATCTACAGGAGATACCAAGGTATAAATTAACTGGATGCCTTTCCTTGTTCCACAATGTACAGGATGGGTACTTGACATGGCGTCTCCACAGCAGGAGAAAACCAGTTTCTGCCACAAAGCCTTTTGCAGACTGGTTTTCAAACCCTCCAGTTTCAATTACATCAAGTGACTTCAGACTGAGACCAGTAAAGCTGCTCCTGATTTACAGTGATGGAAATGGAGGGAAAATTTAGCAGGAGAGTTCACGGAAAGTTAAATTGGCTGAACTTACAGGCAGAGAGTCCTTCTCCATCAGACTCTTACAGAAAATACAGATTTAAGAACAAGATGATCCTCTGAACTTTTGAGCACAACTTAGTCCGTAAGGCAACAGAAGGGGAGTGCTCAGCTCCAGCAATGACTGAGCCAATTCCCACAATGACCATCCCCAAAACTGACTGCCAGAGGACAAAGCTTATTGTCTATTTTAGAGACGTTCCCCTGTCTCCGCTGCATTCTCCCGCCATCCTTCCAACATTTTCTCTTCCTTTGCAGCCATCATTGCCCGATCCTTACGGTTTCCAGGACTGTTTGTGAGCCCGAGGAAGAAAAAGGGCCCACGGGGCAAAGGGTGGATGACTCAAACACGTCACTACGTTACGGAGGGAAAGTCACCAGCCTGGCAGAGAGGAGCAAAAAAATCCTGTTCTCTGTTATGGTGTGGTACGCACAGAAGTTGGGCATAGTGTGGTAGAAAGATAACCGAGACAGAACAGACTTAAGCATTAACTTTTCTTGTACCTCCTCTTGTAAGTCAGGACCACCCTTAAAACCTGCACCCGCTCTGCTGTCATGTCCAGTACTGGTCCCCAGAAAACTAGATAAAATTATACTCCAAAAACATCACATGCCACATTGAGGATAAGTGTTTGAAATTCCCACTAAAGTAAAACAGATGTTGGAATGCAGCAATGGAACCGAAAGTTGCATCACAGCACAGAAAATTATTTTGAAGAATTATCAAAAAAAAAAGTGTTTGGAAGACGTATTTCTAGAATGATGCCAATTTATAATGAGATGAATATTTAAACATTAAATATAGGACAGAGCTGAAGGCTGAACTCTCATTTCTAGTGACTGCAACACACATTTCTCCAAAAAAAGGGTGATGAGAGAAGATGTGTTTTCTTTCAGTGCCAGACAGGCACATGGATCTGACACTGAAGAAAGCATTTCACGATATTCCCCAGTGGCTGCAGGCATGATCCAGAAACCAACCCTTTCAAAGCAGTTAGTCATAACACTGGTACTTTGCAAATAAATCAAAAGCAAACCAAAGTGGCCACAGCATTAGTTAAGGCATTGGATAATTTTGCTTATATTTACTCGCACTGGGAATAGCCTACTCCACAGTTACAACAATTTCTTTGAGTTTTAATAGGACTGGAGTTTATAGGGAAGAGTGGCTTTTTTTTTTTTTCCTTTTTAAAAAGTGATACTGTAATTCAAATCCTGGTAACCTTGGAAACAGCCTCTCTCCTCTGATATGTCTGTGTCAATTAAAGTAATTGGGACACTCCAGCTAATGGTGCCTAGATTTCAATATCCAGGCTAGTGCTGAAGCATTAGTCCTAAAGGACTCTGAGCTGAGAAACAGATCCTCTGAAAAAAAAGATTGTCTTAGAAAGATTCTTCACTTTTTGTAAGCATTTGTCAGAAAGTTCACTGGGAAGAGGCTAGCTTTAAAGAATTTCTTTGTATGTATAACAGGATGCACAGGGACTCCTTAGTAAGAGTGAACTCAGAGTCAGTTATTTGTACATGTAAACTCAGCTCCCTAAGCAAAGCACAGAAACACCATTTACTCTAAGATCTTTCACTAAAAAGCTCTACAGATTTACAAAATCAACCTCCTTTCTTACCCTTTGTACAAGTGTGTGTATATACTAACACACACAGACACCTCACTTGGAACTACATCTGTCTAAGAGACAATTCCTAGATATGAGTGTTTGCTCATGAATCCACTATGTCACTAAGTACCTCAAACAATCCTAAAAACTGGAATAAAACTTACAGAACTACTACCTTGTAACACAGGTGGCTGGTAGGGGGTAAAAAAAAAAAAGATCAAGAAGCTGTTAGGAATTTCTCACAGTATCTAAAAGCAGCTTGTTCCTTCTTTATTGAAACCAGAAAGACTTATTTTTAAAAAAAAAGGAAGATTCTCTAATGTATTTTGAAAGCCACATGGCCATCAATCAATCATGCAATTTAATGACATGCATCACCACCTTTTTGCAGCTATATATATATATAGCTCTTAGAAAAGGTTTTTGCTAAAGTCTATCTTGAGAGCCACTCCCTCCAAAAGAAGAAATGAAAAAAAGGCTTCTTCCATAGAGGATGTTCACTGCAAGAATATTGGCATGTAGCATTGCTAATTACAAGGTACAGACTTTAAGAGATCTGCTCATTTTTGTATATTAAATTACTGTATGGCAGAAAGTGACTTTTAGTAGATGCTTTTGGTTATGCAAATGGTAAAGTGACTAGACCACATCTAGCATCTGTCCTTTCCATCCCTATCAACAGAAGGGACATAAAGAAATAATTAGTATTTTCGGAAAATGAAAACACCATCACTATCTAAATAATGAGGATTCAAAACTATTATTATTGAGCATTTCAGTTGTCACACAATACTGGCAAAGGGAATAAACCAAGGAAGTCCAAGCTTGAAGGAATCTTCTCCTATATCCAAGATCTACTTTAAGTCTTTTGTAAAGCTTGGATGATCCAGGACTTCCAGGCAAAAAGACCAAAAAAGCAAATAGCTTATTCAGACCCAGGCTGAGGTGACTAGATGATCCTTTGATATTGTTAACAATGAAAGAGGAAAAAAAAAAGCAGACACGAGTGCAGTAGCTGAGTCAGGGCTGATACATGGATCCACTGCCAGCAAAGGCATAAAAGGATCAGAAAAATCACAGTCCAGAACTGGCTGCCACAACTTTTGTTTCAGTCCCTTTGAGATTTAAAAGCTATTTAGATAAAAAAATAAATTCCTAATTCAATATGGAATATTCAATCAACAAGATTTAAAGTGAGAAGCGTACAAATCTACAGTGGAACAGCTGCCAAACTGGACTTGGGACAGCTCGAGCTCAGAGGGCCATTTTTCAGTTTAAAGACTACAGAAAGCAAAATCCTGAGATATTATGCCTAGAAAGCAGCTTGGAAATATGCTGTAATACTCAGGAAAAAAAAAAGGTAATGCAAGTTTCAACTTGTTACCCATCACAGTTTGAATAGAGAAAATGCAGTCTAATCACTGAAAAACCTAGACAGGAAGGTTTTCTCTAACAAGTCATTCTTAGGAAGTAAAACCTCCTCTATGTATTCTCACCCTTCAGATGTAAGCTAGAGGTCCAATTCTCCTTCCGCTGGAGGAAGCTAACTTTGACATTCGTTCACATCAAGAGCAGCAGAATTAGGCTATAAAGCTACAACTGCATAGGAGCAGCTGTCTGGCCATCGCACCGCAGAACAAACAGAAATGCCAAATTAATTCGGAGTAATTGTTTAGTCAGTCTTAAGTGAGATCAGCATTGTGGGTTGTTTTTTTTTTCATTTGGTGAAGATAATTATTTTTGGTTTACTACCTTTATGTGAGTAGATGCTGAATGCTGTCTTGCATAAAAACATTTCATATTTTGGCCTAAATGCATACACTCAATTTCATTCTGAGCCAAAATGGTTTACTTGGTATTTCATCACTTTTACATGAAAATAAGTAGTTATATACTCAGCAGAAGAGATTTTAATGTTGTGGTAAGTCCATTCTGTTGGTCATCTATAAAAGACCCACTACATTGGATCATGCCAATGGGATCTTTCAGAAACATCAGCAGAATTAAACATACAGTAAAGGCTATTGAGACTTTTCTAGGAAAAACAAGCTAATTTTGTTGTAGATCATTCACTAAAGTATCTTGCAGAACACAAGTGAGTTGAAACCAAATTCTGATGAAACGCGGAGAAGAGCATGGCAGCTCAGCAGCTCACACAGAGGGCTGCTAGAGACCCCTGGTCTGCAACAACCCATGGAGGGGTTATGGGCCCAGAAACCACAGAATTTTCCTTCGGGCACAGAACTGGGACATTCCTGGGATACAGATGTCCCCTGCAGCTAGAAGCCACGCTGGCCTGAGCCCTGAAAGAGCCAAGCTGCAAGGCTCGTGTGTTGCCGGGGCACATCATGCTGCGCAGCTGAAGGGCTCTTCATTTTATTGATGAGTATAATGGAAGTTACAAAAAATCATTTCAGGTTTATTCAGGAGCTGCCAGAGTAGGCACCTTTGGAAGTTATATGTGTACTCTACCCAAAGCAGAATAATCAGGATCTTCAGGTCCATAAACATTTAAATTTTGGTGCTCTGCTCTGAATCACAGCAAGATCAAGACAAAATAACTCTCTGATCTTGAAAACAATCCCAGAACAGAAATACTGTTGCCTGGCCAGCCATATCCTAGGGCACATCTTCTCTCATGTTATTTGCAAAGGCATTTGCAATCTCAGCCCTCGCTGTCTCTAATATTCAGTATTTTGTTCACTTCAGGCTAAGTACAGGATGACGAAAACTCATGAAAACACGACGGTGCCAAAAGAAAATCTGCACCACCATTAATTGCTACACGAGTACATCAGATCTGTCATGAACAGTGACATGCCAGGCATAACAAGCATCTCTGAAGTCAAACTCCCAGCTTCACTCTGCAACAGAATAAAGGATGCTGATGACAGATGGGCAGAGTTAAGCAAGCCATTCGGCCAAAACCCTAGATAGATGACTGTAGCTGCACTGCACTGCCAAAACTAGAACCTTGGTTTGTATCAGAAACCACTAACTTTCTGGCTTCAGTTGTGGGGAAAAAACAAAACAAAACCCAAAAAACCCTGCACTATAAAAAAATTAACATTATAAATATGAATAAAAGTGAAAATCATCCATGCTCCTGGCTCCTATTCCTAGTTTTCTCCTCTGGCTCCACAGTTATTCCTTCTGCCTACATAGTCCCAGATCCACGTAATTGCAGAACAGCCATTCCACATCACTCAACACTGCTATCCACCTGAGTTAAAACTCATCTTCTCCCTTCTATCTGATTATTTTTTATCTTCTCCATCTGGACTAGCATGTACATGTATTCTGCCATGCTGACTGGGCACCAGCTTGGTCACTGGGCAGAATGGTTCAGTCACACCTTGTGTCTGTCAAGTCCAGCACCACTTCTCCTAGAGGGTGATCATTGTTCATTTACTCCATGGTGACAACACATCACTGGCCCAAATTGTACTGAACCTTCCAAGCATACTGAGGGTGCATGCAGTCAGCAGGGCCTCTGCCAGAATCGATCCACCACATACAACACAGTATTTTACCTCTTTGCCTCTGCTCGCCCAAATTCTGCTGGGACAGCTTTAGGTTCACACATCTTAATGTGAAGTTGCCCTGTTCCTCATGAAGAGATCCCAGTATTCTCAGTAGGAGCTGCAAGTATCCAAGAATCAAGAAGATCCTCCATTTTATTGAGGTTAACCATGCATTAAGTCCTCTGCTGCCTTACATCCCTTTCTCGACGTCAGCAAGGCTGCAAAGAGTTAAGTCAGGGTAATTTCAGCCAAAGTCTCTTCAAGTATTTGCAGCATTCACAAACTGTAGCAGCAAGTTACAAAGTAGTACCATTTATATAAACTTGCACTTTAAGCTTCAATCTATTCTCAGTGAGATGAAGACAATTATTTATGTAAGTATGAGAAAGAATGAGATCACTGCAAGCACACTACAGTCCAAAAAAAAAGCAAGAAATTTTTCAATTTTTTTTCCCTATATTGGCAACTTGCATAGACTTCCTTTGCTAGTCATTACCATCTGGCCAAAATGAAAACAATCAATAATCCATTTCTACTAAAAGAGAAACCTTACATAACGCAATACCATATTGTCGTGTGCGCTAAATCAATAGACCTCCTCAGTTTTAATGCAGTTTTTACAATACTTGAAAGAGAATTTTGAAAGGAGTGTTTAAGCCACAGAATCTTACTTCCTTCATTGTGAACACAATGGGCTTTTTAATGAGAGTTTCTTCATACAGATAAAATTCTTTATAAAAGGAAAACATGCAAGATTCAGAAAGGCTTTGCAATTAAAAAGTAAATAAAACCACCACACACACAAAAGACATTTATAATGCAATGGTTAAAACGAGAAAAAATCTGGAGGCTGCTTGCACCCCAGTATAAACCAAACCAAGCAAGCCAAGGGCAGACTCATGGAAAAACTGAGGTGTTTCAGGGAAGCATTTCAGCCCCGCTGGCCTCAGAAACAAATCATAGGATCCCTCATCTATTTTTCAGCAATATTTATTCCCTTGCTGTAAGCCCAGGTGTGGGGACCTTTCTGCTGCCTCTTCATGAAGTGTTGCAAGAGCCTTTCGCAACAGCTACCACCACCTCCAACAGAGCACCAAGGAGGACAACTGTGCCAGGCAGGAGGTGGGAAGGGTGCCCTGCTGCCCAGGTAGGACAGAAGTTGGCTGGAACAGCCAGTACCCTCAAACAGCATCTAGAGAGCTCAGCCGGAGTTTGATGCAAGTCCAACCTCTAAGAAAAACCCTACTACACTCCGTAATTCTAAGAGGAATATTTCTATCTGATGCTATTTCTACCCGTGGCAAGAGGCAGGACAGATAGCAGAGCCACTCTGGAGTATCTGCTGCTCTGGGCATTGCTGTTATCACTAAGAGGTGGCCACAAGTGCAACTATGCCATTTGAGAAAAGAAAGTAATCTGAAAATGTTTTACACTTCTGGCCCTTTATATTTATGCAAAACTGAACAGTGTCTTCAGCAGAAAAGGTCAAACAAAACTTTGAGGATGACTGGTTTATGTTTTGACTTAAAAGCAGCATTATAAAAAGTGAAGAAAGGATTAGTCTGACCCAAGATACTGAAAGGAAGGAGAAAGATACACTTGAGTAGAACTAATTAAGTGGCTTATTGTGCTCATCTAGCAACATCAGACATTACTAAGCTAGGAAAATGAAGAAATACTAATTCACCTTCTCCACATTTATGAGTTCAGAATATATTTGGTTGCTATTCATCACTGGGTTCATTGTAGGGGATGTTTTGATTCTCCTCATGCTTTTCAAATTTGCTTTTGATTTAGAACACATTGCAGTAGATTTAGAACACATCGCAGTAGATTACTCCTAATGAAGGAATACAAATATGACACACCAGCCCCGGCCAGTAAAACCTTGAAATAAGAAAGCAGCTGAGCCAGGAAAAAAACAGTAAACCCAAGTCCTTAAACTTGCAGAAGAGCCTCAGATACATCCAAATGAGACTGTTACTGGTTCAGTTGCTTACACACAACCATGAGCCTCTATAACAAACCAGAGGCGGGAGAAGTGGAAGGAAGGAGTAATCATTTAGGAAAACCTTTCTATGCTATTAGGCACTACTGGCTCTGCATTCATCTGGATATATGAAGATGCCTTTTTCCCCCCACAGACATAGACCTTCCTATAAACTGCTTGTGGGGTCTCTAGACAAACACCAAAGAATTCACTCAACGCTTCAGCATCTCATTTTGAGAGGATGAATCATGAAACCGTTTAAGACAACCCACCATCACCCTGCAGCAAACACAGGAGCTAAACCAAAAATGCACCACTACCCTAGTGATCCTCCTTACCTGTGGATTCTCAGCACAAAGTGCATTCTCTCACAGAAAAGTGCTGTCGACTCATCCTTCCCACGCTGCGTTTGGATGGTGCCTTCACTGCCTCCGTTTGACACAGCCCTGATGTGCAACTGAGTCAGACTCCCCTTCATGTCAATATGTGCATATGGTATTTTTTGATCACAGAGACCTATTTTTGCAATCTAAAAAGCTGGCTGCAGATTGCGACAATCAGAGAAACATACTGGTTTTGATCTCGTTCTCTTACACACAATTTTTGAAAGGTTAAGTGCTCATTTTGTCTAGAGAAATAAACCTGATGTAGAGTTCAAACATGGCTAAATACACGCACACAAACCCGTCAAACAGAGGGTATGAGGTGCCAAATGCAATGCAAATAGCTTCTGCTAGGCTGTACAAAAGCAAAGACGAGGCAAGTGCTCATGAATAGTGGGTTTTCAGCGGGTACACTCAAAAGCCATTGCTTCCTTAACAAGGGATGTTGATTCTTTAAGGACTGTATATAGCTCCTCTAAAGAAGCACTTCTGTACTAATCCCAAAAAGCTGAGTGACAAGAATAAAAGAACAAGAATCTTCTATAGTGGAAGGAAAGACTCTGGGAGGAACAGGCCAGAGGACACCACTACACGTAGCATTTGCCATTGCAGATTTGAGTTGCTGGTGCAGCAACAAGTCCTTCCCAGCTTGCGAAGGAGACTAGGTGCTTCACACACGCTCTCCAGAATTTCTGTACCAGCTTTAATCACACTCCAGTGCAACAAAATGCAATGCAGAAGACATGTTTCACAGGAGATTGAAGCATGCTCTGGCCCATGTCCTAAGGGCTATCAAATAAAGCCACCTACCACCAAGCCTCAGCTTATGCCAGCGTCTTGCAGGATTAAACACAGAAGCAAGGAAAGACATCACAGTGGATGAAAGACAATCCTGAAACACATTGGGGAAAAAAGAACTTCAGAGAAGTGCTGGAATCTTTCTGGACAATGTTGGAGAAAGGTCACTCTATCCCTCAACTCAGATGTCAACCCAGCAGCACTGGAACAACCTCCAGTCACTCTGCTCTTGTAAGAAAATGAAAATAGCCTCATGGTACCATGCAAGATACATGAGCCACATTTATGTGGTTTCTGGACAAGCGCCGTAACCCATCCTTTGTCCTCATGCCTCAGTGTATCAAAGCTAAGTCACCAGCTGATTTAGCCTATAGACATTAGGCTGTTATTAGGAAGAGAATGGCACATTCGTCAAGACTGTGTGCTATTTAAGCAAGACTTCTTTACCACTAGTAGTTAAAAATCCACCAGGTTTCCTGTGAGCACTGAATAAGATTAAAAATGACCACACAGAAAACCTCTGAAATGGTGACTGAAATACAGACCTCCCAACGGAGCAAAAAAGTACAACCTGTTTAAAACTACTAAGTCAGGAAATTTGCTGCTGGAATGGAACAAGCCCAATAAAATAAATCGGGTGGTAGCTATTGAGTACCTGTGTCGGGATAAAGGGCAAACGAAACTCAAGGCATTATGTCCAACGAACTGTACAGACAGAATGAACTGCATGGCAAGTCAGCCAGAAATGTTTGTGCAAGGTAACTGCACCATAACCTTCCCTGCGACGAACCACATTTCAAGCACATTCAACTTGCAAATCTCAGAGCACAACGCTACCCTGACAGTACATTTTCATCCCGTTATAAAAGTGAAGGTGCCATTTCTATGCATGCTTTCTACTCTGTATTTTGATATGCCTACTAAAAAAGACAAGAAAGACACTGGCATTGAATTTGCATTTTTGAAAGCTTATGTAAATGAGCATTCACAAAGAGGGCATGAGAGCAATACATCAATTAATAAGGAAAACTCGCGCTGGCAGATAGCCTTGTTTCAAGAACTTCTGGTTAACCAAGGCCATGTAAGAGCACGTTGAACCTCACACAGTTCCTCTCCCGTGAGTTCTGCACTACTACAGCCCATGCATTTCACTTTCCTAAATGTTTCCATATATGGGAAACTTCACAAATATGGGGGATTGGGTATTTTAGACAGTCCCTCTTATTTATTCCAAGACTAAAGCATGTGGAAAGAATCATTCCTGGGATGCAGTAACTGAGGTCTGAAAAGTGTTGGAGTTCACCAAGTGCCCAGCTAGGCTTTTACAACAAAAATATATATGTAACATACCGTAAAATCAGACATAACTTTTTTTTTTAAAGAAAAAAAAAAAAGACACCATGCTCACATTAACAATGCTTACTTAAGAATACACAGGAATTTTGAGAAAACAAGAGAAGAGCCAGGTACTGACCAAGCCTCAGTTTGAACTGTTACTGATAACTAAATTATTTCCTGAAGTTTTCGTGATTTATGTCACCCTTCATCCACTTTTCTAAATTGCTGGTTAGCTTTATCCTCCACCTCCAAAAAGCTGTCCATATTCTATGATACGATTGATGGCATTTCAGTTGTTAAATTGTTTTATTTGCCATCCCATTTTCTTCCCAGAATTAGATAAAACCAAAAGAAAATGTTTCCAGTGAAATTGAATTAGTCGCTCAACCCAAAAAAATCCCAAAGTATTTATTCACATATACAGTAGTTCATCAGCTTCAAAAGTCTCGGCTTTATTATGTGCTTGTCAGAATAAATGATAATGCCAAGTGGCTGGCAGGATAATGAACAACTGCCACGATAAATGGATCGTCACACAAAGCTATCTGAAATACAAAGATGATGACGAGAGCAATACTTAGACCTACACCTACAGTTTCTCTTTTTCCATTTGTGTTGTGCAATTTTCTTCAGTCTCAAATTTACCTGGCTGGAACATGAAACAAATTGTGGCTAAGTTCTCTAGAGACGCAAACTAGAACCCCACTGCAACCAACGTATAATTGTCACGGCACAGAGGAATTTGCCTTCCAGGCAAAGAATTTAGCAAGCATCGTTAAAATATTCACTCATTTCAGTTTGCCCTCAGACGAACACCTACCTGTTATCTACTCTGTTAGCACGTTCTCCTTCCTGTTGCTTCACACACCACATAAAACTAAAAGATTACAAGGGGAAATCGTTGCTTTACTCTGCTGAGGTCAAAAATAATCCCAAATGCATTCATATAGTTCCACCTTCAAGCCGATGAAAGCAGATTTTAACCACAAGGCAGAAAAATCAAGGAAGGGGGGATTTAACTGAACTCTCAACTGCTCTGTGCAAAGATCCAGAAGCGATACGCTGCAGCCCCCAGCTTGGAAAGCGCTTCCCCAGTTTGTACTTACACCAGTACCACCAGGAGCAGACAAGGCTATTCAGTTCAGCAGTACAGAGACTTTCAAGACTATATTCCATAGGGTACAAAGGAGGGAAATATTCAGGAGGTTTAACATCTTACTAAGTTTAACTTCCCCCCTCCCCTCAAATAAGTTACACTTACGGCTTCTACGTGATTTGCTGCATAAATGCAACACTGGGATCCAAAGGGCACAGTAAGAGCTGTAGGGGTCAGGGGCGAGGCCAAAAAAAAAAAAAAAAAAGGAAAATCACACTTGTACCTGCAGGTACATTTCAGGTTCAGCCCAAAAAATCTCCACTAGAATGGGCTATTTCACAGAATTATTGAGGCTGGAAAAGACCTCGGAGATCTCCAGCCTATGACCCAACACCGCCACATCGGCCAGATCAGGCATCAAGTGTCATTTCTACCCCTCTCAGCCCAGATGTTACATACTAAGGGGATTTCTAGTATTCACATGCAAAGCAGATGATGCAAGACCCATTTACAGCTAACGGATCAGTATTGCCTCCCCTAACTCCTGTCAGCTTTTCTGAGCTCCAGAATGGTACGGGATTACGGCAAGAGCAAACAGATTCAGGTCAGCAACCCCAGACACAAAAGCTGTACTTGGGCTATGGGTAATTGTGAGAAAAGCAATTGCCCGTGAATTCTTGGTGAACCAAAAGCAATTAGATTTTACAAAAAAAAGGAAACAGAAATAAGTTTTCTTTAAAAGGATAGCGTAGACACAATTTCCCTCACTTCAGTACAAGTGATGCACATCACCAGGACCTCTCAAAACAGCTTAAAAACAAGAGCAGCCACTTTCATTCCAGGTGGCCACAAAACAAGTTTGGCCTTTTCAACTCCAGTTGTACTTAAAAGAGGTTATTAGAAATTATCTGAAGAAGCAGAAAACAATTTTGAAATAACTGGGTCTAAAGTTTAAGTTGTGACTTAAGGCTTGGAAAGTAGCAAGGACAGGGGAAAAAAAAAATTTAACGAGGAATTTAACAAGATCAAGATACTCAATGAAAAGGAATTTAACAGAATCACAGGGCTAGCAGCTCATCCACAGCTGCCTCTTCTTCCACAGGCAGAAATGTCAGATTGCCCAAACAAATAAAAGCTGCATTTCAAGCAGTGTAATTCAGTGCTTTACTAACAGGAATTTAAAAAAAAAAAGGGGCACCTCAGAACAGGCTTAAGAAATTCCATGCAAGGTTCAGCTTTCAAACAGTCAAATTTGGAATCTGACTGACTTTCACAGGTTGTGTGTCCAACAAAACATACCTTAAATAGGGCCTGTTTTCAGAGAACAACAAGTCTCGTGGTAGAGATTTCCAGTATTCCAAATCATTACTCACCTCAAAACTAAAAAGATCATGGGAAGTCAGTTTAGGAAGTCGCTTAGGAAGCAGCTGTGGCCAGTGATGCTGGAAAATGACAGCAGGGAATGTCTGAACTGAGTTGAAAACTGCTCGACTGGAGATGTTGGGGTTTGTACTGTACAGGTACAGTCATTTTAAGGATGCAAGAAAGCCTTTTTGAGCAGGAGAAATTGAAGCAAGAGTAGTCAAACTTGCTTCACCTAATGAATGTGCTGACATCTGTATAAAATAAATTCTACAGTTAACTTCTAGACTGATCATTACCCACAATACTATCGCTAAACTTACACCACTACTTCCAGATATTAATAAAACTTAGGATTTCTGCATCATTTTGACCTAGCTCTTGTTCCAATTTGACTTGGAAAATGTTTGAAGTTGCCTGTGGATGTTGTAGCTTTTAGGTGCAGTTTTTCAAAACTCAAATTCACACCAGAATTAGAATTTTTCCATTTCATAAGAACTGAAAAATATCAACCAAAACCATAAAAATGTAATTGCGATAGTCACATATTACTCCATAGCATGTCAGTCACGCTAGTCTATTAGTGACATATCAAATAAAATAAAGTAAAACTTTAAAGTGCCTTTAGCAATCATTTAGCCTTCTCCCATTCCTCTCCCTCCTCATGTTTCCTGCAGGAATAATGCTTACTTCATAAGACTGCTGCAGAAATATGACAAAATCCAATAAATGTTTAAATGTTTCTTTTCTAGCTTGTTTAATCACACAGCCGATGCTTAGCCTAGAATGTTCAGCATCACAGAAGTCACTCATCACACAACACAGGCACACCCATTGCTGATCAGACACTCTAGGACTTTTATTCGTGAATAGTCTCATATTTTGGGGTGGAAACACAGGAAAAAAAAAATACTGCATGCCTGAGCAAGAGCCAGATAGGAAAAAAAAAAGCAAACCTCATCCTGCAACCTCCCCAGGGAAATCTTTGTTCATTTTAATACTTGTTCAGTCAGCTGTCTCCGTGAATGACAAGGTTTTATCTCTAATGTGAATGGCTTCGAAGGCTACTTGCATTATCCATTCTTCAGCAGCTGCTGCTGAAACCACAGGGTTGCAAACTTATAATTAAATCCAGCTGCCACTACTGTGAGTTCAGTTATATCGAAGTGAGCAGTAACGCCTCGTGGTTGCTGGCAAGGTTCTGCCTCCATTTCTAGACAATGTAATTAACTCTTTTGCCCCTTTTAGATGAAATAAACATCAGCACTGAAGAATGCTGTTAAATGACTGTAAAATTGTATATTATATAGAAGAATTCTGCCGCAGTCATTACACATGAGCAAACAAATTTCTAGGTGGATCATGGTTAACTACAAATAGCTGTTTCCTTAAAAAAACCCCAAACAATAGGACACCCAAGGAGACACAATGCACAGGAGAGCAGGAGTTTCCTAGAGAGAAGAGGTATGACAGGATACACATTAACTGATCTACTCTTAAGCCTTAAAACACAGACTCTAGAATAAAACAAATAGCACAGTCCAGCTTGAGAGAATTGGAGGCAAGGGCTGAAAAGGAATTGGGAAAAGGAACCACACGCCTTCCCTACATGCTACGATCATTTTTTGAAGGCCAATGTCTTCAGCCAAACTCAGAGATACAGTCCTGACTGAACGGCTGCATATGCACACTTCTACAAGTGTACTTACAGTCAAAACTGCTCACATCCATGGGACAAAGTATTTAGGCCAGCAGAAGTAATTAGCTACCTAAATTTGACTTTCTCAGATAATCCTCGAAGTGCTGTTCAAAAAGGCTCCGTTTCCTCACCTTCAGAAGAAAAGCTGCAACGACAAGGCTTCGAAAAAGTTTCATGGGAGTAAAAGCAATTAGCAACAACATGTGAACTAATGCCACCGAAGCAGAAAGTAAGAGTCAACTGAGGTTTGTTTGCAAAGAGTCCTCTTATTTGTACCTCTTTGGAAACAGAGCAGTCCAGTCACTTCAGAGGATGTCACAAGAGACAGGAGCGCCAGCCCTCTGCCTCCAAGAACAAGAAAGTTAAAGAAAGGGAAGAGCTATTTGCTGAGAGGAGAACGAGATGCATAGCAACCATCTCAAAATTCACTCCGCAAACCCCCTAAAATAAATCAGTAAAAGAGTTTGGTTTTTTTTTATCTGCTGGTTTGCTACCGTATTTCCTGAACCAACGTCAAATAAACTCTAGCAGCTAGAAAGCAGGATTTCTTCCATTATTATTTACTTTTTGCAGCAAGTACAGAGTAAACAGCGTTTTGTACCAAAGACAGCAAGGGCAAGTTGGCTCTCGAGTGGTTATTCTTAGGTTCATTTACTTTTGACATCCTTGTTTGCTGTTTCACCGCTGCCGTCTGCCTACCTGTCGCTTTGTGCTAATGGCTGTGAAGCCCAGGCACTCAAGAGCATTTCAGCAAGATGGGCTGATTATTATACCCTGTCATATCTAGGTGAGAGCCAGGCGTGATTTTTCAATCAGTGTTTTGCCATCCCCATTTTAAAAATGGCAAAGCTTTTATTCCTCCTCGCTTTTTAGAGGCTACTTTACAGGGCTTTTTATCTGTAGAGGTTCATATCTTACCGGTGCCACAGACAACATCAGCAGAGACTGGTGGGGGGGTGAAGAGTGAAGTGGGCGCAGGGGAAGGGCAGGTGAAGGCTGGAGGAAGCGACGTTTTCAGGTTTTCGAATCCTTCACAGAATCTCGCTTGCAATTGGAATTAATCTCCAAACCAACTGTTATCCATCATTAGAACAGATAATGTCATTTTATCTTAACCACAACTTTTTTTTTCTTGAGAGATTATAGATAACTTGGACCTTCTGCAGTGTTTCGGGCACTACATTTATCTTCTGCAAGTCTCTGCACAGAAGAACATTCAGCTCATCTTTCTCACGGTTTTCTAATCAGCTCTAGCTCTGCAACATTCTATATTTAGGGCCAATGTTACATCTGTATTAATTTGTGGCTATATGTGTCTATAATTTATTATTCAAATCACAGTATGCCATAAATGTCAGGATACCCATCAATTGCCATCAAAGTGCAGAATACAGGAGACAGATTAGAGAAATGTGTATTACCAGGAGACCAAACCCAGAATGCATTATCTAGTGACTGCAGATGACTGTTTTGGTAGACCTACATGTAGGGGTTGACATTGTACATTACAAACTTTTTTTTTTAATACTTGAAATACTATTTTTTTTTTCTTTTTAGACACTTAAAAATCTAATGTGGAATTTCTAGGCTACATTAAGGCTTAGGAAGCAAAAAAAAAAAAATCAGCAGGCACGTATTTTTTTCTCAGATTTTTGAGGCAATCAGATCACTCAAGTACTGAGGGTCTCCAACTACCCAGTGAGACCCGAAGCTGCTAAAAGGTTCCATCGACGGACTTTACCATGGCTAAAGTTTCATTAAACTTGATAAACTAATTATGGACTGAAAGAGCAACACACCAGTGTCTTCCCCTTCTTCCTACCAGTAAGACAGGATAAGATCGATTGGTTTTAAGTAGTGTAGGACATCACAGAGAGAAACAATCAATTCAATTCACTAACTATAAATAACTGCTCTGATTACTATACTAATTTTAAACACCAAAGGTCTAGTTGGCACATTTTCTCTTGCAAATACTTTTGATTAACCACATAGAATTGCCTAAAGCATTCACTTTATATAAAATCCTTCAGAAGCTCAATTTCTTATCCAAGTTTCCTCCTGACAAAGCATAAATTAAAATTGTACGGTAAAAAGAGCTAAACAAAAATCAGCCCCCATTTCCAAGCACAAGAAACAGGAAAGCATGCGAGAGCACTTGCTTAAATGAATTGTATGTAGCTAGTGCTACTTCCTGCTACAAAAAATGACCAAGTGTCATGTCAAGCTCTTGTGAGAGTCCAAAGGAAGAGCTGGCTTTGTGCCTTTACTTCCTTCTCGTTCCTGTCAACTTTCAAGCTACTTGAACAGAGTTGAATATCCTCATCCGACTTTTTCAGTTGATTCCTGCTCCAATATTCTTTCAAACCATGCGAGTATTGTCCGTCCTTCAAAAAATACAAGCCAAGCTTTCGAAGATGAAATCTGAAATAGTTTCTGCAGCGCAAGGACAGCACATTTACATCATTCACACCTTCCTCCCTACTTTTTGACCCAAACAGCATCATCTCAGCCACCTCTGTGCTTACAGACTCTTTAGAATTCTCAAGGAAACTTTTTAGTCCTGTCAAGCTTTTAAATTTCTTCTGCAAGGCCCAAAACTGGATTTGGATTTGCTGATCTTGTGAGGCAGTACCATGACAGCAGCTTCCAAGGTCACCAAGAAGCAGACTGCACAAGCAGCATCAGAACGAACGCCGCGGTGACAGCAGGACACCAATTTAGCCCTGACAACTCCAAGCTGACAGAGGCTGACGATACACTGAGGATTACACCGAGAAATACAAAGGTTGCATTTGGTACAAACTCATCTGGTGCCAGCGCCCTGCAGACAATATCAAGGAAGGTGAAGAGATGCATACTGAAAGGACTAACACAGCAACAACACCACCATTATCTTCATCTGAAATAAGATACCGATTTTTAGTTAACAAGGGGGGACAATTTGGAAAGGTCATCTTTATTTTAAACTGAGAAGATTTCTAGATCTCCTCTCAGGTTGGCTTTCTTCCTTACAGGACCAGTCTACACAAGTTAGGCATACAACTTGCTATGCCATAAAGATGCCTCTAGCAGTTTTTTTTGCAAGTTCTACACAAGTCGGAGCTGAAATCCAAAAGCATCTAAAATAAGGGGGAATTGTTCAAATGCATTTTGGGCAGTAGAATACTCTTAACACTGAACAAAAATCACCTGAAACAGCCTTTGAAAGGGTTTTAAAGGAACTGCAAAATCTTCAATATTGGAAAGAAACACAATAAGGAGACAAACACTGAGTTCTTGGATCACTTCACCTAAATCAAGGGCTTGTGTGTTTGTCACATAAATATTAAGGTTGTTTAAACCTTGACTGCCAGCTATTGCATTGAATTAAAACAATCTGCTGTGGAACTGGCTGAGGTGACAGCAGTGACTACTTAGCACAACAACATTAGTCGCCGGCCACAACCAACCTCTCACATGAGACAATAAAGCACCATCAGACAAAACTGCCTCGTGCTGCTCTCATTTCTCCTGTGCGGGTCACACATGCCAGAAAGGAAACTACCAGAGTCTACTCTTAACTTCTGATGAGACAAAACCCATCAACACACCTTCTTAGCTGCATTTGTTCTTTAAGACACACCCACATCTTCAAATTTCCCTACTCAGAAGGGTTTTGGATACTTCAGTCCAACAGCACTGTTAATACTTTGACAAGTGCTAAAATGATGCTCATTAACACAGCCCCTAACACAGGCACAAGCAGCTGCACAACTTGGAAGTGCTCGGGCTCATCCCAAGCTAACGGGATGTTCAAGTTTTGAACAGCTCACCCGACACTGGTGCTCCTTTACTGCCATATGAAGGACCAAAGGCACCTACATCTTCATTCCTGCTGTCAGCCAGGGCTTCTCAATCACAAGAATAGCAAAGTACGCTAGCCAAAATAATAATAAAAAAAAAAGGTACAGGACCAGGACTGACAGATCATTTTTTCTGGGAGCAGAGGAAGAAGAGAAGAGCAGGTCCCACTAGGAGTAGAGGATGATCACAAGGTTTCTTTCTACCAAAAGACAGGTACTTTTCTACCCCGAGCAGCCTAATCAGTCATCTCGGCTTCCCTTGCCATGACTGGCTCTCTAGCATCTCACTAGTGAGGCTGAGTCACTTGGAGCAGAATGCCTGCTAGGACAGAAAAAAACCCACTGATAATCTTGAAGAGATTACGGCCATTAAACTAAAGCAGTCAGAAAGTAAATTATCTCTGTGTCATCCTCTTCCACTCTCCCTGTGAGCTAACAGAGAATTTTCACGTTAGAAATTTTCTCTCTGGTAGAACTGCATGGGACTCACAGCCAGTTACCTGGAAAAAAAAAAGGCAACTGTGGGGCCCTTGCTATCAGCAGCGCTGCATAAGCACGTTAAGAATTAGTCTTCCCTCACAAATACTTAAAAACATCATCCAGTTCCACTCGGAAATCAGAGATCCCTGAAAAATGAAGACATTTCTATGGGAAGGTTATCCACGGGAGTTTTAAACTTGTCATTTGCTATTCTAAGGGACCTACAAAGAAGGAGAATTTGTAGCAGTGTTTCATGGATATATCCTGCCCTGTAAGGCTTGCCTAGGTCTTCAGTCTCAAAAAGGAAGAAAACACACATCTTTAGAAGATACTAGAATGGCAGACAAGACATTAATCAGGAGTTTTATCAAAAAACTTTGTGGAAACAAAGATTTCCTAAAGGGAAATGGCAGAAAATTCTTTTTCACACTGAATGAGAGACCACTTTCAGCTGCAAGAATATACATCAGAATTCATGTCATTTTAATCAATGGTTTCAAGACAAATCACCTTTGTTTTAAGTAGCTGCGTCCTGTAAACTCTGAAATACCTGGGCTAGGAGGTGCTGACATTTTTGTTTACTAGAATCTTTATATAGTTCAATATCTTAATAGTGTGTGACCAGAGCTAAGGAAGAGATTGACAGCTAGTCAATGAACTGATGAATATCTATCTCATAAGCATTTTAGCTACCCATGCAGTGTGCATTTTGCCTTTATACACACATTCCAATGCTATTATCTTATACTTAATTACTTAGGTCTCAAAGCACTTTACAAAGGAACAAGCTGTCATTATCAACACTCCACACACAGAGAAACTGAGGCATAGTGGTGTAATTTGCTCGAAGTCATTGAACTAATATCCAAGGTCAGTGGCAGGCAAAAAGCAAAGCTCTTATCTCAAATATCAGGTGAGCGCTGTATCCAGCAGACCACATTGCCTCTCAAGATGGGGGAAACGCTTCCCAAGCACACGATCTTGATTAATCTAAACTAGGCAGTGTAAAAGAATTTAAAATTCCACCTGCACTACAGCAAATATTACAGTGTAAAACTTAAAATACCAACACTTAATCTGTTGAGCACTGGAATACTGCGTTCAGTTTGCTTCAAATGATTAAGGTAAAGTGACAAATGTCACATCAACATAAGGTGACTTTCCTGACAAGTCTGCCTTGGTCATTCCTCATCTATTTTTAAATACCTTCTGATAACACCCATCATCTCAGAGATGCTCAGTTGTAGCTACTCTTCCCTAATTCCAGCAGGCTCTTAGAAAACCTTGGTAATGCTGGGATTTTGTTTCAGTCATGCAATCATAAAGCCTGCTCCGTTCTCATTTTACTTTTACTTAAGTATTAAAGCAGCAGCAGGCAGCGCTTGGTAAAACCAGCAACAACTTGAGGTTTGATCGCAGAAGGTTCAGGGGTGAAAGCTAAGCTCTCATTTTGCATTAGGTGATTTTATGGACACAGAGTAAATAAAGTTTCACTTGTTTGCAGAATCTGGAATGCTTTCACTAGCTGCATGTCCAAGTACAGGTCCCAGGGCTGAATTAAACAAGCTAAATAAAATTAATTTACTTCCATGTCCAGCTCAGGTGGTGAGCAGGCCTTGAACAACATTACGAGGACAACTAGTGAATAACAATGAAACCAGCATTGCAGCAGATTTTGTTCTTGGCACTGGGTTTTTACAGTTTCTCTTTGTTACAAGTCTTCTCTCCCTTCTCACTGGGCTCAGAAGAAACGGGAATCTCAACTTCCAAACAAGTTTAAACAAAAAAAAATACAGCTTGCAAGTTTACATTGTAATTGATATAAGTCTATTATTGCAAGACAAATTGCAGCAGACAATGAGTGAGACAGCTCAATCTGTTACTGAATCCTTGTAATGGCTTTATGAAGAGCTCGACCATTTCACTCATAAATCTTTCTTCTAAGTTTTTATTGCTGCTTGTGTGGGTAAAATAATAAAACCATGGAGTGAAGTACACAAAAGATGCAGTAATGCATTTCTAGTCACAATTACCTGAAGTTCATTTTACAGAAATCATAACCCTTTCAGCATCTAATCAGAAATAATGTTGTGTTACAGGCTGCTAAGACACCACCCAGGATCTTTAAGAAGTCGTTAGACACAATCATGCTAATTGTAAATAATCACCTCTGCTACAGATTGCTGTGATGCACTGGGCTGTCATAAACCATTTCTGATGGTCTGTCACAAACTTTGTGCAGGACAGCCCAGGACAAAGCATGTAGTAATTTGACTTCCAGGAGGCTGACCCACTTACTAACTTAACGGCAAATATAAACTCAACAATCAGGAAAAAACAGATTAGAAGATTCTTGAGATGTATGTTCCCATTTTAATAACATTTTTAAAATGATTTCTTGTCTATTGTCTGTGGATCGTATCACCCAGAAGGGAGATCATGAGAGCCACTGCACGAGTGAGGCTTCAGAGTTAACTGTCAACACTGACAAAAAGAGGTTGGAGGTGGGAGATATAAAATGGGACACACGCAACAATCTTGCTTAAATGAGTGCAAGTAGTTATGAAATGCCCATGGTGCCTCCCCTGCCAGGAGGCTGAAAGGAGGCCACACCACAAAGTGACAGAGATCAAAATTACAACCGAGAATACCCAACGGGCAGCTTTCTGCCAGTAGTTTGTGGTCTCATATCCAGAGAGAGCCTCCCTCCCCGGGCAGAGCCCCCGAGAGGGCTACCTGAGCACTCCTGCCATGGTGACAGTTGAGGGATGCAGCCCAGAGGCACAGGGAAAGGTGCCTCAGTGCCAGAGACATCCCCTCGGACACCTTCCCCTACCCTTGTGTGATCTTGTCCACTAACATTTTATAGCACATGCTCCCAAACCATAAACTGTGGTTTTCTTGGCACTCGTCTGCTCCACTAAACCCTCAAACCAAAACATGCTGGTTCGAGAGATTCCGTTTCCTTCTGGTTACATTTTGGAAGGAAAACAGTTTATTTTACAACAAGGTTACACAGGCAAGTAGGGCAGAGGGGACAGACTAGACTTAACGATCACTTAAACCCACAATGTATTACCATTAAGTAACGCAGTCACGTTAAATTCAAGCTAACTTAAAAAGGGCAATATTCGAGCGTCGGCCAGAAAAACAGGCTATAGCTGCTACTTCCACAGTACATTTTCTTTAGTTTTGCTTACAACAAATTTGATACAAGCCTCACAAGCATCTGACTGGAGATGCCTGCAACAGCTAAGAGGCCTTACACTCTAAATTACCTTGCTTTGTTCGGCAAGTGAATGGTCCATAGCGCTCTTGCTGAAAGGAGGTTTTTTCCCTTCAGAATTTAAACCCGCTCCTGCCAGGCTGCGATAGCAGCTACTGTATAAAAACCTGAAAGTGATGAGTACTGAAATTCCATTCAAACCTTCGGAATCGATAAAAAGCAGACAAACCACCAAGATAAAAAAAAGTTCCACCCAGCTGCAAAGAGCCAGAGCTGCAGGATACCTCACATGGCTTTTACAGTGTCTGCAGGCACCTACCTGTGAAACAGAGACCAAACAATCTCATTTTGGTTTGGAAAATCTGACCACTGCTATCCACATGTTGCACCCACATAATCCGCCTGTTGGAAATGCCTTAGCGCTGTAGGTATTTCTAAGCAACAGAAGGAGACTCAAGAGACTAGCAAATACAGTTTAGAATTTGCTGAGACTTATATGCATTGGGTAAAAGCTCATTATATGGGCTCCTCACAGATTCTGATCCTTCTTACCTTGAAGGGAAACTGCTCTACTTTAAGTCAATACAAAGTGACCTGCATTGGTGTCACTCTTGTTCATATCGAATTACAAATATAAACTTGTTCTTTCTATAGGCAGTAAAGAAATACTAAATTACATCTCCCTCAGAGGCTGCTTAAGTGAACTAATATTGTCTGAAGGCAGACGTCGGCACACTGTGGGCTGATGTCAGCAGAAATTTCATTGTAAAGAGCTCTGTATTGTATTTAAAATGTTTGCTTACAAATGAAATTACCTACGACCAGGCGTCAATGAAAACCACCCTACTGCAACATTTGCTGACTTCTTGCATTTCCCACTTACCGTGCCTGCTGCAATTCCAGCTGCTTTATTACCTTCACCAAGGAAGGCTGCTACCCAGACACAGTTGTTTTGGTGCAGTGAGGTGGCACAAGACTTGGTTTATCCTCTACACCTTGGTGTGGCCCAAGAGATCAGAAGGTGACAGAGGATATGAAGCATGATACAAGCCACGTATGAAGCACAGAGCTTAGCCTTCCAGCTCTTAAAGGCATCATTGTAAATAAGTTTTTACTTTCTTTCTCATTCATACTTTGTGACAGACAAGCCAGGTGAGGATGTGAACATATTAAAATTTCAAAGTGAAAAACTTAAATATTCAAAAAAAAAATCTGCCTGCCTTTGAAAAAAAAAAACACAATGTGCTTCAGTTGAAAAGGGAAGTATCATTTGCCCAACAAAAGGAATCCCTTGTCCCAATCACAGCCTACTCTGAAGAAATGACTCTTCTCCCCGCTTTAAGAGGCCAAATGGATGCAGTTCTGTAATTTTGGAGAGCTTTACACAGTATGTGATGGTCTTATTTCACATAAATTACAAGACAACCCATTGTGGGTTTATCAGATTGTGAACCAGCATGTGACAGAAAGTAGTTCCCCTTGAGAGCGGGCGATTGTCTAAGTGGCACAGACTTCAGTCTACGGTGTGCTAGAACAGTTACTGAAATCAAAGATGGGTGCAGAAATTATTTCAAGATTCCTAGGAAATACTTGGTAGCGATCTGTAAAATCGGCCTTCCTACTGGAGATGCTCCACAAGAAATTCCATGAATAAATACGTATGGTTCATTTGTTACATTCTTTACATATTGCCCAACCTGTTTTGACTCAGAATTTACTCTCACAAGGGTAAACAGCAACGCTGGGAAATTCAGCAAGAGCACCACCAGAATGTGCAAGTTCAGAAGCAACAGAGAAGTATCCCACTGGACACCGCTGCTGATATTCAGTGGTATTATCCATTACAGAAACTCATCTGTTATCAACCAAAACTTAAATTTTTATCTTGCTTGCTTAAAATTCAACCACCAAAGAAAAAGTCTGATAAATAAGAGAATGACCAAATAACCAGTTAAGAACGCAAACACAACTTTAAGTCAATGTTGAAATATTCATGCTTTAATAAATACTGTTAAAAACGTGTTTTACCCAAACACCAGATGTATTTGAGACGTGTCTGACTCACCATACTGGCAGCGAGGACCCTGAAATCCTGCAGGACACTGGCACATCTGGGATCCTGCTTCAGAACATTTCCCTCCATTGAAGCAAGTACCAACAGTGCACAGCACTAGGACACAAACAGAATGAAACGGGGAGATTTTTCCTTGGTTTTGGGCCAAGGATTTTCCAGAATTGCCTCATTCTGTCATAGTCCTGATGTAACAGGAACTTCCGAATAAGAAATTCAGCTTTTTATTTAAGTAGGAAGGTTAGACCACAATAGAACTTGTTACCATGTGCATAGCTACCACATTGATATGAAGAAATTTAATGAAAATAAGACTAAAATAATGCAGTTTGAGTCCAAAATGCTTCAGAAGCAGAAGACTTAGGACTCAAAGTACTGCCTGAATCCAGAATGAGAGGAACTGCTAGAGAATAATGCAGCAATGTTTAAAAAACACTGATGTACATAAAGATGTTATATATGTCCAAGGGAATTACAATACTTCCCTTCCTCCAACACAGAACATTATTTACAGTAAGTAAAATTCCACATACTTAAGCCAAACTTGAGAAAGCATCAACTATAAAAGAATAATTCAACCACTTAGGTGCCTTAAAGAGTTCAAAGCAAGTCTGCACTGCTCTTTCAGGAAGAAAATAATTTTATATTGCCACTGGTGTTCAAATACATTAAATTCCATTACAAGAGAGATGAAAATACAGATTGTAAACATCGTTGACTTCTTAGAACTGAACAGGCACACGCCAAATATGTAGATTCAGGCTGAAACTAAGAGGAAAACCTCTCAGGCTTGTTTTTGTTTTCTAAATACAAAGAGACAATCATAAAAGCAAGCTCTCTGAACGCAGCCCTCAAGTTGGTATGAAGATTAAAAAATACATAGGAACAGATGCTAACTTTCATACAGAAAATACAATTACTGACAAAACAATAACAACACTAAACACTGAGTAGGTTGCTGTCTTCTCATGCCTTGTTAACAGTGGCTAAAGTGCTTCCTTATTTAAATTAAATTCCACCTTTCAGGAAAACATCCAATCGTGATTAGAAAATATTGATAGGAATGGGTTCTCATCAGGTGGTGAATCATAGGGGAGAAATGGTTCTTTGCTTCAATGGCAGCAGCAGCAAAAAAGCCAAAGCCAGTCAAACCCCACAATAAGTGCTTGGTCCGAAAGGCAAGTGCCTTAAAGCACATTTCTTCGCATAACTTGGCTAACAGCAATAAACGTGGTCAGCCTGTCAAAGCCAGGCTGGCACAGAAATGCTGCAACAAGTATAATCAACATTTCAGTTTCCACTGTTTAGATTAAAATTAGAGATGCTTGTGCTGCACTTCCATATGACAGCTTTTCTATTTTTAAGTTTTTCTTTGCCCATCAATAAGTTACCTCTTTATAACTGGAAATCCCAACTATAAAACATCTTTCAGAAGCAAGCCTCGGTGGGAACGTAAGGCCTAAGGGTGTCACCTCTTGGTTTTTCACAGTTTTGCCATCAACTTACAGTGCAAACAGCCGGGTTCGTTGTCACGTTGGTCCCATCCAGGGCAGCACTTATAGACAGTCTGACGCTCCATCCTGTACACCTGCTTGTAAACTGTGTAGTACCCAGACCTTCGAAGAGAAGAAGTTTACAAGAACAGTTACAACTTTACTCCTCTTACATCTCATCAGTAACCAGTTGCACTCATGTGTCACATTCACTACACATTTTTGCAGCCTCTATCTGTAGTTCTTCTTAAAAAATGAAGCAAACACAGCAAAAAGCAACCTGACAACAAGCAAGAGCTCTAATATACTGCGTCCACATTTTGATGAATTTGTATCCAGGCTAGTCAAAAGGTGAGCGGTTTTGTTTTGCAATCAATTTTGGTTTTAGGTGTCGGGGGAGTCAGATCTCCCATTAGAAGATGACAGAAGATGAAGAATATGACAGAAATAGAAATAAGTTCCATTTCTCAAAGTAAATGACTTGATAGCTGGACTTCACCTGGAAAAGGATGAGATGAGAGCATTTTCTGATAATATAAAATTGTGATCTAAAACTAGCCAAGAAGTTCACAGTCCACCAAAAATATAAAAAAAGTCACATTTTCCGCTCAGTAATAATTGACTTGAAGTAAACTTTCAGTAGAACATTAACTATATCCATATTTAAGTCATACATACCCACATGAAATAATTTACGACTTGTCTCACCGAAAGAGTTACCAAGAATTTGCGCTAAGTTCAACAACAGAAGCTATTTATAATGACAGATAATATATTACCTTCTCTCATAGCCCATACACCACCTCCTCTTCGTGCAGCCTTGCTTCCACATCTTGACCATACGACTGAAGGCTTGAACACACGGCTGTTGGTGTCCTACCAGCGCCAGCTCAAACACTGGACAGACGTTTGGCCTTGAGGGAAAGACATACTTGATTATTTCTAGCATAGAATTTAGAAGTCTAGAGAAAGATACATAAAATTACGCTATGTATAACAGTTATTAACAGTCTGAAACAGATTCTATGTTGCTATTTAAAAATATTGTAGTTGTATGACTTTTTTCACCTTGCACTGATCTGCTTTCTTGCAAGAAGTACAGCATCCATGAACACCTGATAAATCCTGATCCAGTGATTTCAGAATGGCAAATGGGCCACAGACATTAACGGAGCCAAAAGCACAAGTTCTTTACCCTGAGGGTGGCGAGGCACTGGAACAGGTTGCCCAAAGAAGTCGTGGGTGCTCCATCCCTGGAAGTATTTAAGGTCAGGTTGGATGGAGCCTTGAGCAACCTGATCTAGTGGGAGATGTCCCTGCCACGGCAGGGGGGTTGGAACTAGATGAGGTCCCTTGCAACCTAAATCATTCTATGATTCCATGAAATACATTCCGGACGGCCATCGTCGCATGAACAGTCTGGCTAGCAAAGACACGACTGCAGGCTGTTTCCAAAAACAAGAGCTGACGTGTTGGAGCAGGATTCGACCAACGGCTCGGCAGACACTTGGCCATCTCTTGCTACCACCAGTCCATGGTAACCCTTTCAGATGAGGCTCTGTCTGACAAAAAGATGTGAGGAGGAGCAGATGACTGAGGTGAGAGAGCTGGAGAGCATGTCCCTATGCTGAGATTGCTGGGAACCCCCTGCTAGGTCCTGGGCATGCAACAGCCCCCGTTTCAGATGACATGTCAGAATGAAAAATCAGAGACTTGACTAAAGGCACTGACCCTCACAGCTCAGAGCTACCACATAGCCAGCCTCTACATAGATGCAATGAAAACACAGCACTTGCCTTAGAAGACAGTACAGAAATTGAAATTCAGGCTCTACACAAGTCAATGAAAGATCTACCATGGATTCAAGAGCAGATAAGATTTATCTAAACTATTGCTGTGGAAAATGCCTATACCCCTTTGCCACAGTCCCCTCAGGGAAGCACGTGAAGAGGAAGTATCATTGCTCTCTGCTGAGTGTTCCTAAAATGACAAGACCAACATAAGCACATTGCTTTGTAGAATGATATGTAATCTTCATCCTGATACTTAACCCTAGTTAGAAAAATAGCAGGATATCAGGAGGTGTGGAGGGTCAAAAACAGAGGAAAAGTACATGTTGATGGTTTCACAAAGATACTGCAGCCTTATTCTGATTTCTTTGCCATGGTGTAAATTGGGAAATGCTGCATGCCAGAAAATACCTGCATAAAATATGCAGGGTCTAACTAAAGCCACAGAAGAGAGGGCAGGAGCCTACCGTAACCAAAACTGTATTCATTCAGTGATTTTAATTTCTTTTTTTGAGTGATTTACAGATTGTTAACACAGTATTTAAATCATCAATTCCCCAAGGCAGCCTGCTCTAGCTGGTGAGGCTTTGCACGTTTAAGCCACAATGGCTAAACCACAGTGGGGAAAAGGGGGACCTTGTATTCGCACTCTGGTAAATGGCAAACAGCATCGAGCAGTTGTGTGACACTGGCTAACAAACAAGCCCTTCCCCAAAGTTCAGGTTGGGACCCCTCTTCAGGTTAGGGAATTACAGAGAGAATAACACTGACACATTTCCTCTGTCAATCAAGAGCAGTGTGAACGTGAGCCTGCGCTAGAAAACAGGGTAATATTTTTTGCATTAATAAGATAGATAACTGTTCTAGCACAACAACTGCCTGGCAGTTAAAGTTACCATTAGTAACACTGGATATTGTTAATATCTCATTCAAGATTTATGGTGCTTTATATCTCAGCGGCCCAAAGGGCTTCACAGCTCCCCATTATGTCTGAACACCACACCAGGCAGCCTTTCTAATCAAAAAGTACATCCTTCATCCACAGGTCTTCAGGTAGTTTACAAACATCATTAGATGTAACCTGTGCAAAACAGGAAAATACTATACAGGTGATTATTTTTACTGCCAAGTTAAATGCTCAGAAGAAACCCTGCCTATATCGAAGCCACTGCACAATATTTCAGGTGCAAAGCACACCCAGAGCCAGATCTCCAAGAGGTACTAGAGACCCCCAGCTGAAGGGAATATGCAGGACATTCCACCACAGGGTGAAAGACGAAATTTGCCCAACTAGGACACTGTAATAGAGACAAAGATCAGGTTTAAAACCAAATCAGCCAGCCCCTCTGGAATTCCAGGTAGCCTATGTCAAGAAAGTTATGAGACAAGTTCACAACCGTATGATCTGGTTGTCTTATCTCACCATAAAGAGTACAGACTACATTTGTACTTAACAGAAATTAGTTTCCCAAACTAGAATGCCTGTTTCTCCCAAGCTTTTGAGGAACTGCTCACCTCTGTCATCCTAAATCACACTTTCAGCGGACATCCCTCCCACATTGCTCCACGTTCTTCTCCGCTGCAGAGTCCATTTTCTACATCGCTCCTTATTTCCCTTTCCTTGAGTTTGCCCAGGCTGCAGCTGCCAGCACCATGAAGCGAGGCAGAAGACAGTAGCAGCATTGGTTTGGATTGCCTTGAATTCCTCCAAAGCCCACCCTTCTTCCCCACATCTTCTCCATTACTTCACGATCCTTCCCATGTCCCAGCCACCCTTTCCTCTCAGACTACCTCACCACTGAACATATTTAGCTTCAGTTCAGAGCAATTGTTCCTAAGCCATTCTTAGCACAAAGTCTGCTGTTTGTTTCGCATCCAAAGGTCTTCGTATGCCCAAAATCTTGCCTGCTTTTTTTCCATTACGTCAGTTGGTCTAATAAAACCCTTGCCTTACTTAGCAACCGTGCCTCACTTAGCAGGCTTTTTAAAACGACTCTCCCTCTAGTGAATAGAACATCATGTACTGATAATTCATGCATATCTCCTTTTATTAGAATTGTCTAAAACTTTCCAGATAAAGGTACATTCATATGCATCGTTCTTCCATAAATAAAAAAAAGTTGACAATTGTTGTAACGACAGACTCAGCCCATCCTATAAATTCTTACTCATGATAGTGCCATGTTTCCAGGAATAGCCCTATCGACTTCTATGATATAGTTAATAGGTACAAATCGCCCTCACAGAACAAAACAAGCTAACTGCATCAAGTCATAAGTTCATTAAGATTTATTCAAAGTAAGCCATTCCTTCCGGATGCCCTTGGGACAATTTAAAGGCAGATATCAAAACCTCTGCTACGCTATAATTAAATTGCAGCAATTGCTTAACATGGAATCCTCTGCTGGCAAAGCTGGCAAATAAAACAACAACTCTCCAACAACTCGCCGTCTTCCCAACTACCCCCACACATGGCTTAAAAACTGGTGGTGTTGGCTATTTGACTCATTGCTCTTTGTTAAGTTACCTATAAACTTAAGAACAGTTTCTTGAACAAGACTACACCCATTGACAACAGTTTTGTATTATGGCATTCCATTAGTTAGACACCCTCTAAGACTACCCTGAAAGCTCCAGTGGAAGTAACAGTATGCTGAGAGGAGAGCTCCATTTTGACTCCCGTGCCCTTTGCATTCAGAAAATATTTCTTGATGGGAGTCAAAGCATTAAAAATAGCAAAAAACAAACGCATATTATGTTCCATGATTTGATTGATACACCAGTCCCTTAAAACCTTTTTACAGTGATGCTCTCTGCTAGCCAAGACTAACACGAAGGCTATTATTAGCTTGTCAGTCTGACTCGGGCAAGCCAGAAAGCTCTCTTTTAATATTTGCATTAGGAGACTGCCCTTTAAAACAAAGACACCCCACACACAGCTCAAGATTCTAATGAACACATAATTAGACCAACGTGAAGCGAGACCAGCCTTGGCTAATCATATGGCTGCGATGCCTGTGAACCTTTGCACAACACGAAGAGCTCAGAAAAGATTAAAAGTATCTCCAGGCGGGATATAATTCGTTCCTGCATTTTGAATTTGAAAGGGAGAAAAGGAATATGCAACTTCATACAAAATTAGTCAGAAGAGCACCCATGGAGGTCCACTGAATACAAAGATGGCTAGCTTGACTCAGAAAGTCCAGGAGCCTCAAGCTACTGAGGCAGTTAAAGGCAAAGTCTCCCAACACACCCCTTGACTTACTCTCCTCACCAGTTGTTTGTTGCCCATTCCAGGAAGCAGCCCACAAGCTCAAGGGGCTCTGGTCTCACCCACCCACCACCTCCCAGCATTCAGACATACAGACAGCATCCCTCAAGTCCTCAGTGAGCCACTGGCAACTTTGGTCATCCATCCCAAGCTGCAATTCTACATCTTTCACTTCAGGCTGTCAGCACCAGCTGCAGCAGCACAACTGAGCTCCCCTGAGAAGGGGCTGCAATATTCCCACGGCTCGTGGCAGAGAACAGATCATAGAAACACGACGGCTCCAATCTCCAAAAAAAAAGAGCGAGGTTCTCTGCATTTTTATCCTTGCCCATGGTTCTGCGAGTCCAAGAAGGATACCAGAGCTCCTTTACACACACTCACCCAAGCATAAGTAATTTTTATACAGCAATAGGTGGGCTT
Source organism: Trogon surrucura (assembly GCA_020746105.1). Lineage (NCBI taxonomy): Eukaryota > Metazoa > Chordata > Aves > Trogoniformes > Trogonidae > Trogon > Trogon surrucura. The sequence continues at coordinate 4,315,547 of CM036625.1, read as the reverse complement.
TTATGAAACGTCCATGGTTTTCACACAAAGGGAAAAGACAGTTACAGGTACAGGCCATCTGTTCGTAGGGGCAGAGTCACAGCTTTCTGCACATACCCCTGGCATGTGTGGTTCAAAAAGGGGCAAATAGAGGTGAGGAGATGGGAAGACAACTGAACACACAAGAGCTAGAAAGGGAACAGCCCCAGCTTTTCAAAAGCTACATCACACCTCTGTGACAGGGATATTTTCTCATGCTGCCTAGCGTGAGCCCTGCACCTGGCTCTTTGAATGACAATTAAAGTAAATCTCTCATTCTACCAATCCACCATTTTCCAGCTCAAATCAAGCAGCTAAAGGTAAGCAGATTTAATAGTAGTGAGAGAGCAAACACATCATGATATCCCTAAAGGTTTCTTTGAACAGCGCAAACTAAATCAAAACATTAATGAATATGAAGCGAAGGATGATTGGGCTGTCTGAATTCAGGTCTTTCCACAGAGACTGAGTGAATGACACCGCCTTCCACACTAAGTCAAAGGCTGTTAACATCTTCCTAAAAATGAGCTGTTGTAGCCTGCATTGCCTTCGCTGAAGGATTTGCAGCCTGAACACTATTGATCTTCCCATGAAAGACTCAACAGATGAAACCTGTCATGAGAAACAACTTGCCAGAATTCTGTATTTTCAAAACAAACCGGCGGGTGCTCCTTCCCTTCCTCCCATTATTAAAACTTTAGAAAAGCATCGTCTACTATGCTTTTCCAGACGTAGTTTGAAAAGATCAGATGAGAACTTTCCTTAAGGACACCGAGATTATACCCAGGGCTAAATTCTCCACCGCTGTGATAACTAATGGGTTTGCTCTAGAGGTAACAGACTGAGGTTGATCAGAACATTGTAACCACGTGCAACTACAACTTTGCCTAAATATTTCTCAGGCTAGAACATTGTCCCAATCTCTTTATGCTTCCAACCACTGAAGCAAAACATCCCCAGCTCCTTATGAAAGAGATCTCTAGAAGAGCAGGCTGGCACCACGTACAAACACACTAACTGCACTGTAGAGGAGGACAGGTCAGCAACAAGATGTCATATGCAAACAGGGTGTTGATTGGAAGCTTGCTATAAATATTATCTGAAATAGAAGGGAGAGGAAAGCAAATTTCCTCTGAACATAGGAAAAAAAAAATCAAATTAAGGACTAAGCCACAGAAACAAAAGGCCCAAAGAACAAGTCACATAGATTTATATAGACACAAAGATATAGATAAGTTTCTTCTCTACATATATACTGCTTAATTGCAACAATAACTCACAAGGGCTAGAGTGATAGAAAAGGCTTTTCTTTTTCAAACTGCCAAGCTCCCCTTTCTACCCTTAATTTATTTTAAGGCTCATTTCCCCACATTTCCCAGATAAAGTTAATCAGGACTACCAGAGACAATTAGGACATTCTGCTCCCTTGACCACTAATCAATCCCTGCTCTCCACTGATCCTGTATCAATATTTGTGATGTTTATACGCCCTGTGGGATATGGATTGTACACACCAAGGCTCATTTAAATTAGGTCTCATTATCACTCCTGTTCTCTGGCTCTGTGGACAAAGGTCCACCACAGAAGACTTTCTCCTAAGCCCACAGGTTACTAATGCACTGCGGTGTCTTATTCACATCCTCTCTCTGATTAGATGGAGCAGCTAAATAACATAAGAGTTCTTTCAGCCTTTGTGCCCTGCATCTAGATTAAGAGCAAATCAATATGAGATGATTAATTACACACTCTGCTATTATAACAATAAGATTTTTTAGTTCCCACTGCTATCAAAGTCTGTCGTTTAGCTCCTATTTAACTATTCTCCTCCCTCCCGCAAGACAGAATAGTCTATTTGGGTTACCAAGAAAAGCAAAAGATAAACATGCACATCCAGATCATTTAACTGTGATTTGCCATGTTACCTTTTTTTTTGCATTTTAAATCAAGGACTGATTTTTTAATTTTTTTTTTTTTAATAGTGCCACATAGCTTCACTCCCAAGCAACACCCAGTGTTAAAATTATCTTCTGCTGCCTGACCTCTGCAGGCATTCAGTGGCATCTGCACAATCAGGTAAGGCATTGAGTAAAGCACATACCCACAGGATGACAAATATAGTATCACCACTTTAGCATACAACTCTGATAACCTCCAAATACCTGTCTTCATTCATGTTCAGGGAAGTGTGCACATGATTTCTATCTACCATACCCCAAGCGGTTGATTATTCCAGAATACGGGTGTTTTGGTACAAGTCTTACTGTAAAGAAAAATTGTTACCAAAATAACAGTACAATAATTGCAGAGATTACCTGATAATAGCAGCTTCTTAAATCCAGTATGTTCTTAGGTGCTTTCTGCATACCTCCACAGACTCCTGCATTGGGTTATTTTTAAACCAGGAGAGCATCACCACTGCTGCCTGTGACCAAGCCTCACAGAGCAACAACAAACCTTTCTAGCATGCAGACTGCTTTACAGACAATTTATGTCCCTTTGTCCCAAGGATTCAACTCTTCTAATTAGAAAACCATAGAGAAGTTCCCACAGAATAGCTCAGGTTGGAAGGGACCTTGAGACCATCTTGTTCCAGCCACCCTGTCACGGGCAGGGACACCTTCCACCAGATCAGGTTGCTCAAAGCCTTGTCCAACATATAAGAGGGCTAAGAAATAATTTGCACATGCTCATTGTTAAGAAAAATCAAGTAATTGTCCAGAATTCAGACGAAGCTGAGCATTAAGAAAAAAAAATGTGAAATTCTAAGACAAAAGCATCAAGCAGCAGCAGTGGTCTCTAGATGAAATTTCACATTAACAACACCCATCTCAGTTATTTCACTGCAGAAGAGTGTATAATTAAAATCATTCCAGTAAACCTGGCAGGTACACACACCTGAATTCCAGTTGGCAAGAAGGCACAAGAGGACCTGATGCTAAAAAAAATAAATAAATAAAAATCACTGAAAAATGTCATACTATTTGTGTCATAAGGAAACAAGAGTTATTTTTGTTTACAGCAGCTACCACATAGCTTGACAGTGAAACTAGCTAGAAAGCAGGGAAACTCTCAGTTTGGCAACCAGTATCTAAAGAATTGTTCACCATGGATGTCCCATTTTGACAGTTGAGAGCCAAAACCTTCTCTTGAAAGCTTACTTTTGAAGTAACACATAACACATGCAAGGAAAGTCTGTACCTACATTGTTTTAATCATTAAAATATTCCAAGTCCTTTACTTCACTACAAATCCTTGGCTTGGTACTACTGATGTAAATGCCCATTTGTTTGGATTTGGTTGGTTGGTTTTGCTGTTTGTTTTTTTTAAACATTAAAAAATGTTGGTAGAGCTAAATATTTTAGAAATTCTAACCACAAAAAAACCCACATGGCAACTAGCGAGCATGTATTAGTGGATTAGTACTCAACAGGGACAAACAGGGGAAAACCTCAAAACATTTTTATCTTTCAGATTTGAACCTTATACTAAGGTTCTAAATAACCCACAAAGTCCTGATGTTACTTTACAGACAAAAAAAAAAGATGGGCAGGCTTTACTTCATGAGGAATACCATGAGAGACAAGTTTATGCAACTATTTTTCACCACTGCTGATGCATCTGTCAGGCAGGGTGAGCCCTAGCAATCACAGACACAAGGGAGAAGAGCATCATAAGGGTTGAGGTGTATGAAAGCTCCTTTCCTGTACAGGAGTAGTCTCACCTGGAAAGACTAGGTCCAAAATTCACATTAATATTCTCACCTGGAAGGACTAGGTCCAAAATTCACATTTCTTAATCTAAGATTTTGTTATAAAGCAAAACAGAGCACATTACAAAGCCTCTTTTTCAGGTATAGCACAAGGTATGATGATCTATTTCCAATATTGAAATACTTGGTGTACGTAAAAAGACAGTCTGAGCGTGGTTGTCTCTACTAAGCAACAATTCAAGTTCTGCTCTGACTTACAAAGGGAAGGCAGTATGGTGGTTCTACTATAGAACACAAAAAAACCCCACATAAAATCCACATCAACACTCCAACTTCAGTAACATTCGCCCTCTCCACACACATGATCCAATTCTCACAGGTCAAATGCACCAAGAGAAATCCAGCCAAGTGTACAGGTCAGCTCGTTGTGTACTCTTTGTATCTGAAAGCACACACATTATGCAAAAGGCAAAAGTCTCAAGTTTACCTCTGGAGCAATTAATGACTAGCTTTAAAGCAAGATCAGCATGGAACCCAAAATATTAAAAAAAAAAAAACACAAACCAAAAACCAGGGCTACATATGCTCAGTACACAATTTTAGACTGCTTTGATTTAGCAGTAATGAAAGGAAATGTCTTTCTCCTTAGAAATAAATTAAAAGCAATAGATTTTAGAGAGAATGTAAGCAATAACATGCTTGAATTTCAGGAGGAGGAAATCTATTAACTGTGTTCAAAGAGAGAAGGTATTTAATTGGTGAATAACACGAGTCTGCAATACGGTCTGTTAACTCTGAAAGCCAAAGGGTCACTTCCATCAAAGGCGGTTCTGCCGACAAGTCATCCAAAAACTAGTTTTTACATAACCAGATAATCTTACAACTCCTCACCAGGAGGTTTCTTCAAATTTATTAAAAATATTTCAAATTCCTTGTCATACCTATACCACAGCATGTCTAGAACCAGAATAAATAAGCAGCACCGTACATAAGGATTGCAGAAAGAAAGAAGCGGAAGCAAAAAGCAGGCAATTTCCCTAGAAATCAGAAATCCTGCAAACACACAGTACGGGCACGTAATTAATGTGGGCCTAAATAACCAAGCTATATCAGCATTTCGTAGTGCAGCACAATTAAACCAGAAGAAACGCTGGCAAGTTCTCCCCTCTTGGTGTGCATTTTTGAAGAGTAACTTAAGAAGCCAAATCCCATTAAAAGCACCTGGGAGAATGGGTTTACTTGCCCTAACCTTGTGGATTTGAGAATCCTATAGTGTATCTACAAGCTGTCGTGGTAAATTTCTAAGCTTCTTATAGGTACATTATGTGATGTCCAATATGAAAACAGATATTTATAAAACTGGAAAATATTTTACAGTGAATTGTGAGATCAAATTCATCTTTGATAAATACAGCACCTTCAGGCTATCACATTTTACAATCACATTTTCATAGTCTTACAGGTATTTCAGAGTTTAGGAGGAAGTCTTGATCTCATTTTTCTCCTGAAGAGCACGAAAACATGTCATAAATCAGGAAGAGAACTATAGCACAATGGCACTCATTCATTATCTTTTAAGTCTCCTTACGATGAAAATACTGGGGTAGGAAGAAAAAAAAAAGAAAGAGCCCTTTACCATCTGTTAAAAGACAAAATTAATTTTTAATTTCCCTCTAGCAACTCAAAACCAGAGGCTGTAAGTGCAAACTCTTGAAAAATAGTATTCTGCATTAAAATGCTGACCAGCAGGAGCTCTATCTGGTGGCAAGAAACTGCAGTACACAGGCTGGACAGGGTGTTATTTGTTCAGTATCACGTTCACATTCACAAAGAGGAGAAACATCTCAATCCTCAACCTCTATTTTCCTTTCCATAAATAACTACTGGATACTAAAGAATTGGGAGCGTGGAAAGGGCAGAGAATAAGGGGACAGGATTGAGATAAATTTTATGCCAAAGATTTACACCATGCAAATCTCAAAGGCTGGATGTAGCTACAAGTCAAGAGTACAAAGGGTTTACAGCAGCCCTACAGATGCTAAGCAGACAAGCCTGGGAAGAAATGCCTGGGGTTTCACTTGAGAAAAAAGAAACCCAAGCTTGGTTGGTAAAACACAGTACTATAGACCAGAATTTGGCAGTGACTCCAGGTTGCCAGCATCACTTCAACCAAGGTTTAAAAAGAGTTGGTAAGTAAGACTTAATGTTACTTAACATAATACAAATTTAAATACACCAAATGGTAAATGTCCTTGCTTTCACAAGAACAATCTTCAAGCATTTTTTTTTTTTGCTATCACATCTCTGAACATTGGACACCCCATGCAAAGAAATGGAAGGAGATGCTACTACATTTCTCATTTCGGTCGCAAAAACTAAACATACTTGGAGCCGTTATTTAATGCTAGGAATACAAACTTTCCTCACGTGCAAATTGGCATCACTGGAGGTGAAAATACAGCGCATTGGCTAAACAACGAATATACAGAGACAATTTCTTGCCAAGAAATGATTATACAACCTACTTTTCACATCATTTGGACAGTATCACAATACAACTCCATGCTCCAAGTTTAGGCTGTATCACCATGTACTTTACAGACGCCTTTCTGGCGTTATTTTGTTTTCTGCACTGCATTCCAACATATTCCAAGCAACACACAATTTGTTACACTGCAGCGATCAAAATTCAGAAGCATCTCTTCACATGCAAGTGTTTTGTACAAGAGTAGTTTCTTTTGAAATACATTCTAGTCCTCAAAAAAGTGGACTTCATCTTTTTAATTATACCTTAAAAAACTGGTTTTGTTCACATCACTTCGAAATAGCCTCTACAGCCACATCTGTTTGCAGCGAGATGGTGACAAAATAATCTCATATCTTTGTAACCCAGTGACTGGTACCAGTAAAAGACCAAAATTACTTAAGTGTTGCAAATGTAGATACTATCTGAATGGTAGATTTTGTCTGAGGGAATATGATTTATCTGGAGGAGCACAAGTAAGCCTACAGTACCCCACAGAACTGAAGGAGGAAAACAGTTACTCAGCCAGGAATACAGTTTTACATCCAGGTGTTCCCTGGAACATGATCAAATTTACTTGCTTACGGATAGCATGAAGATATGCAGCTGAAGCATTTGAGCAATGGAAAATAAAAATAGTTTTATTGCAAGATTGTGATGGGAACCTCTAAAACCGAATCCAACCCTTTAGATGTCATCCTGGGCCTGCAGAAGCACAGAGCAAGTCAACACGCTTAACGTTGACAGGGACAAAGTTTCTCTCCTGACTTCTTTGAATAAGTCCTCCCTCGTGTGTCCCTTGGGAACAGGAGAATCCATTCTTGAGCTGCATCTCTGTCCTAGCTATGAAAGGCAGTGTTTATTGCCCAAAGGGAGTTCCTAGCACATACCTCCTGCCTTGTGCTCCATCCCATACAGCTAACCATAAGCAAACACCTATACTTGTGAAACTTGTAGTGGAGTATTTCTCCAGGAGAGAATTTACCACTTCTGACAGCACCTCAAGCCCTCTACTCTTAGCTCCTATTTCTGTACTGTCCCACGACTACCCCAGCCTGCCGTGAAGCACAATCCTGAAAGCAAAGTCAGTGCTAGATAACCACACGCCGCACTTACAATGTCATTATATACCCCAGTTTTCAAGCTGCAGACCTCATTGCAAAGTAGGCTGCTAAAAATGTGCTTTTTATGATGAGAGGTGGTTAATTCCTCATTTCAAGGCCTAAATAGCGTGCTTCTTACTTGTTCTCTGGTCATTCCAGTGTTCTCTAAAGTTCTAATACAAGATCATCAAGGGCTAATTGTCTGGAAACATGGTTGATGGAAATAGCTAGTCATCCCATAATCTGTTCTACATTAAATCTCCTCAGGGGGCTTGGAAGCAGAAAACCAACATCCACACAGATCCCTTGCATTTTTAGCTAGGAGCAAATACTCAAGTTAGCAGCAGAACGAAAACAATTATGAAGAATATCCTGTATATCTCAGCCACATAAGATCTCAATCAAAACAACAGCAAACTAAAAAAGCAAGCACTCAGCCCAGATAATTTTGTTGTTCTTATTCCATTGACTGCAGATGACCAGTTTCAAAAGAACAAAACTGAACTACTAGAAAAAAAAACACAATTCACGAATAGTATTCTTCTGGACATTTCACTGTTTCTTGGTGAAAGCTGGCAGGCTTACTCTTAAGGAGTGACAGCATCCTGTATTTCTGTTTACATCAAAGGAAAATTCCCTAAACTCCCTAAAGTTCAGAGTAATACTTGCCCTAGCTCAGGAAAAGCAGTAAGAATTATAGCAATTGCAGGAATACACCTCTTGGGAAAAGCACTCAAGGCTCTGCCCCAGGTGTGGGGGTTTGGGTGCATCTTTTTGGCTGCTGCTCCCCAGGACCTGAGCTCTACAGCAAATATCCTCATATAGTGTCATTTCCAGAAGGGAACTTGCCTGTATCCTGTCAGCAGCACTATCTTTACAAAGGTAAAAGCAAATAAAAATTGTTTGGAGGCAATTGGCAGTTAACATCACCTCCAGCTTTAAAAGTGCAGAAGCACAGATATTACCAGCATCAAATGCAAACAGATTAATGTAGGCCAACAGCATTCTTCCTCATAGTAATTACAAAAAGAGCAAGAAGCATGCCTGAAACAATTTTTAAAAGGAAAATGCTTAACGAGAAAATGAACTTTACCAAACATTGCAATGCATACTTAGTGCTGTAGCAAAATGGAGCAACAAGAGCCACTTCACAGGCACTTTGAGTAAATATATAGTTAGATTGTCTTGCACAGAAAACCAATGAGCAATGGGCTCCAAATTTTCAATTTTGTGACAGAAGAAATAGCTAAACTGAAATCGGATACAAAACAGAGGAATTACAATCAACTTCATCCCACCCCAAAAAACACAATGAGAAAAAAAAAAAGGTTAGAAATCAGGGTACACACAGACATTTGAAAAGGGTGTTGTCAGGTTGCTGCAGTGGGGTTAGATGGGGGTGGAGAAGGCGACAATACAACATTCCTTAAAAATAAAAGAGGAGCTTTGCAGAGAAAAAAAATAAAGGTGCCCAACACAAAGCAGGGAACAGTTTCCAGAAAATTTATCTTCCGTTTCAATGAGCAAAAACTTGACCCGTAAGATTTTGTGCGTGCTCCCACCTATTCCACTTTAGAATTGGACCTGAAAGCTACCACTTGACAACGTTACCCTGCATTTACAACAAAGGACAGTTGTTGCTCACGCCAAGCAAGCCCATCTCACAGAAACTTCCTTTTCCACCAGCACCAGCACACGTACATGTGGCTCGAACTCCTTTGTGTCCGCAAGCAAGCTGTGCTCACAGCTGCGGATGGAGGGATGGATGGATGGATGCTTTCCATCCCTCCCACCTCTCTCTCCTCACGGTCTCTATTCCTCCTGGCTGGATTTACATTTTACTACTCTATTTTTTTCTTCTATGGCTGTTCTCCACCAGGCCAAGCTCACCGCAGCCCCTCGGAGAGCTCGGACTCGTGGGGGACTCAGCTCTGTCACCCTGTTCAAAACGAGAAGGACGAAACAGACCCCGCGGTGCCGAGGCTGCGCTGCTCTGGAGCTCACCTCAGCTCTCGAATCAGAGTCAAGCCAGCCGGCCCGCCCGGGGCTGTAAGTTCCACGAATAACCATTCACAAAAAAAAAAAAAAAAAAAAAAAAAAACAACCCAAAAAGCCACCTCCATAGATGAGAAACCTACGCCGCGGGCAGGAGGGAGGGACTTTGGGTAAGTTCAAGGCGGACCCAGCTAAACTTTCTTTGTCGCAGGGTTGAGGAGCGATGAACACCGAGCCGCGTTCAGCTGGGGGGACCCCGCCAGGAGACGCAGGAGCCCCGCCCCCCCCCCCCCGACAGACAAAGGCAAGGAGCCCCCCAACCAGCCCCCGGCCCCACTCACATGCCCCGCTGCAGCCGCGGCTCCGTCGCGCCGCTCGCCCGGGCGGGCAGCGCCCAGCGCAGGAGGAGGCACAGACACAGGCAGAGACACGCCGGGCCCGCTCCCATGGCCCCGCTGAGGGAAAGGAGCCAGAGGGCGGCCGCGGCACCACCTTCCTCCTCCTCTTCTCCTTTCTCCACCACCCGCCGCAGCGGCAGCACCAGCCGCTACCTACCGTCCAAATCATTTAAAGCGGCGGCGAGGCGCGCCACTGGCTGGGCGGGCCCGGCCCGCCCCCGCCGTGCCACCGCCCTCCTCCTCCTCCTCCTCCTCCTCCTCCTCCTCCTCCTCCTCCTCCTCCTCCTCCTCCTCCTCCTCCTCCTCCTCCTCGACCCGCGGAGAGGGCTGGAGGCGGGGTGTGCCCCTCCCGGCGGGCTCTGTGCTTGCCCTGCCAGCCTCCCCTCTGCCCCTCTGCGACGTCTCTTGGGCACCCTCCCTTTGAAAGGGACTTTCCTCCCGGTCCCCAGTTCCCGTTGGGCGCAGTGCGGGGAGGTGCAGAGGAGGAACGTGTGAAGGTAACGTGCAGTCTCAGGTTCCTGGCGGCTGCCAGCTCTCGGGAGAGAGGTGGCCGCCCTGCCCCGGGATGCGAGAGCCGGTTCTGCTTTCCTGCAACAAGACGGAGCTCAGCTGCTCTTTTTCTCCTCTCGTCCTTCTTTGTTCTGTGTGCGACGTCCATCGCAGTCACCTCTAAGCGCTTCAGAGAGGTGACTGTGAAAATAAATACGTTTAACATCAGGAGGGAGGGCTAACGCCACTACTGCTGAAGAGTTAGTGACAGCAGGAAGGTAACGCTGGGAAGGAGGAGCGGCTTCGTAAATCCCGGAGTTGCCTGCTCTTCTCTAGACCATCCATCGCCTCGTCTTTATGATGTCTCCAGACCTTTACTGCTGTCAGAAGTTCACTTCTTCCCCTTTACTGGCAACAGAAGGGAGACCAACTGACCTGGAAAGGGAACTGTGCATAGTAGCAAATAAAAAAATAAAAAAAACCACACCTTCAGCACTTTACGATCTAATGTAGGACTCGGGGTCCATTACTCTGCGATTTTCCTCTCTCTCGAGACCCATGACTAACCATCCACTGGGCTGTGAACGAGCAGATGGGCCCTGAGCTAGAGACAACTGCGACTTCCTTCCACTCCGGTGGAACTGGCTTCATCTCCAGTTGCTCCAGACCAGCTCCCGCACGGATTTGTGACGGAGAGAACCACATGGGCACACTAACATCCTCAGGGGTCAGCCTCAGGTTTACAGTGCATTCATTTGTCTTCCTTTCAGTCCTGTAACAAGATACACCCGCTTCTCCTTTACGTACACTTTACGAGCACAGTGTCCTACATGGTTTTTATTTTCCAGGGCCTTTGCTAAAGTTGGTAAACATTCCCCAAAGAGAAAATGATTTTATATTGTTCATTGCTTTGAAGTTGTGTTGACACGATCCCCTTGAGATTTTATCAATTGATTTCTTTTTTATGGTAAAGAAAACATATAGCCCTTATATCTGACCTTAAAACAGATTAATTGTAGCCTGAAATTTCCATTGAATGGCTCAGGCTTCTTGCGTCTGGAGTAGTTTTAACTTCACAGGACCTTGTGTTGAGCTAATCCCATTACCTCCTGCAGAGCACATAGTTTTCTAATAATTTTATTTCTTAAATCCCAGAAAATCTTTCATCATAAAATAATAGACCTTCATTATGTCAAGGCTGAATGTTCGTTATGTCCTCAAATGTCATCTCAACCTGGATTATTGTCAGGATCACATCATGTAAAAATAGCAGAGGATCTTATTGCTCCTCTGTTTCTTCCAGATTAATGTTTAAAATTTTTTTTTTTTCTACCTTAAAGAGCTCAAGCCGTTCAACATTATTTTTCAAACCCGTGTGCGATCATTACAAATTATACGTAACATTTATTACACCCAGTTATTAAGAATAATAGAACAACAACATGCAAGTTGAGAGGGATGAAGTGGAGTATCTCAATTGGTGAAGACCACTTAGTGTGGGAGACCTTTGCCTGGGGCCACAGAGCAAAATACAGCTGCGGCTGAATTCTGGAGATGGAGCAGTGTAAGATTTCCCTGCTGTCTGGGATAGCAAGTTGCCTTGTAGGCAACTCACTTCAGCAGCTACGACACTGACCTTCTCCTGAAGAGAAATGTAAACCAGCCTCTGCAATGTGCCCTTCCTACAACCACTACCTAATGTTTTATCCTCAGCTGTGTTTTAATTGAGAGTATCCTGCAAAGCTGTTGACTTTAATGGGACGATTCACATGAGTAAGAGTTGCAGGGAACCAGCGTTGGTGAAAGCAGTTTCAAAAGCCTACTGAGATAATGGGTCCGACTGTGCCCGACTCAGTTAAGTCTTCAGACCTGACACAGATAACACACAGGTAAAAGCAGGCTCACTTATTCCAGTTCCTACAGTGGTAACAGTGGGCTACGCCAGGACAAAAAAAGGTAGAGGATACAGCGTTAGTGACTTCTTTATATTCCACATCCCTGCCATGAGCAACTAGACACGTGCCCACTGTTATGAAGCTCATTTGCTGTACGAATGTGCGTATTTGATCTTGATACCTACAAACCACACCATGGCCACCACCGGTGAACACGCTGACAAAAGAGGTCCCTTCTGGACTGGTGAAAAGTGTAAATTAAATTGCATCGTGCTCTGCTAAACCAGCTTTTGAACTGAGCAGCCAAAGTGCCGTTTCCCCTTGGTGTCTTTGTGCTGGGGAACTATAATCTAACCCAGTTGCCTAGAATACAAATGGTTACGAAAAAACAGCTCGTGCCCTCCGTGTAGTACTGAGGGACTTTCTATGGGATGGAAAGTACATAGTTTTCATTATTCTCCTCTCTTGGTGATCAGAAAATTGTTCTGACAGATTCCAGTGCAATCCAAATTCAACACATGGTTTATGACACTGTCCAGATCATGAACTCTGTAGAAAAGTTGGTCTCTCTCCTAATGTTCCATCCTATCCTCTCCGTTTTAAAGCATATTTCCTTCTCCATTAACATTTTAATTTTGATTTATGATTTCGTCTTCCTGCAAAGATGTTGACAAAGTTGTTGTGTATCCCCAAGCATGAATGAGTATGCCCACAACTTTGAGTCGGTAATATACCATCCTTTTCTAGTTTCATTTTTCTGCCTAATTATCAATATTTCAATTTCCAGTCATTTTAAATCGTAGCTAGTTACAGGATTTAACATTTCCTTCTGATACAAAGAAATTTTCGTGCAGAGATTGTAATTAGGAAGGCTGTGCTGTGTTCTGTTATTAGCAGGAATTGTGATTTTTGGAGTGGTGGGTTAATTGCTAATAACCATATGCAATGCTTCTCTCAAGATGTTTCCCATTACAGTAATTAACTTAGCAGCTGGGGCAACAGACATTTACCATTTGTCTTCACAGTATCCCTGATTTAGGATTGTTCCAAAAACCTATTTGGACTTCATTTGTTCAATTCCCAGGTGTAAGATGAAAAAGTGGGGATGCTGAGAAAGGGAGGTTTGGAAAGGACAAGTTGTAGGGGTAGTACCTGCTTTCAGATGGGAACTATCAATGTATCCTCAGAAATTCTGGATTTTTTTCACTAATCTTAGTCTTGGACTATCATCTTCATCAGCACAAACTGCATGGAGAGCATAGCAGACCGGTCTGAAACAGAGAATGTATTCAAAAAATGTCTTGATTGCTCAAATTAATCTGATTAATCTTTAGCCTTCTTGAGGATTTATGAATTCAAAAGTGCAGAATTTATTATTGCCTACTCATGTTTGTAATTTTTTTTTCCTTCATGTTTCATAGTCAACTATATAGATACAAACTTTCTTAGATAATTACTTCCTTTCTATGTTGTCTCACTGGAGTTCTTTCCTCCGCAATAAGCAGTAAGAGCTACGCCAGAATTACAGTAATATTTTTAAGTATATGGCTAACCTGAAATTTAAGAAGAAATTCAAGCTGTTCTACAAACCCAGACCATCTGACAGAGCAACAGCAATTTTGTTGATTTAATTCATCAACTGAATACATTGAAGGGATAATTTTAAAGACTTTTAGGACGACGGTGCTAGATTTATCTCTTTTTAAAATCCATTCTGGCCTGAGTAAATTCTGCATGATACAGTACAAAAGGTGGTTTGTTGATGCCCTTAAGGATGCAGAGCAGCAATTCCGAGGCCACTGGAAGCTTTCTCTGTTGCAATGAATTGGCATTACTCCGTTGCAACGAATGGGGGAACGCTAATTTACAGTAACTGAGGACCTAGTCTGCATTTTTAATCATAATTATGGATTTACTTGGGGAGGTACATTTTCCAAATCAGTTGAAGAAGATTAAGTTCAGGTCCCTTTCTTCCACAGGAAGGAATAGTAGTACATAAATAAATAGTTGGTGTTGCACTAGATCTTTACAACATACAATAGCTTTCTGGCACCGCATTGTTCCCTGATATTTTTTCCTACAGCACGTAATAGTAAGTTTCTGATAATAGTGCTCACAGACAGCTTTGATTATAACTGCTTGTCAGGGAACGGATAACTAGGAAAATAACACTGTATTCAACTGTAAAAAATGCTGCCTGAAATACATTAATACAGTGATAATTTCTGCTAATAGAAGCCTCCGAACCCCATCCATTAGCTCTGAATTGAAATTCCTGCTTCCTTTCTATCTTTCTGAGCCTTTCTGCCCTCTGACCCCCTCTTCCATTACTTGGTAGCAACACAGCCATCCGCAGGCATTAGCGGCCACAAAGAGCCGAAGCCCTGCGTGAAGCCAAATGACAAACCCAAGGTGGTTTTGAGCAAACCCAGCCAGGATCCTCATGGTGCCCGCCACGGGCACTGCTTCGTACAGCAAGAGGCAGGGCAGGGGGACAGCCACGGGGTTGGCTTTGTGCAGGAGTTCACTGTCAATGTCCCACTCGTTCCCCCAGTAGCTTCCACGCTACGCATCCAACAGCCACCAACTCCACTCTCCCATTTGCCCGGCGAACCAGAAACTGAGGTTTCTGTCGATGTCGGCGATTCCTTCCGAGGAGGGGCCAGGAGGGGGTTGGAAAGGAAGGAAATTAAAAAGGGTCTGAACAATTTGAGCCTCTAGCAGTCTCTCTAAAAGGGAAAAATATGTTCAGATGAAGTATTTCTTTTTGACAGAATGAGTAGAACTCTATTGGTATTCAAGTCAGGAGCATATTTCTGTAGGGAGCTATTACATCTGATTGAGAAAATAAAATGATATCCACATTCACAATTACTTATATAAAGACCGCTGATCTCATTTCTTAGCTTTTCTCTTTAGCATTAGTTAACCAAAACCCTAGCAAGAACACACTATTGACAATATAATCCTAAAATAAGTTTTGTGTTGGCAGGCAATAACAACCGGGAGTACTTTTCTCTATTTCTGGATTTGGGATAATGACACTCCAGTGAGTGGCTAATCTAGTGTACTTGTGTGCATTCAAATTAAAATCACGCATCTAGGGGGGGGACTCCCATCTTCTGTGACTGACACAGGTGAAAGCCAGATGTAACTCAAATAAACCTCATGGAGCTATTGCAGCCTTAGCTCAACACAAAGAAAATAATTAGGATTTAGAAACTTCACAGCAATCCACTGTTTTGCAAATATTACAAAATGTTTTCTAGGAGGAAATCTTTTTTTCTATTTATTTTTTGACAGTTCTTTTCTCGATGATCTTCTGGCCACGCTGTTATCCATCTGAGAAATCTGCAAGCAGCTGAACAAGCAACTTGTTCAACAACTCGGCAGAGTACCTGCATTCTTATGTGTTCAGAGAAATCAAATTTGGGGTATTCGTGCTAGGAGTGTTTAAAGGCTCATCAAGTCAGGAAATACAAAGAGCCTTTTGAGATTTAACCAGCCAACCACAGGTAGACAACACAATCTGATTTTCAAATATTCTTGATCTCTCTGGAGGGTAGGAAATTTCCAAGAGTTATTCTCTCAGAAAATTGAAACAAAGAAAAAAGTAAAATATATTAAAATACATGCTAAAACAGGCCTATGTCACCTAATGATCTTTCCAGTTGGTTCATGGCACAGCTCAGCGAGTGTCAGGGCTCTGCAAAAGGGATGAACTCAAGCACACAAACCAGGCAAGAAGAACAACACTCCAGCAACCACAGCATGTAAAACTACAGACCTAACGAGCGCTAACACTTCAAGTGCTCTGATTTATCCCCTAGGGTAGGCAGCCCCCTCAAAATTTGGTTTTTAGATGTTAAAACCAGTAACTCTCATCTACATCACCGCAAACGCAGTTGCAAAATATATCAAAGCAAAAAAAAAGTGCTCAGAAGTAGAATTCTCCTCAGGGTTTCCCCGTCCCTTCGGAATTGCTCGTGCGTTTCAGATGTGAGCTGCTCGGGAAGCCTGTGTTTTCTCCTTTGTCTAATAGAGTGCTGAGCACATCACTGGTAAATACTAAAATTCAAAGGAATAAATGCTTTGTTTGTGTGCTTCCAATTAGAGCTAATGAAATCCCAGGAATACACTTTCAGGTAATTTGTCACAGAAGAACCCAAACTCAACAGCCTGTTTCTCTGTATAACTTTCCTCTCTGTCTGCTCTGCTGACACAACTAGACCACACTTCATTCTCAGGAAGACATTAGAGCATTACTTCACTGTTTTTCCCTCTAAATTACCTGCCTGGCTACTGTCACCATTGATCTTTTAAGTCCTTGACTGAGTAATCAGTCAGACAGCTAATTAATGTAGTGGCTTGGAGGGAAACAGGGAGGGAAGGGTGAAATGAAAGAGGAGAATTTTTTCCTTATTCTTCATGTTTTTCTTGCCTTTGAAAGGTGCTTTATGCATAGCATATAGGAGCGTTTGTGCTTTTTGCTTCTGAGAGACAGTTCGCCTACTATAAATCTGTTTATCGACTATTAACAGAAACCAGGAGAACTTCATGGGAATGATGAAACTGAAAGCTAAGGGGAAAAAAAATCCAAGATTTTGTATTTATTTGTCTCCTATTAACAGTTACAGACTGCAGTATGTGTTTTGAATTAGAAGAAACTGCAAGGCCTGACCCATTTTTTTTCAGATGTTTTCAAATTCAGACAACTTTGTCATATTTTGACAAAGAGGAGGTTTTTCCCCCTTCCTTCCCTCCTCTGGGGTCCCCTCCCCATAGACAAGAGTGACCCACGTGATCCACAAACCCAAAAACGTATCTGGTTTTGTTTTTAACCAAAATGAGTCAAACTCATGTGTCCAAACATACTGTTTAACCAGAACCACTCAGTTTGACTTTAGTCTGAGAGCAAAGACGTGAGGAAAGGGAGTACCTCATGCTAAAATGTATATTCCAAAAGTACCCTCAGGAGTCCCAATTTTTTAAAAAAATCATATAGGCATGTTTTTCCCTTTGGGTGCTGGAGCACTTTGCTCCAGATCCTTCCCTAACTCCTAAACTTTAAGTAGACTTGCTTGTCAAATGTCATGTCTAGAAGGTGGTATTTGCAAGCTTTTCCCTGTACTTTCCTATCTCTTAAAAGAATAAAAGAGCTGTTAAGGAAGTTAGCAGTACATGCATCCTGTTTTCCTCATCACGGATATTTGAGGAGCACAGCGGCTTCCCTGCTTTGTAATGACTGTGATGCATGAAAACATATTTAATTTCCTTTATTCTTAAGGAATCATATGTATCCTGGAACAGCTTTTTTGCTACATAGAGTTAACCTCATGCTGCCATGCCCATATATATATACGCAGGTATTTGTGTTACAAGGCGGGATTTAAACACTCTTGTCTATAGGGAGCTGGTGAACTGAAAGTGGTTTAATAAGCTTTCTTCTTAAATACTTAAGGGAGACAGATACTGGCATCAGCAGTTTTTGTTGCTAAATGCAAATAAAATCATTCTGAGTATGGGAATTGCGCTGACCACGCTTCATGAAACAGCAAGCATGGGACTGCAGCAAGAAAGTGGCAATTAAATATTTCCCACGCGCCTGCGTGTCTGTTTATCTACAGCTTAACGGGTTGTGCCGTGATCATATCCAACAACAACAAAACGGTGTTGGAATGGAATCCCCGACTAATAATTCTGTGCCTTTTATTAACTTGTGGAGAAACCCACATTGCTACAAAGACTTACATGAAAAATGTCTGAGAAGAATATCTAACGGTCAAGAAAGCAGGCTTCACTCCAACAAAGTCAGCATTGCGTGGACTAAGTACTGCAAATCAAGCACGTTTTGTTAATTCCAGCACCAAGACAATAATAAATTAAGCACCTAGACGTATAGAGGAAAAAGGCAAAGTCAGCAGTTACAGACTTTTTAGACTGACCTCAAAATTTGTCTAAAAAATCAAAAATATTTCTGAAGGCTGCTATAATTAAAGATGAATGGAAATGGTCTAAAAGTCAAAAAAAATTTATGAAGTTAATCCAAGCCAAACTAACTCAACTTTCTCCTTTTGTTATTGACTTCTTCGATGCAAACTCTAATCTCTGCAGGCTTCAGTGAAGCATTTATTACATGTGAAAGATGCTCAGTTTAACCTCAAGCCGCTTTCTGTACCAGAAAAGCTCGGGAGGATATAATGGTGAGTGGTGGTCGAAAGGGAACGGTTTAGTTATGGGCAGCTCACTAATGAATCTCTCAAGGATGAGTCTTGGGGGAAAAGACAGTACAATCTCTGCACATGACACAAAGGATAGGCATAACCTCATGGAGTTTTCTGGTGAAAAGAAGAGAGGTGTTGAAGAGAATGAGAGTATCATGCTGGAAAAACAAGGTGACTCTGAGGCTGAAGTAAGACACGGATGAAATGTAAAACGACGAGAAGCCAGGTGATACACTTGGGGACTAATAATAACAACAATCTTTGCTGTGTTTGCCGTGACACGCGAAGAGAAGAGATGGACTCACTCACATGATTCTGTAAGCCAGTGATGTGATAAGGGAGTAGAAAAAAAAAACAGAAAAAAAGAGATTAGTGTGCTCCTAGAATACAGTGACGCACTAGCAGCGAAGATGTATTGCTCTGACTAGGAGGCCTGCTGAGATACCACACACAATTTTGATTGTTCAGGAGTATGAAGAAAAGAATTCAACATGCGACAGGTATGGAGCAGGTCTATTAGGATGAACAAGAGAAGAGGCAGCCAGGAAACTTGAAAGAATTTGATCTGTTCAGACGAGCAAAAATGAGGCTTGTTTAAACTAGCAGAATGAAGGCTGGGGCAGGAAGAGAGATTGGTGTGTGACTGCTCGCTTAAAGCACGCTCTGGAAGGAGGGGGTGGGACAGAATAAATATCAGGGACACGCAAGAATGTTGGCAAAGCTAAAAGGCGATGCTGGCATAAGAACAAGCCAGCCCCCCCCAGCTGTACACATATGTCTGAGCAGTGAGTCTCTGGAATAGCCACCTCCTACAAGCCACAGGAGCAAAAAGCTGGCTATATGGTGGAAATCGGTAAGTTCATTAAAAGAATTCTGAAATATGTTTTTATGTGATAACAGGCAGCTGGATTTGGTCACCAGGCGGTGCTTTTCAGTCCTACCTTCCTTGCTGGTTTTCAGCCTTTTAATTATAAATCCTATCACTGTAACCACAGTGTGTTGCAGCCTCAGGTACAAGAATAACACATTGATCTTTTTCTGGTAACTTCTGTGCTAAAAATGGGGTTCTACTGCAAGTAACTCCATGAACTAGCATTGTTAGAGTTTGCCAATATAACTAACTTAAATAAGCCTTCTCCTTCTTGAAGTGGGAATAATCTTTTGGGTTCCTGTTTGGGTACAACAGAATTCTGAAACTTGCTTGGGGATCTTTAGCCTTATGCTAATATGAATAATAACCAAAAAAATATCAAACTAACCCTGAAATTACAATGTTTTATGATGTTTTCTCTTAGGAGAGAAGTGTATTTGTCTTTTAGATCACCAAAAAAAAAAGCATCTAGAGGCTGAATAAAGTTCATCTACAGTTTCGAACGACAAACTCATCTATCGTGAGAGCGTGGGTAATTGCACTGAGCTTATTTACAGCTGAGTTTATTTATAATGTTACTGACAACGGGAAATGATCAGTTTTAATAGTTTAGTGAGAACTAGAAGAATAGTGTCAACCTTCCGTTCGGTATAGCAGCACCTTCTTCTGTAACCACGTATTTACTGATAAGCCAGATCTACCCATGTTAGCACTGCAGGGCTAACAGGAGAACAAGCCAGCTTCTGTCCTGTCTTTGTACACCATCAGCAAGTGGCCTCCTAAATTTTCTTTACAGGACCTTTATCTCCAGCAATGAGGCACGTGGGAAAAAGACCGGCGATTGATCAGCGATGGTGAAGATGATTTTGCGGATCTAAACAACGGCGGCAGAACAAAACCTCGCTCCTGGTGTGTCAGTCCTTGCAGCAGCATTTCTCCCACTTTTGTACTGGGCTCACGGCAGGAAAATTTGACAGAAACATTTGATTTCATTAAACTGATACGGCAGACAACGTTTACTTAACATCAGTTAGCTTATTCTAGCTAATACAGCTGATAATTTGGACCAGGGCAATGCACATTTGACATTCAGAGCTTGGTCTGGACATGATATAGGTAAAGGGAGACGCCTCTGCAGCTGGGTTGCTCCTCCCCTGTCACTTAACTATGCGTGTGTTGAATGAGGTAGCAGCCCCCCAGGACATCTGCCCCTGTTATTAGGACTTACAGCAACATCATTCCTAATAACAAGTAAAAATCAAGTCTGGAATGCAGTTTCTCTTTGTATACATTTTGTTATAATTCTCCAGTAAAGGTGGCATTTTCTTCCTGAACTGCTCTGACGTGTTTCAGCTGTTGCAGCAATATTGAGCAGGAATCGTCAGATCTTGAGTGGGTTTTATCTTTGTTCTCTGTAAGTGTTGAACACAGCAGTGGTATCATTCAGATGTACATTATTAACTGATAAAACTATTCTGTCCATCTTAAAGCTTGTTTTCACTTCCTTAAGTCAGTAAATGCAACACAGGAATCAGAATGGCTTAGGCATTAAAATTATATGGGATACTGTGGGTTTTTTCTTGCTCCCAAAGCAACATTTAATCTTGCACCAAAGAAATGGATCCTCAGCACTACCAGGAAGGAAGCTATATAGAATAATATATATATTACAGAAAAATACAAAAGACAGAGACATGTCATAAATCTCACCTTCCTCTTGGGCTTGATGAGAAAATAACTATG
Source organism: Trogon surrucura (assembly GCA_020746105.1). Taxonomy (NCBI): domain Eukaryota; kingdom Metazoa; phylum Chordata; class Aves; order Trogoniformes; family Trogonidae; genus Trogon; species Trogon surrucura. Next base: position 4,294,578 of record CM036625.1, on the reverse strand, counting down.
TTGGTTTGGAATTTGCAGTCTGGGGTTATCCTGATCTTTACATCAAGCGATCACTAGATAAATTGACAATCTTTAGCAGAGGGATCAAGACCAAGTCATCGGTTTTTCAGCTCAATGCCTCCATCTGCTCCTGCACCACCTTGCACTGCACTGAGGAGCCAGAGGCTGCTCAAAGCAGCTCCATCCATCTACATTCCTGTCTCGGCTTCCTCTTTCCCCCAGCATTTTACCAGAAATTCCCAATTTCTCATCCCTGTTTCTCTTCTGTCAGGTGCTTCCATAGAGGAAGGCTGACAGAAGTACAGGAAAGATGAAGGAAAAAATCTCTTATTCTGAACTGTTGGGCAAGAACAGAGACCTGTTTCCTCCAGCATAATTTCTACTGAAGATGGATACTGGCTTCACGTCTCCTTGCAGAGGTTATCTCAGGTAGCAGTCTGCACAGAGGGGTGTCAGCGCGGGACGTGCTGAGCCCTGCTAAGACAGAGACAGTTCTGGACACAAACTGAACCAGAATATTCAGCATTAGGGAAACATCACTATCAAACCCACAGCCATTATGAGCTTTAGGCTCACAGCAGTGCCAGGATTTAAGTACCTGTATTTCACCTCAATGTCTTAAGGCACTGGGGGGTTGTGTTTTAATTTCAAATTTCCCTTTAGATCCTCCCTGCCTTGCCAAGGTGGCCTAAGGACAAATCCATCAATGCATGCCCTATGCAGGTATATTTACATCATGGGAGTTATGTAAGCAGGTAGATCTCATCAATAATTGAAGGCTTAGTGGGTGGCGGAAGATGTGACCATTTTCTTCTTGTAGCTTCTCAGGGTTTCTGTGCAAGTCACACGGTCCATCTGCTTTACTTGTGAATACTTTTAATGGACAATGTGTTAAAGGATGATGGTTCCAATCCGTCCATCTGCAGAAAGTTGTGTGAGCCTCTCACTTGCTTCTCATAGATACATACTAGAGGAATTACCAATGTAAAATAGGAATTAGTAAGGGAAGGATCAAGCTCTCTGGTTCTATTTTGATGACAGTCTGTACAAGGTGTAATAAAATCAGTGGTTTCTCTTGCTGAAAGGTTTCTGTCTACAGCAATGACGAGAGGATAGTGGGCAAAGAGCTCTATTAGCTGTTCTTCAAGAATCAATCACACTGAAAAGCAATAGTCAGTGTGACAGCAACTGCACAATGGACAAATAAATTTTTTTTCACACAAATATCCTGAATTTCAGAGAAGAGAGATACTTCTAAAGAGATAGGAAATAAAATATCTGTTTCTCAAAAAAAAAAAATCAAGAAAATACTAAGCATTTATTACTAAAGATGCTGAAACCAAAATGCTGAGATATTTAAGGGGTATGAACCAACATATGGATTCAGTCCACCTGAACAAAAACATTAGATGGTGACCAAGATTCATCTGAAGCAAAATTTTAAAAGGTACATCAGGAAGTTCACAAAGCTGCACTCCCAGGAGGAAGCCACCATGGCTGTGTCACTTCTACTGTCAAACAAGGACTTCCCTGCATCCACAGTGTAAAAAGTTTCTGATCCCCAGTATCTGGGGAAAGATGGGAGCTGGGCCAGCGCGGAGCCTCGTCCCACGCGAGATGAGAACCAGCTGCATTATGCCTCTGCATTATATCTAGATGCATCATAAAGATCTAATTGGCAGTTAGAAAGTCACATTAAACGGTATGTAGTGAGCTATTTCATTACCTCAGAAGCACATATAATAGAAAAAAAAATCAGGTAAGAGGCATATTCATGCATAAATAATGAGGGGAAAATATGACAAATCAACTCATTCTGTTGTATCACGTTGAAATTTCCATATGATCTCGGTAGCATGGAAGAGCAAATGCAAGCCAGAGCAACGAAAGGAACTGTGCTTGGAGAATTACTCCTTGTTGACATCGGGTGAGCTTGTTGTGGCTCAACGGCAAGCATGGAAAGCCTGATTAAGACCAAAAGAAACTCTGGTTAACATGCTCCTACTTCTATCTGAGAAGCAGGGGGTTTTGAGGTGCCGTAGTTAAGGAACACTGTCACTTACTTTGAGGAAAAAATAAACAGTGGATGTTCGTCGGAGCTACAGACAGAATGTCTTGGTAAATGCGGACAGCAGACTGTTCTCTGTCTTTTCATGCTGTCGTGTTCCTTTGTTGATGTCTCTGTTTTAAGATCAGTTTGCTCCATGCACCACCAATTGCCTTTTGTTTTCTCACAGCAGGGAAGGCTCAGTTAATCCATATGCCACGACAAAAAATTCAGGCTTCTCTTTGATAGGAACCAAGCATGACAGCAATCTATTGAAAAGGTGTTTTGGACTATCATTTCTTCCAAGCTAATTTATTGACTGGATGGCTTTCAAACATAATAGGCCTGTTTCCCAAGATAATGAGCTGAGATGTGACTCATGAAGTCCATGTGAGCACACAGACAGACTAATTATGAGACATAAACTAATAATAAACTATCAGTCTCTAGAAATCAGTATCTGTTGTGATATACCAGTCTAAACTTCAGAGAACATGAATGCTCCCACCTGTTCCTTATTGCAATGATTTTATTTTATTAGTTCTAGATATAGAAAACAAATTTCTTACTATTAAGCGTTAGACAGATCAGGACGCTCAGAAAGTATCTGATCTTTGGAGGGGGCGGGGGTGATAGTTTTGCTGCGCAAGCTCTAGTTCTAGCCCACTAATATTTAGTTAGGATTCCAGAATCCATGGATTTATAAATCAGAGCTGGCAAAGGAAAGCATCCATGTGAATACGTAACCTTTAACACACCCCGTTGACCATTATTTTTTCCCCAGTGTATTTCGCTTTAAGCATATACATCACAGTTCAACTACATAAGCATTGTATCTCTTCTGGAGCATTTGTGGAATAATATTAACAGTTTTTGAACAGACTGTCACTCATTTTCCCATTTGTAGGACAGATGATGGACAGGACACTGTAGAGAAGGCACACTATAGAAATGTGGCATACTTAGGAAACGTGAATTATTGCCATACGATGAAATTTCTTCTAACAAACAAAATGCCCATAATCTTGTCCTTCAGGAAAAGGGACTACATCCAGCTTCTGCTGAAGCTGTAACAAAGACTGTCACTACATAGTCCAACCAATTTTTAACTCTTGGACTTCAGAAGAAATTTTCATACTGCAAAGAGCTTCTCTGATATATTTGCAACAACAACAAAAAAAGGGTATTCAGAAAGAACTTCACAGTGTTCTCCTCTTTTTAGGTGTAGGTCCTCAAGAGGACTTTTTATGTTTACTGACCACCTATGCTGACTCTGGAGTAATCAGCTATAAAAACAGTTGAACAGTAGAAAATTCTGGGCCGTTGTGTGTTTATAACTCTTTTAAGGTCAGCACTTTTAAGGCTGACCCTGAATCATCCTGACCTCTACTTAGCTGTTGAAATGTCTATGCTTTATGTTACCAAGGAAAGAAATTGCTGCCTTCAAATGTTCTTGACCTTGTTCAACACATTCTTCATGCCATGACTGACTTGCTTTCTGTTGCCAATAAAGCACAGTCAATGAGTTTAGAGATGACAAACCAAAGGTGCAGAAGTTGCTCTCCAGGAGCATTTATAATTTCTTCTAAGAATGAAGAGCTCCCTTCTAGCACGGTGAACTCCAGACTGCTGTGGATGCTGCCTTTTGCTTATATTTCTATGAATTATTATGTGATTTCTACAAGCACACTTCAGCATATTGTACTTACATCAACACTTACTAATGCTTAGCAAAACTTTTGACAAATACGGTCTGTTCTGGATATGTACAAACAGTGAAAATAATATGGAGCTACAAAGTCATCATTATTTTCCAAGCCCTGTTTTCTCTTTAGCACAACAGATGTCCATTGAAAAGAAAAATATGTTTCCGATGCTTTTAAAATTACTGGGATTTTTCCTCCGCAAACATTTCCTATAAAAGCCGTTCCTGAGAAAAGTGAGTGACCAAAAGCCCCATTTGGAGCTGCCCTGGTGAGCCTCCACGTACACAAATTTCCACTTGCCTCTCCTTTTAGGGCTCTGAGTAAGGCCTCCCATTTGAGCACTTCCCAGTAAACGTGAGACCACACAGCAGTAAAACGTCCATTCAGCAGAAATGAACAGACGCATTTTTATCTGTGAAATAAAACCTGGACCTTAAGGGGTGAAATTCTGAGACATAAATAATCCCATAGTGCCACAGCAACCCTGTTACAATAGGTTTGGAACCAATTTGCCATAAATATTTGTGTACAAGCCAAAAAAGCACTCCAAGGGTACTAAACTGATACCTAGGAGGTAATTTCTAAATATCAAAACCGGTTGGTTTCAATTAAGCTTTGCAAAACCACCCTTGTGTTGTGGTGTACGGTGAAAGAAAATAACAAGGCAACATAAATCAAAGGTCTTCACTTACAGTGTGGACTTTGGGCTGTGTGAATGAAGTTTGCCCTGAAAATAAGCAACTCACGGGCACACTGAGAACAGCAGGTCAGGGAAAAGCAAGAGGAAAAGCCAGGGTCAGGGGAAGGAAGGAATTAGAAAGTCTTGCGAGACCCCATTTTCCGTCAGCTGGGTACAAGCACTTCATGACTTGTTTCCACTGAAATTCTTCATCATGTTTATTGCCTTGTACCAAGGTAATAAACCTTGCATGTAAGTAATAAACATCGAATATTATCTCGCTTGGCACTTCTTTAGCATGTTCATCCTGCAGATCTCAAACCACTTTACAAACCTCTGGCAAAGGCTGCCTTAAAGTCCTGGAAAAGTTTTTCCAAATGTAATCAGCAATTTATAGAGAGAAAGAAAAAAAAATAAATCATAGTAGTCAAATATTATTTCCATTATATCAACATTTTTGGATACCCACTGCAGCAAAATCAGTTGTGAAAAAAAAATGTACAGCGAGAGATTTAATTTTTATAGTACAAATAAACAACACATGGGAAGAAGCAAACAACCATCCCTAATTCACAGGAAAGAAAAAAGCAATATGCAGCACGTCCCAAGTCAAGCAGAACCAGAGCAGGGTTATGTTGAGGTCCAGACTAATGCCCAAGACACAAGTACTGGGACATGTGGACAGCTGGCCCCAGTTGGCTTTTATTTTTCTTGGGCAGAGTCTGCTCTCAAGTGAAGTAGAAGAGGAGTGTCAATAGGGTAATTATTACTTTGTGGGGTAATATTTCACAAATACTTGTGGAGTACTTGCTCCAAGTAGCTAAATTTGTCAGTCAAATGGCCACGTAGAAATGCCAGAATATGCCCAATGCAGATAATGAAAAAAATCAGAAAAAAAAACCCAAATCCTGTTTTATTTACACGTGTACCAAGTGGTCACACTCTGAGGACAGTATGCCTTTGTGACAGTGCTCTCCAAACCAACAAACCAACTCAAGCCAGTAGAAAACAGATGTACTTTTCAAACTAGAATTTTATTGAGACCGTTAGAAATGGATCAGAGCTGTGTAGGACAGAAGTACTGGCATATTCCAGCATCTTGCAGATCCTTTCCCAAGAGCCGATAAACGTTCCTTGTGCTCCTGGAACTGCACAGGCACAGTAGGTTTGCAGAGAGAGGAACAGAAGAGCAACAAGAGCAAGTATCTGTCTTACAGAGCAGGTACAACCCACCCAGTGAGCAGAATCCGTTCAGCTGTACATCCTACAGCAGGAGGTGTGTGGCACAAGAGGATGAGAAAGCCATGGACAGGTTGATGAGAGCAAATGGCTTTCCACAAAGGTGTCTGGAATACGAAGGGTAGATAGGTTGAAAGATCCTCTTGCAAAGATCCTTCAGATGAGGAGACTTCTTCAGGACCCAGCACTTGGGTGTATCCCCGTGAAAGAAAAGTTGCACGTCAGAAAATACCGTAACAAGGATTATTTTTTGTATTTCTTTTTTCCCACCAGTGAATTTGAATATTGGGGTTTAGTTCAATCTCTGCAGTCAGGTTCTAGAGAACTTTTCATTTCATTCAACCTGAAATCTAACCCGAAGCGGTTTTACTTGCCCGGCACTTAGTTTTGTCAGACAAAAGGGAGACAAAGACGACACCGAAACCCAGCGCGTTCCGTTCAGCCATTCACTCCCTCTTCGAGTCACACTGGGCTCTCGGCAGCCTCGATCGCTACCCAAGACACCCGGGAGGATTTTATGAGCCTCGGTGACCTGGTGCCATCTGGTGGACAGAGGCTGGAGACCCACAGCATCCCCCGAACGCCGACACTGGGCAGAAGGGATCTCGAAAACTGATCTAACCTTTCAGTTTTCTCTCTGAGCTGAGTTTTTCTAGCAGAAGGACATCTGCGTTATTCTCCTGTCTTCTGTAGCCCGCAGGAACAGCAGACAAGGTGCCGGCATGAAGATCCAAAACGTCATGGACAGAACAGCCACGTAGAACAGTGTTTACAGAATTATGCCTGTATGACCCTCAGGATGATATGCCTTACAGAAGGAATCTAAAGGAGAGCGCATGCTGCAGCTGCTGAGGAATCGTAGAGGGTAAATAGAAAATTAAAGAAGTCATCGTTAAAGATCATTGAACAAGGCGAGAAGAAAAGAGAGGAAGAGCAAATCTCAAACTGGCTCCCCGCTTGGATTCCTGGAATGGCAGCAAACAGAATTCCTGGGAAAAACCTTGTACCAGAAAGAAGTGTCAGAGGGACTGGAGTAGTTTCTTCTGTAGGGACCAGAGATGCTCTGCTTTTGTTGAGAAGTTCACATACACCGTAATGGATAAACACGACGTAAAAATGAACATTGGAACCACACCTGAACAGTTTCAAGAGCAACCAACCCACCATGACAGCACACGTACCTTTGTAAAGTAGAATTGTGCTGTGCTAATTGAGAGACCCAGAACATCTCAGCATTTTACCACCCGTAGGAACTATTTCTGTCACTACAAATTCGCATTACAAGGTGTTAAAATTGGCTAACAAATATACTGCTCCTTTTCAATGTATAACATGACTGTACTTTAGTCAGCATTTCTTGTCTCATTAGAAGTAAAACAATTTCTCATCGGCATGAAATAATTGGTGCAGCTGATTTGCATACAGAGCCTTCCATGTCACCGCCACATCTTGAGACATGAAGTCGTATTTCATTGAAAACCCCCACCAAGGTTTACGTACTCACTTCAAAGGAGTTCTTATTCAGCATCTGAGAGGTTACTAAGAACCACATAAGGATTTGCTGGATTTGTTTCTACAAATACTGCCACAAATATACTTGAGTCATTTACTTTTGTGGCACTTACTGTGACAAGAAAATGAAATTGCAGGGTCATGCACTTCTCAATCCAAATGGAGGTTCCTAAATACGCTTGAATAAGCTTCTTGCTGATAAATACGACTTAAAAACATATAATATGGCAAAACATATGTGGCCTTTGTCCATAAGGCAGTTGTGTTCTAGAAGGAATATTGAAAGTATTTTACAGAGCTTGCTAATGGCCTGGGTATTATCAGTTAGCCTGTCTGCCTGTTCTTTTCATTTGTATCAGCATTATTGGCTGTTATTGCATGGGCTCTAATGCTGGAGATACACTAGTTAAAAGCTCTTTACTGCACATGTATCATGTCCAAGACGAAGTGCTTATACCCTGTATTTGGTAATTCGTTTTCCAAATTTGGCTCAACAGCAGGGTCCTGACCTCAGGAGTTGGTAAGGCCTCAGAGTAAAGTCTGCATAAACTTCAAGGAGGAAGGTATTTACAAGATATTGGGCAGAGAAGCAATATAACCAAAGTAAAACATCAAAAAACGTTTCTTCCAGATGCAATCTTTAGGTGCAAAGAAAAACAACTTAAGCTGTCAGGAGCACATTCCTAATTGGTTGCTTCAGTAAAAGCAACTCGTTATTTGAAGTGAGAAACTCTCCCCCAGCCTACAAAAACTGGAGATTTACAGTATGATCCCCATCTGGCTTGGGATGACATCAAGACTTTTCAACGTGGTATCCAAAACAGTCAGAAGGCTGGCGGTTGAGATATTAACACCATGTGAAGAAGCCATGGTCAAATTCTTCCTTTCCCTGATTCAAAGAAGACGGTAACCTCCATCTGCTATCTCTCAGGTAAGTTCTATCTGTACACGGCCTCGCTGTGGACTCTGACAAGACTTATCCCTGCATCTCAGAAACAGAGCTTTGACAAATAGGATGTCCTCTTTTTCCCCCCGCCCCGTGGGAGATCTTTTTGTTAAAAGCAGCTCAGATAACAACAGCCTGACTATTTGTGATTGAGCGCAGAGGCTCATTTACTTTGCTGTTCTTAAAGGCATGATCCAAGTCAATGTTTTTTTGTAGTCAAGGAGAATTTGAGTTCAAAGGAATTTAAATTGTGTCCCAACAAATCGCTATGGCAGGGAAACGGGTTAGAAAGCTTGGATGCATGTTCTGGGTCTGGTTTATAAATAGAGGGTTTGGGGGCCATGCACTACTCAAAAGATTTTCAGTGATTTCAAGACCTACGGCCAGATCGCTTGGGCAAAGTTTTCGATTATATAGGACCGCTACATATATGCTCCATTGCACAATTTCCTTTATAAGTGAAAAAAAAAAAAACAAACCACACAACTATTATCGTTAGTCTGTGGCCTTGCAGTCTGGCATAATACCTGGGTAAGCACCAACCCATTGGGACATACTCTGTCGTTTTTTACAAGTTTGCATATAGAAGTTGTGACCGGCGGTAACAGCTTTGGCACCTCGAATAGTGTTTGTTACTGTCAGAAAAAATCCTGTAGAAACTAAGAATATCAGGCATGTGCCACTTACAGGTTTATCACCAGAGGATACTCTACAGATGCCTTTTAGAAGGCAAATGATCTCTCTGTGCCTGCTTTAAAGCTTCTCATTCCCATTTTCTTCACGTGCTAAGCCAGAAGCATCAACCTTTGAGGCACTCACATGAGTGAAGAAGTTTATTTAACTGCTTCAATCAATTACTGTGAGAAAGAGGGTGCTGGCCCTTTGGGAAAAGAAGGGATATTAGGGTTAGGCTGATGCAATGCAAGAGCTTTGGCCCCACGGCAGCAGAAGAAGAGGGACCATTGGGACAGCGAGAACTTAATAGATTGTGCAAAGTGAGAAAACCCGCAATAGCCATAAAAGCAACTTGTCTATTAGAACCAGGAAATATTAATGTTCCGTACGGTCACCCAGAGCACTCTACTGTCCCACAAAGCTGTCAGGACACTCTCAGCCAAGCAGGAATTTTGTGGGAACACGAGCTTGCCTGAGCGAGTAGTTAATACACCAGATATCAAGTTTAAAACAAGTCCTGCCTTTTTTGGACAACTGTTTTCCCCAAAAGTGACGTTATGGGTTTTGAAGTGAGCTGCAAAAAGTACGTTGCTAGCAGTGTGAAGCTAGTTAAAGTCAGGATGTTAGCTGTTCTCTTCAAAAAAAGGAAAGGAACCTGTTGTTTTGAAGCAAAATATCCTAGAAACCATAATTCCCACTCTAAAAAAAAATGGAACCTTATTTTCCATTTTAAAGAGTTTACTTTTTTTTCCCTCCTTTCAGACCAGGCTGTGTGCATTTGACATTTATAGGGAAATATTGGCATACTTGGATAGAAGTGATGTGTCCAAAGAGGATGGATAATCCTGGCTGATCCTGAGGCTTCATGTCTTCAGAAAATCATGTAAAACCTACCTCTTGAACCAGGTTCAAAATTTGCATTAAAACACATGAGGAGAGCCCTAAAAGACAGCGTTATGCTGACCTGAGGAATAAAAAAAGACAAAATCAGAAAGTTCAGTAAGCCCACTTTGAAACCTTGTATGTCTCCAAATACCATCCTGATCAATGCAGTAAAAAAATTCAGCTTTTTAGGGTGAACAAATCAAAATGAGGCAGGAAACTTACAGTGTGATGTAGTCTATGGTTACTATAATCCATTAACCGAACTTCATTTATGTGTCCCAAAAGAGAGAGAAGCCTCTCTCCTCAAAATACCCTGCAAAAGTGAAAAAGTGGGAATCTGGCTTCAAAAGCCCTTCAACACTGTAACAGTAGATCAAACATATTTTAATTAGAAAAAGATTTAGACTGCAGAATACAGGTCTGGCTCTGGACCTGAACTGCTCTAAAAATGCAGTCTGGCTGTCATATTTCAGCTGGGGCCTCTTACTTTTACTGTGGACATAAAGAGGAAAAAATTCTCCGCTGTAACATTGGTGTGAGTCCAAATTGACAATAAAATTACTAGAGTTTCTTGGGATTTACTCTAACAGGAAGTTTTATCGCTGCATATCAGCATTAGTCATGCAGTAGGTTCTAAGTCAAGTCAAAACGAAGTAATCACGTATTAAATTCTGAAGTCAAAAGAAAGCAAAAGTGAAATCTTGAGTACACTACATTCAATAATCTGATGTTGGCTTTAGTGGAACCAATATGTCACCCAGAAAACCATCTGTAGGGATTCAAGTCTATGTTTTATACACATAATATGCATTACATAGTATGCTTCTCTTCTGAGAAGTGAAGACCTTAGGTAAATACATACTTGACTTCATTTGGAATTGCACTTTTAATCAACCATTCTTAAGGGTGGGAGGTCAGGAATTATTTTACCTAACTATAAACTTCAGATTCGGACATTTCTGCTGTCTGAAACTAGAAAAAAAAACAAACCACAACCCCACATCAGCTTCCTAGCAGCATGTTTATTCTATGTGTAATATATTAACTCCAAAGCCATGTTGCCTTGTTGCAGCACCCTTCTCCATTCTTTGAGGCACTTTACAGATAAAATAAGTTAATTTTAAGCAACCAGGATGTTTACCTGATTCACTATAGAAAGCTCACCATTATAAAATCCTATTTTAACAAAATTTTGCAAATTCTCTCTCCTCATTGCTGGTATTTGAATGCCAAAAGATCCAGTAACGTACTCTGATTTCCAGTTGTTTCAGTTATTTTACCCCTTGGAATACCACAGCTCTACTCCAGATGTACTTTAATCTTCCTTGCTCCTTCTGCCAAATTTCTGTTTTCTGTTCTCCATTTGCTCTCATCATGAGCAATATGTCTGTGCCACTTCCTCCCTATATGTTCAGGCTTTTTCTTGAATCATGCAATATATACGAAGAAAAGCCAAAAGGAGAACGCAAGCTCTTTATTGTTGCTGGTTTTAAATATACGAACTTTTGCGGGGCTGTTTGAAAAGGACGTTCCTTTTTGAAGACTTACAAAACCTCATGTCTTAGCAGGTCAGCATGAGACTCCAAAGAGCTCAGAATATCCAAAGAGAAACAAAAGAGAATCCTGTTCCCAAGTGCACCCGATGCCGTGGGGATTTGGGATATTTGCTGAAACGCATGGACTGTCCCCATTGATCTGGGCCTCTGGGTTGCAGGTATCTCTTCTTCTCTCCTCAGGAATTGGCCTGACTTATGGCAAACGGTGTCAGGTCATAGGCTGGACTTGATGATCTCAGAGGTCTTTTCCAGCCTCAACAATTCTGTGATTCTGTGTGATTCTGTGAAATACAGTTTTGATTCCTACATGTGCCAGGCTCGCTGCCCCATGAATCAAAACCTCCTCTTTTCAGATCACGGGCTGAATAGGCGGGGAGGAAGGGAGAGCCCCTCTGAGCCTGGAGATGGGAGAGGCAAAGGAGTCCCAGGGGCAGTAGAGAGAGAGGGAGCTCCATCCATTCCTGTTTGTTCTTCCTAGGACTTGCCACCCTCCTCAAAATCACAGGGCACCTTCTAGAGGGACCATCAGGCTGCTGGCAGTCACGTGCTGTGGTTCTGAACCCTGACCTGGGGACAAGGTTATCTTATGTTTAAAATAGGATAAGTGGAAAAGAGCAAGAATAGGTTCACAGTAGTAAGATACTCTGCTGTGAAACGGCAAGAGAAATCTAGGTAAGACAAACACTGTCTTTGGGCTTCTGCCAGGATATAAAAGTATTTTGTAGCATTAAATAGTGCCACAGTGTGCTGGGGTGTGAGGATGACTGTGCTCCAGCAATGTGATTCTGCTTCAGAGAGTGAAATCAAGAGTAAACCCACTGGTGCTGCTTAATACTCTAATCCTGTTCACATTCTTGTTTTGCTACCACTTTTCTGTTACTTTTGCCTAAGCAAATCATTCCAATAGAAGCTTATCTTTGAAAATCTTGGGGTTTATAGTTTACTATGAAAAGTAACAGTAGCTTTTCATGCGCAAAGGATTTATAAAGTATTTTCCTTGCTATTATACACTAGCTGCCACATTTCAGCCTCTCCCTCACGGCTCACTCTCCTCTACCCACCCACCTATTTGTGTGAAACTTCCAGGAATGTAATAACTGAGATTGCTGCCCTCTGAGAAGTCTGCTTGAATCAGACACTGAATTGCAAGGTTTTAAGGAGAACTACACAAAAACACAACACCCTTAGCTGATTCCAGCATCATTTCCTAAAGAAAATAAAAAAATAAAGCTCAAACAAAAATGTCATGCACTGGGCTGGACTTTCCTGTCTCCCAGAGGCTGTTTGTCATCATGGCCAGAACGCAAAAATGTCTGATAACGCAGACGGGTAGACTTTTCTCTCAAGGCTCGTTATTTATTATGCAGTAATTCCACACAAATTTTTTTTAATAGCAGCCACAGCACTTCTTTATTCACAGTGTAAATGTGCTGTGTAAATGCTTGTAAAACTTCATGAGCTCCATTGCCCGAAAGCACTTACAATTCAGGTACGATTAATAAATCGTGCATGTACGCTCTGTCTCCTGTCTCTCCCTAACCTTCCAGGGCAACGCTCCAGCGAGTTTGTGTCACATCACAGGCAAGGAGCTCTTCTACACTGACCAAGCAGCATTCTTAGGGTTTGGATTTTTTGGGTTTTTTTGTTTTTTTTTTTTTTAGCTAACTCTAAATGACACGAGTCCCCTTGTAACAGAGCTGTATCTGACATTTAATTAGTTTTTACCTTTTTTGCCTACTCATGGTCCACCAACTGTTGCCTTCATTTCACGCACTCCCTGCCTCACTTATGGATGTTGTGAAGCACCTACACCCTCATCAATGATTTATTTCAGGGCCTGACCTCTGTGAGATTTCTTTAGGGTGTAAAGCATCAGCCTGCTTCTACTCTACCTTCTGGAGGGCTCCCACTAGGGGGCACCGGCTGTCTGACATTCTCCTCTCCACCCTGCAGATGAATTTCCCTTGCTCTGCTCCAGGTCTTCTCTCCCTCTCCCTCTTTTTTTTTTTTTTTTTTTTCTGCAGCATTTCCAAACACTGAGCTCATCGGTTTGAATAACTGCAGAAACAAACAGCTCCTGGGTTCTTTTTTTTTTTTTTTTTCCCCTGCCCTTACAGTCAGTGCTGCACGAATCCAAGCCAAAAGAAAAGCTATGCTTTTTTCACAGAGAAAAAGATCGATTTCCAATGTCATTTCTACAGCTAGTTCAAGAACCTTGCTGGTACAACCATTAATTACTTCTTTCAGGACCATCTTCATACAACAAGTCTGCAGTGGTTCTTTACTTTGTCATCCTCACTTACATAATGAACCTAACCTCTGCGAGAAGATCCATTATCCCAGGTAGACTGATGAGCTGGACAAACAGGGAAAGCTGTGAGGAAAACTGATACGGCAGTGACTGAGAGCTGCCAGTGAGCATTTTATCTCCTGGTAAACAGGAGGAAGGGGAAAGAGAGTCCTACTTGGAGGGAATGCAGACAGAAGCTAAACCACACAAAATGCGGCTCGATGAGGTTTTGGTAGCAAATAAAAAATACATTCGTTCTCACCAACAGGACTGAAGTGATTTTGGATATCTGAGACATAAAGTATTCACGCTGCACAAAGAAAAATGATTTGAAACAGTGTGGGAGAGCTGTACTTCTATCAGTGAGATGGAGAAAAGGTTTGCGAACTTGGGCACCACCACATGGGTTAAGGTGCCCAGTCCTGTGCCCTGAGCCACCTGAACGCTGGGACAATGTTAATCTTAAGGCAGCTCGCATGGCAAAGAAGAATTCCACTCCAATTCTTCAAGGCATTTGAGCTTCCAGTAAGACAAATACTTGCACAAAAAGTAAACACTAACCAAAAAAATAACCAACACCCCACCTCACTCCTCCTCAACACAATGAAGTCCTAAAGACTACAAAGAAAAAAATTGGGGAAATGGCAGAATTTTCTGAAACTCAACAACTGAATAGAGTTTTCGCTTAATTTAAGAACTTATTTTCTTTAGCAAGAGCTCAGTGATTTCCTAGATAGCCTTTTACAAATGGAGGCCTAGACACTGCAAACAAGGACGTGTGTGTTTAAGTGCAATCACCCCTACCAGCCACAGAATGTTACAGATCTTTCAAGGAGAAGAGCTTTAGATTTTTCAGACAGGCCTTTCTTCAATTTGGCTATTTTCTCCACTCCTATATATTCTTTTACGTTCTCAGACAAATCTGTAAAATTCCTTTGCACTGGAACTAATTTTATTTTCTAATGTAACAGCGAAGCCCTTCCAAGACTAACAATTAGGACAGATAAGTCATGCTTTGTGAGAGAAGCCTGCACACATTTTCCTGGTGTATAAGAGCAGCACAGAAGCTAGAGGGCGGTAACTAACACTAAAATACAATCCAGGGATAACCCTGGAACCGACCTGAAAAACAGGTTCCATTGCTGAGTCTGGAAGGCCATGATAACATCACTAACAGAGATGGCAGTCCCATAAATATGAAAATGAATGTGAATGTGGCTGTTAAATTCCTGAGGTCACTTTCATCTCATTTAAAGTTCTTTATCGACATTTCTTCAGATTTTATACATAAAATCCCATGTGATTATTTTCTCTCCTCAAAGTAACTCTACAAAGTAAACAGTTCTTTCCAAACTTTACTCAAAAGCCTCCCATTTCAGATCCTTAAACAATCACAAAGATATCACAGATGTAAACACAAATGAAGTTTACACTAGTTCATCAGTTGCTACCTTATCTTTTGGTGCAATGATAATGGAAACAATTATGAAGATGAGATTTCTCTTTCCTGGAAGGCCAGACAGTTTTACAGCTGCAGGCTATCATAGCCTGGCTTTTATTCAGGTGCTGGAAAACCAAAAGACTGTGAAAAAATAGACAAGTCCAACAAGACTGGAAAATGCAGGGGATGGAACAATTCAAAATTCACTGACCTATTTACTCCTCCATCTGCCACTGCCTCCAGTCTGGACAGCCCGACGGGAAATGCACCAGGAAAATGTAATCACTGGGGATTACTCTATGTATCTGAAAAAAACCCCGATGTCTGTAGTCAGCATTCCCAAGTTCAACATTCTCCTCTAACTCATAAAATTCGGAATGCAAGTGCTATCTTTTGAAGCAATAAAATGGGGAAGCCCATTTCCCTGGCAGAATTTTTCAGCTAGGACACAAGATTCCTCAACGCTCCACCAGGCAGAGAAACCACCAGACCACTGTGTTCAACCTCTTCTTATATCTGCTCCAGCAGTAGGATTTTTCTCCTCTTCCCACCTCGCCGCAGGCACAGCCCTATATCTTTTGTGTTTGATTGCTCGTACTACAAAACAGAACCACCAGTATAGGGCAGAGCAAGGATTCTCCCCGTTAGTCTCTCACTCAGTGGTTCAGACTGATCTGTAGCACGAACAAAACACACAAAAGTAAAACGCACACAGATCCCTGCCTCAGAGCACTTCTGTTCTGTGCAAAGAGCACCCTGTTAGACAAGTGCCCAAAGGCTCAAATATCCAGCCCCTTAATCCTAAGTGTATTTGTATTATCACCAGCACGCAAACTTTATTATTAGGTTTTTTTTTTATTTATTTTTATTTTGGAAAATGCCAGCCCTCAGGAACACAGGGGTTTTCAACTGCAAGTTTCTTATAAGCTCAATGGTCTGAGCATTGTTTAAAGTCAGTTCACAACTTAATATCGTATTTAAATGATTCAATATCCTACGATTTGTTTCCACTGTTTGCTATCAGTTCTTAAGGTAGCTGACGCATTAAGAACAAGGGAGCACGTATGCTATGAGGAGTTGTTTTCTAGGGATTGCAGCAAAAGGCTGCTCAAATTTCAGTGATTTTTAAAAGTCATTCTGCCTTTACAGAAGGCAGAACGTAGCTCTGGCACAGGAGGATTGTCCCTCGATGTTCACCTGTGGTGACTGCGCGGCGATGACGTAACGTACGGCAATTCCAAGCGCATCACACACACAGTGAATCTGTAGATCTGTGGCACGCACAGCCCCTTTACTTCCTAGTCCTGTTAAAACAACTGTATATTTTAAAGCACCTGCTTACCTGTATTAGTTCTTTACAAAGGGTAATGGTTTGAAGCCAGTGCAATGGCAAGACTATTTATGTCAGGGAGCACCAGAAGCAAGACACTCAGTGTAGGCTCCTTACTCATCTCCACTACTAACCACATTTTCTCACCTCAGTACGGAATGCTGTTTAAATTATTGTGTGTACCCACATGGAATTTTCCTACTAGTGTTTTATCTCTATTCCTACCATGAATGCTGAGTGAGGTAGAAAAATGTATCTTTATACTCATCCATGAAGTGGAAATCAGTCATCATCTACTGTTCTACAGACAGAGGCACCAGAAAACAAATGTCAGTCATATTAACTTTGAGTGTCCAGTTTGGGATATCTAAAGTTTGATTTATTTTTTTTTTCTCAGAGTATTAACATAGCACTTTCTATAGCCAGACACGGTCCTCCTTGTCCTCACCTGAAACGAGGACATCAGCAAACAGAGTTTACGTGATTACCTAAGCTGGACACTCAGACACAGGCAGTGAACAAATCAGTTCTGAAAAGCCTGACTTCCTCTCAGCAGCACAAACAATGACCTCAGGCAAGGAGAAATTCCTTTTTCCCAAGAGCATTCACCTCTTCAAGTCCAACCTTTTTATTCCTTCAGTTTCTGACCACTAATAAGTGACACTGAGTGTTAAAACAAATCTTTGTGAGCATTAGTAAGCTTCAGTCACTGGACAAAAAAGGTCATCCTTGCCTAAACATCTGCAGCTGGAATGCACTTTTTAGCTGGAGAGGTAATAACATGTGTCTTGCCAGTACATTCCTTAATTTTTGGCAACCAAATGAATGGGCTGTGACTTGTATGGGACAACCTTCACTGTACATTTCCATCACTTTGGATCTCTGATCCAAAAGAAGGAAAAAGACCTCTTGCCAATCTATTTAACTGCTGTGTTCATTGGATCATTCTGGAGAAACTCAAAGCTGTTCAATGATCATTTTTCTTAGAAACTGGTACCCCTAGCTACAATAAAATTATGGAATCAAACTCAGTAAAGCTGATAGCAGGGGGGAAAAAAAGAAGAAAAAAGACTAAGAGAATTCCATTAAGAGGAGGAAAACAAACAAAGGAAACAAAGTATCATGTAGTTCTACTGGGGACTGGCTTCCCACATCTTATGCTTGATGGTGGGAACCCACATCCCAAAGAAATGGGATATTTCTAACTTCTCTCCCCGGAACAGCTTCTCCGTTACCCAGTTGAGTCCAAGCACATGTAGCCTTTCCTTCTGTTAGGGAGCCTACACGGTTACAGTGTGTACATTACTCCTCTACTTTCTCACAATTTAGTAACCTCGTTTGGCTCAAATTTTCTACAACCCGCTTAAACTCATCTGAAATCGGCCAGTGCGTTGGCCAACTGTTTGTACTTTCAAGGCACAAACTGACAGACAGTTTGATTGCACAAGCTTCATTTGCTTAGGAAATTAAGCAAAAGATGATAAATAAGCAAGTATAAATGCCTGCCCAGGATTTCCCAGTTGCAGCCTCCGAGCTTGCTTCCCACGGTACAACATAGTTCAGAAAACACTTGTCCCCCATCTTTTTTGATCATATCAGTAACTTATTCAACGAGTAGTCAAAGTAACATTCCTCTCCTAGCAACTAATTCAATGCTTTTTAATATGTTACAGCCTCTTTTAGGTAGGGCCAAACCTTTCTATTTTGGGATTTCCAATTCAAATTTGCCGAATAGCTTCACCTAATAGTCCCTTGCTCCCAATAAATTCCTCATTTTAATTAGTTTGCTCAGGAAGAATCACAATTTACATCAGCTAAAGAGGAGATATATCACTAGCTATTGCTGAATATAAGTAATATTTGATTAAGCAAAAGGAGATACTAATTTCCTTTTATTTTTTTTTCAGCATTTGTTAACGGTATTGCCCATTTCTGCTCTGAGGAGCCCAGTAAGGTAAAAACACACGAGACATCTCTGAAGGACTCTGGGAGAGGAAGGGAAACTGGAGTTTGGGTGATACTAAGAAACCTGCTGGGACAACTTTGTGAAAGACATGGATACTATAAACCTGCCTGAAGAAAAGCTCGAAACACTCATGGTTTTTAAATGTAACTTCAAGAACTTCAGGAAGCTCCTTAAACAAAGGAAAAGAATATGATTTTTTTTTTTTTAAGTGTTGCTAACTCAGAAGAACTACAGTTTCTCCCTAGATGTCTAACTCGTAATTTTGAACGCTTCGGTCCCCAACCGGAGTGCGAGACATTCCGTTACATTAAAAGAAACACAAATCTGAAATACCAGCTTGCGGGACTTACCGCTGTTAATTACTGGGATACGCAGGATATTTGAATAACAAATTTCTAAGTGTCTTTGATGCACATTTTCTTTTCAGGCCGGAACAGTGCCTGTGGAAAAAAAAAATAAAAATCACAGATCAACGAGTTAGATATTTTTAGAAAATAAAAATTACTTTGGTGTGCATCTTTGATTTTCTTTTTTTTTTTCTTGCTAATTATTACTTCTAGTTTAGCTTGAGTCTTGGTTGTGGATTTTCTTTGGTTTGTTTGTCTGCTGTGGGTTTTTTTTCCCCGTTATAAAACACACTAGTAGAGAGAACTCCATAGTTACACCAACTCTGGTGCCGTAAGGATTTAAAGATAAATGCCCTTAAGACATTTTTTTACACCTGGCAGCAGCATTTGGGAACACTTCACTCCCCCAGACCCTCTCTGGGTCCCAATTTAAGATTCTCCAGCGGCCTGAGCTCCGCTCTGAGAGAGGGAAAGAGCCGTGAGGGGCAGAACCTCTCAGGCCCACGCCCTCAGACAAAGGGCACTCAATACCCACGAAAGAAATCAAGTCACTGGCGAGGTGTGGAGGTGAATCAGGTGCTTGGGTACAAAAACGGGCTCTTTGGGACTTCGTTTCCACAGTACGAGTGAGGCGGGAAGCCCCCGCCCGCCTCAGGCCTCGTCGGTCTCGCCCCGCACGTCGCCACAGACACACAGAAACACACACAGACACACACTCAGACACACACTCAGACACACACAGACACACACCCTCCGGCCCTCACACGGGCTCCGGGCGGGCACACCCTGGCCCTGCGGGACTCCCAGCGCCGGGTCGGGCGCGAAGGAAGGAGGGGGCGGTCTGAGGGAAGCGCAGGGCCCGGCGGGCCGGACGGACGCGGCGGGCACCCAATGCGCTCGGGCGCTGCCGCCCCGAAGGGAGGGGAGAGACCCGCGGTCGGGTCCAATGAGGCCGCGCCCGGAGCGGGACTTCCTTCGGGGGAATCACCGCGGCGGGGGAGCCGCGGCGGGGCGGGTTCGGTGACACGTAAGTGCGGGGCCGGGGAAGTTGCTCTTTTGTTCCCCTCAGGTGGCGGGGGAGTCGGGCGCGTTCCCCGCGGCCGCCGCCTGAGGAGCGCGGGAGCCGCCCCCGCCCCGCGCAGCCTCTCCCGCGGTCACCGTTGCCCGCCCCTGCCGCGGGGAACGGGACGGTCGAGCGGTGGCCGTCCCCTCCCTCCTTCCCTCCCTCCCTCCCGCCGCCGGAGGGCCGGGCAGCTCCGCGGCCGCAGCATGAGTCCCGCCGGCTCGGCTCGGCGGCGCAGGGCCCGCACGCAGGGAGAAGCCGTCCGAGACGTCGCGGCCCCGGCGGTGCCGAGGGGCTGAGGAGCTCGGCCGGACCCTCCTTCCGTCCCTCCTTCCTCTTCCTCCCTCCTCCTCCTCGTCTTCCCGGCGCGGGCCCGGGGCCTCCGATGTCGCCGCTCGGCCGCCCGCAGGCGCCCGCCGCTGAGCCGTGAGGCCGGGGGGGCCCGTCGGGGACCCCGCGCCGGGGCCATGGGCAACGGGATGTGCTCCCGAAAACAGAAGCGGATTTTCCAGACCCTCCTGCTCTTGACTGTGGTGTTCGGCTTCCTCTACGGGGCGATGCTCTACTACGAGCTGCAGGGCCAGCTGAGGAGGGCTGAGGCCACGGCGCTCAAGTACCAGCAGCACCAAGAGTCCCTCTCGGCTCAGTTACAAGGTACCGACCTCGGCAGGAGCCGCTCTCCTAAGGCTTGCACATACCCTCCTCCTCCTCCTCCGGGGCAGTCTGGGCTCCAGCTGCCCAACCGCTCACAAAGTTTTGCTCCTTACGCTCCTCTTCCCCTTCTCTCCCTCCAGCCTCGTTGGGGTTTGGATACCCAGCCGGGGGGCGGTAGGATCCTCGCCCCGCCGATGCCGGTGTGAGTTTTTGTCGAGGGCTCCTACGGAGCTCTCATTCCCCCTCCTTCCCACAGGTTTTATACAGTGACGCTTATTCCCAAGGGATCGCGCATCACTCTGCAATTTGTGGCAGAAATGGAAAAGGCAGGCGTGCTGTGCTGCCTGCCGCTCGTCTAATGGTACCCACCACATCCAGTTCTGGGGCTTCTGCGTGCCTCCGTGTTGTCTTAACTGTGTTAATTTTATGCTGCGAACACTTGGTTGCAGAAATGCAAGGCTGTGGTTCCTGGGCGACATAAACCTTAAATAGCTCCAGGAGGGAAGAGAGGAGTATGCTAATAAAACATTTTTTCATAAGAGTAATTTGAAAGTAAAGTTGAAACAAGTCATTTGGATAAGGCTGTTCTGTTAATTTTGGAATAACTTTGAATTTCTTGGCTTAAAGCTCTCACATAAGTACAGACCCGTGTGTATCTTGGTTTAGGGATACACCAAATGTGAGTGTCCTGTACTTGAAGATTAAAAGATGCTGGTGTTTGATACCTGCATGTCCAGAGGTCAGGTGCAAAGCAATGATACACACATGAAGCATCAGTGGTCTAGAAAGTGCAAGACCTCTCCGATTGTCAAGTGCAGGGTTATCAGGTCAGCGTGTACAAAGTCCAGGGCCGACTTTTGAAACTCTTTAGAGTTTTATTTCTCAAAACTATATAAAACAAGAATAAGAGTGGTCTCGTTTAACAGCTGTAACTACTTCAGGGTGATCCTCAGCCATGCTTTTCACTCTGGAAAGCATGCCTGGAAGTGTACAGTTTTTATGCAGAGAGCACAGAATTGGGTTTGCGCTGGTAGATTCTTACAGTGATTCATTACTTGTATATGTTTAGGTGTGATCTGAGACCATCGTTACTCAGTATTTCAATTTCAGGCCATTTCCAGGTAATGCCACAGAAAAATGTGACAAGAAACCTTCATTTCAGTCACGAAACAAGCTGTAAATGTTTGGCCGGGAGATGGGTATGTGGCAGATGGCTAAAGGGCTACTTTTGCTAGTCTGTATATTTGCCAACAGTATTTGAAGAGGACACAGGAGCATCTTGTTCTCAAGCTAAATCCAACAAGGTAGCTTTTTCTGTTGCTTTGGCTTGACCAAAGAGGAGCAGGCAACAAACTTTATCCTAACACAGAGGAGAGATTCTCTTGATCAGATGTATTGGGTCTGAACTGTTAGTTTAAACTTTCCATGTCTGAAACTTTATTCTGAGTCGCTGTCATCTATCCAAGCAAGTTCATGGAAGCAGCAAACTAGTAGTTGATAGATGTGGTGACAATGCTGCATTTTCTATAAGCATTTTCTTGCTTGTTTCAATGAGAAATGTAAACTATGGGCCAGAAACTGAAAACGTTAATAGATTTGGTCATCAGTGCAATAAATTCAGGTGGTTCTGGGACCCACGCCAACGTACCAAGCCTACTAAGCAGGAGATCTTATCTGTGCCTAGTCTGGTAGCAGTAAACCGTGTTTAAAAAATAAATTACTAGCAATTAAGTCACAGAATGCAAGGAAAAAATATAATGTGATCCTAAAATTGGTTCTGTAAGTTTTTGTGTGTTACAGCAGTAACTAATACGACTTGCAGAGGGTGAGGCTGAGATGCCGGAGATGGGGCAGCATTAGATGCCTCATCTCACACTAAAGTAAAGGGAAGCTATATGCTTAAGGACTTCACAATATTTGGGTCTAGTGACCTAGAAATAAAGTTTTCTTCCCTGCCTTTCCCTGTACGTTTAATGACTCTTTCTGGGATGGCATGATCACCTGGAATTTTGCAGTAAATTAGTGAGGAGAATGTAGAGAGTTGAGAGCCCGCGCCAATGCCCAGCTTCACCTGGAGGTGCACAAGCACCGTGCTGACTGGGGATGTGCAACACCAAAACCATTTCTAACCTTTCGCTGTTTAACTCTTCGATATGGAACAACAGGAAGGATTTTTCTTTAAGCAGAGAATTCGAAACAACATAAAATGTTGTCAGAAAATCCTGTGTTTGCAGGTGCCACTGCCTGAACGCACTTTGAACATTTGATTTTAAATGGCCTGGACTTTAAATCAACAATATTTCTGTTGCCAAGCAAAAACAAACAAACAAAAAGCTCTGAGAATATCGAGGCTGCATATCTTTGCTGCCCATAACAACATGAGAGATTATTCTTTGAGTTTATTCTTTTATGAGAACAATAAAATATATCTCTACTAAAGCAGTGCAACTTACTTTTTCCATGCAGCGTACTCAGTTTCTCTGTAGATACTGGTGTAGAGGTAACTTTGGGGCCTGGAATATGATGGGAGGACTCTGAAATCTTTTAAACAGGAACCCGTTAAAGGGCAAGGTCACTGACAGCGTTGCCAGGAGGAAAAGAGGATATTGTATCAACGGCAATTGATTTCTTAGCATTTACGCCTCTCTTCTGGGTGATTAAATAAAACTTTAAAGCTCATTACAAGCTGAGGAGAGAAACAAACTTTGGACTCCTACTTCCTGATCAGCCAGTTCATCAGTAGGCTTTAATTGTTTTAAAGTTTTTAGAAAAAAGAAAATGCCGTTTCTTAAAGTTGAGGATCCCGAGGCAGTATTGTGCCAGGCTGGTTGTGCTCCTGGAAGTCCCATTAGATTGAAACACTTGGAGGATAGTGAAATATCACCTTCTTTCTGGGTTTCAGTTGGGTTTTGTTGTGACTGCTGGTGCCTATAGAGACAGTTGCTTTCCTGATTGTACACAGAGGAGCAGTGTTGGGGTGTCTGAGTGAAGCGTTAGTCAGTTTGTGAAGCACTTAAAGATCAAGGGTAGCTCCTAAGTTTATGTGTAAGGTTGCAGTTTTGGACCTGAACGCCTTTGGTCTGCCCGAAACCTTCAGAAGGATCCTCAGGTGTAGCCTGAAGTGCAACCTCCTTCGCTTCCTGCTGTCCCCTGTACTATTTTTTTCTCTCTGCACAGTTTTTTTATGTTTTTCATTTATGTAGGTAATAAGAACCTTGGGTTTGGTACTTGCCAGCTCTCTGTGCCTGAATGAAGAGTGCTTTCTGTTTTTGCTTGAAAAGCTGGTCCTAGATTTTTATCTTTTTCATTACCTTGTCTTGCTCAAACGCAGCACACGAAGCAGGCCAAAGCTCCTGTATACGTGGGAAAATAGCACCCTCGCCTCCCAAGGGAGAATGTACAGATCACTCAAAAATGGTGCAGGAAAAGGCCTCAAAATTGTTTAACCCGTGCACCTGATCTGAAGAGGGCTGCATCTGACTTGTTCTAGGGAGTTCTGCTTTTCCTGGTGTTCACAGCTTCAGCTACTCAGCTGGGAAGTGTTTGTGCCTCTTGAAATAAGACCGGGGTGTGACTGGAGGGATGGCAGACTTGGGGAGCACGATAAGAATAACTCGTTTGGAGAGGCTGGGATCTTAAGCTCACCCCCTTTACACAGCTCACGCTGTAGGAGATTTTTGTATTTGAAAGCTGAACTTCTCATAAAAAAAAAAGAATGCCAGACTTTGGCATTTTTATCTCTTTAACAGTGTTCTGATAGGCATGGAGAAAGTAGGGCTACTTTTGTAACCCACAAAGCGCGTACCGGAGGCAAGGTTTAGAGATGACACAAAATTTCTTGGCTGCTAAGAAAACCTGAAGTCATTGTTATCTGTAAGGTCTTTCATGGAGAAGCTTATCTTCCCAGTAAGCTGATTATTTTTAAATCTCATTCTCTGAGCATTATACATTTGAAACATGAAGGTAATCTTATTTAGTATTTCTTAAAATGATAAAAACAAAACTTGACGCTGTTTGCTTCTTACAAAGATGTGTCAAGTTGTCTTAAACTATTGGCCATATAGGAACAGACTTCAGTTGCCAGAACAGAAATGCATTGACAGCTACAGATGAACCTGATGGTGTCTTTGATTGCTTCAAGATCGAATGTATCCACAAATGTCTTTTCAGCCCTTACAGCTTCTGTCTTATCCTCTGGGTGTTAAGTAACCCCTTGTGTACTATTTTAATCTGTTTAATCTGTTTTAATCTCTAATCCTTATAACAGTTTACATTTAGTGCCTTTTACTACCTTAATTTTCCTGCTTTTTCTCTTGGAGTCTTCCCATATCTGATGGCTTCAGGCAATACTGTAATCTTGGAATTACCCTGCTGAAATCTTGGGAGCCAACCCAGCGGGGACTCTGAATTTGAGAGTTCAGAGTTTGCCCTCCTGCAGACAAGGTGTGGATTTCCTGCACCTAATCCAGTGCTAGAAAGCACCGGCTGAAAAACAAATGTAGAATTCCTCTGGGCCCATTGTGCCATTTGTCCTAAACCGAGGCCCCTCCTTGGAGGCGACCTGCTGGAAGTTGATCAGCTCTGCCCACGGAGGCTTTGCAGTGCGTCACGATACTACAGCATAGTCCCGTGTAACTGTGGTTAACATTTATCATGTCTGTCTGCATGGAACTGTGTAGATGCCAAAGCTCTTCGTAGTGAAGCACATACAGATGAGGCTGTACTTCACTGTCTTACCCCTCTTTTGTAGTACCCTATTTAAATTTGTGCCTTAACTTAGCACAACTAGGAAGAACTAACAATATTTCTGATGACTTTCACGTGCATCATATGAATGGAGTTACATCTCTGCAGCTCCTCTCTGCTTCGGTTGTTCTCCACAACAACAGCAACCTGAATTCCTGTCATTCCTGTTAGCTTCAGATGGCGCGTAACACCGCAGCACTTATTCTGATTGTGTTTCATTGCTCTCCAAGATCCGAAAGATCCGTGGTAGCACCGAGATGGTAGAGGTTAGTTCTCTGTGGGTGTGCCTCTGCAGGAAAAGACAAGTGCAGCATCCCTAATTCTGCCACCTGCCTTCCTGAAATGTTAACTCCTCTCAGAATCTGTCTTTTGCACTTCCATTCACATTTTCCACTGGATATTTAATGCTCCAAATATTTAAATATGTTAAACATTTGCAATTAGTTGTGCAAAATTTTCAGGTGGAAGATCTGTGTGCTGTAAATGTGCATCCACACGTTTGTGTGTACATATATGTATGTATAAAGTGTATATTTAGATAGATGCGGTCGTTTTGCAGCTTAGCCTGAAGATTTAGGTTATCTGGAATTATCTTTGTAATCTGAGTACAGAGAAGGTGCCAGAGCTTTGTTCAGTTCCGTTAACTCAGGGAGCTGGTTTGCTGCCTCTAGGTCTGTAGTGAGTGAGAATTGCAGCAGCTGAATTCTGTGACTGGAAAGATAAATTGAGCAAATGCCTGTTTTGGGTTTTGGTTTTTTGGTTTTTTTTCATTCCTACAGTCTGTGCCCAAATGCCCTTAAATCACTTTCCCTGTGGACATAACTACTTCCAGGATAAATTTCTACCAGTGCTGCAGTGTTACATCTGCACCCGAGCTGGAATCGGGGCTGAAGATCACAGAGCACGTAGCCTGAAGGAATATTAAGCAGTGTGAGATAATAGGGTGGTTTTGTTCCCCGAGTTTAACACTGGGCCTGGTAGCTAACAGATCGATGCAAGATAGAGCCAATATCCTGAAACTGCTCATTCCTGATGGGGATTTCCGCCTTTGCAAGCTTGTGAGTGATGCATCTGCCTGGGTTTATGAACATTTCTGAGCTGAGAGAGGAGGAGGGAGGTGAGTGGATGCTTTGGCGAGTTTGCATTCTGGCTTCTTGGACTGTCATCTTCTGTCAGAAAGGTTTGACATCACTTAAAACATCATCAGCTT